>CM071926.1:15741651-16341651 GCA_016081115.2 Rehmannia glutinosa
GTTTTGGAGACACTACGAGCACAAGCATGTATGCCAAATTCAGCAAGGCGAATTTCGCTTAAGAAGTCGCATTCTTTGGGGACACATAAGATCCTAAGACCGGGATCACCGTAGACCCTTCAAGGTACATATATTGGTTGAATGAAACAACCCGAGCCTATAACGGAGATCAAGTTTTCAGACTAGCCGATATTATCGAAGATTTATCCAGATTTCTCCAAGATAGTCGACCACTCACTCACTAACCTAGAGGTTGTAAGTCAAGTTTGTGTGGAATGACAAGCAGGAGGCTAGTTTCAAGAGTCGGAGAAACGACTCACTACACGCCTCCGCCCCAGCCTCTTCCAAAGGGAACAGAAAAACTTCATCGCCTACAAACATGCATCAGGAAGGATCAGAGCAAGACTATGAAGGTGAAAGGTCATTACTTATACATCACGGAAACTCAAGCCGTATTTAAGCCAATTACCCAACGCATGACTTGGAATTGGCAAAGAATAGTGTTCGTTAAAGAAATGGAGGCACTATCTCTACAGAGCAACATTCACTTATTACACTGCTGATCACAAGAGCCCAAGATCTATTCTCTCGTAAGGATCTCAATTTGAGGCAACGAAGATGGATGGAGTTAATAGAGACTATCACTTTGATATCCAATAACATCCAAGAAAGCTAACGTAGACGACGCCTTTGAGCAGAAAGGCTAGCGAGGAGCTGCATTAATGATTCGAGAGTGGAAGTCATTGGAAGACTTGAGCACTTGGAATCCGACGAGACCAATACTCAAATTTCTTGTGCTAACATTTCTCTAAACCCGACGATTAACGAGATCAAGGCAAAGACAGGGACAGATGTGCAACTTCAAAACCGAAAGAGAAGATACTTAAAGGAGAGAGGTCGAATTTCACGTGAAGATGGATCATCGGTTAAATCGAGTTTGTGTACCAAGTAATGACGAGCGGATTAGAGTAGAATTCTCTCGAGGGCTAATACATCGTTGGAAAATTATTTGTAGATTTTGATGAATGCCATGTAAAACTTAGAAAAGAAGTTGGCACCCCATTTTTGTTGTAAATGCATTGTAATAGATAAATCGGGTCGAGCCGAGTCAAGTCGCCTATGCCTAAACATGCAGCGTTAAGTCAACTAGGAGACAAAAGGGAAGACTCGCTATGAGGTAAGACTGAGTGTGCCAAAGAAGAGAAGAAGAAACTCGATCAAGGTACAACAGAGATGCAAATTGAGTTAAGCATCACCAAGTCAACTCAAGATAGCCAAGTCTCAAGATTGAAGTGACAAGAGTCATCCAATGATTGGAAGTCGACTCAAGTCACCGGGAAGTCAAGGAATGCAAATAAGTCGAGATAATCGAAGAGATCCACGTAATGCAAATCAAGAGAATTACTTAAACAAGTAATACTTCCATACTACCTTTCTCAAGTGCCACCTTCATGGGTGCAAGAGGAATAAACCAATGGGAAGCATCGCACTGGGGTCAACTCTAAAAAGAAAGAATCACTCATACGAGGAAGTGGCAATTTCAAGGACTACAACAAGACAAGTCAATTTAACCACAAGTGAATTTCAAAATAAGCCTATCTCTTCAACGGGCATTTTTGAAAGATCACTATAAAAGGCCGAGGAATAACTCGAGAGGAGGTTAGTCGAACCACGAACATTCAAGCAAACATTTGAATCGTAACCAAAAATATTCTCAAATCATTCAAGATCAATCCTCAAGCCTACATTACGCAGAAATCAATCCAACACTCACCGTGAAGGAAAGATAAATTCAATCGAGTTGAAGAGGAAATTTTTGAAGAATCGCGGGTCTACATTCCACTGAGGATTGTAGGAAGGTTCAAGGTCGAACCAGTCTAAGTTTTTTTGAAGGGCTTCGTGATCAAATCCAAGAAGCTCGAGCAAGTGGGTCAGAGTAAAGGCAAATTGCTCCGCCCGAAGAAGCCGAGTCGCACGAGAAGCCATCCGCGTGACCGCGCATCTCCCAGATCGAGTCCCAAAGGATCAAGCCGATGTGTGATCAGCACTTGTATCTGGACTATTAACCACTCAGATATTGATCAATACTTAGCTGGATTCCTCCAGAGTTGGAGAAGAGAAAGAGTAGAAGAATTACCCCATCTTCGAACCTCTATAAAAACTTATCGTGTCATTTACATTTCAAGACTTTAATTTCTCGTGATCTTATTTTTATATCTGTGATAAATTTGCTATCCAATTGATAATCAATCGAGTGCTAAAACCAAGTATTAAAACAAACTTAACCAAATTCAAGAGTGTTAAGTCTTCCAATAAAAACAAATCACAATGAAAAGTCTTTAGTCAAAACAATGAGTTATTCATCAATAAATACGAAAATAGTCCTGCTGAGTGACTAATCACGATTAACTAACTTAGTCAGTCATCAAGGACACAATGGAAGTATTAATCAATATTTAAAAGACTAATTTGAAAAGTTGGTAAGGTTTATTCAACCCCTCCTTCTAAAACCTTACACTCACACCCTGGGACCTACAAGTGGTATCGTGAGCTGTTGGTTCATTGAGCCTTCCGCATCGGTTACCGAACTAGATCTCCAAATTTTTCAAAGTTTGTTTTATTACTTTGATCTTTCAAAACTCTTTTACCAAAGAAAAGTTATTATCATGGAAGCAAATTTGACACGCATCCCTATGTTCACAATTGAAGAATTTGATGATTGGAAAATTAGTATCCAGGCTCATCTATCAAAGATTACACGATGAGATGTGGATAGTGATAGAGGATGGGCCACCGCAAATTTTAAAAGTGAACACACTGAAGGAGAGCCGCAAAGGTGAAGAGGATGTTGCTCTGCACATGCCTATGGTTGAAAACCAAGAGTCGAATGGACAAATGATGACAGAAAAAGATATAACTTGGACAATGTGGCCAAGGACATTCTTTACAAAACTCGACAAAGCCATGTTCAATAAAGTCAAATCATGCTAAACTAAAGAAATCAGACAAGCTAACATCGATTTGTGAAGGCTCGTGAGCAAATCAAGGAAAATAAACTATCGGTTCGTACGTAAATTTGAGAATTTCAAAATGATCGCAGAGAGACCTTCGATCAACCGGATGCTCTGCTCACAAAAATTACCAACGAGCTATCTCGCACTTGGAAAAGAATATACACAGAAGGAAATGTGTATGAAGATTCTAAGAAGTCTCCCCAACCGAATGGGGAAATGAAGGTCAGCGGCACTAAGACATTCCATGGACCTATCCAAGACATCCAACCATGAGCTATTCTCGGATCTCAAAGCCTACGAATTTGACCCGAGAAGAAAAGACCAGTGAGTGAGACAAATGCGGCCCAAAACAAGTCGCTTCTAATTGTTAAGGATGGCAAAAGAGTTTCGAGGTCAAAGTTAAGTCATCGACCATAGGAAATAGCTACGATGGTTAAAAGGTTTAACAAGTTCTTCAATAAGAACTACAAGAGAGGCAAGGGCTTAATCCTCCGTAAGACACTCACCTCCTCCAAGTCAAGGGAAAATAGGTCAACCAAGAGAGCAGAGCTTCAAAAAGTTGAATATCAAAGGGTCGATAATCCAAGAATGGAAAGAGCCGATCAAAAGGTTGAAAATCTATGCCGAACCGCAGCAACCAGGTCACTATGCCATTGATTGCCCATATCCCGTAGTCAACAAATACAGAATGAAGAGGAAAGAAAGGTCTTCGAGAAAGAAAAGAAAAGAAAAAGGCAATGTTGGCCGCAGAGATCACGAGACAAAGTCAAAAGACACAAAATTGATTTAGAGAGTAGTGAAGCCACTACTCGACTCAAGAAGAAGCCTTGATCCGCTTGATTGCGAAGGAACAAGACCAACCCGACCAAGAAGATGAGGTACACTCTAATTCATCACACTCGCATTCTAGTGATAGTGATCGTGACACACACACTTCATCACCCACTCGATCTTTATGATTCATTAGCAAAAATGATGAAAGATTTTGAACACATTAAATCCTCACACACACTACTAAATGAGGAAAACAACACTACTAAAAGCCAAAAAAAAAATTCACAAATGACTAAGGAGCCGAGTACCCTAAGTCAAATAGCCGATGAGAATGAAAGTCTAAAGGCCGAAAATGCTAAGCTAATAGCAGATAATCGCTATAGAAAAGAGGGAGAATGAACTCAAAATGTGATTGCCTCATTCACTAAGGCATCTAAACCATCGATGATCTTATTATGAGTCAAAGAGAATGTGGAGACAAGACAGCTTAGATTTAATTCCTCTATGCTATGTCAAGCTCCAAAAGTGATTTTGGAAAAGGATCTTCAAGCAATGAAGATTCTAAAATCCAAAACTCCAAATGGTGCACACACATTTATTTCAAAGCACAATCACAAGCAAACCGCCTCGCTATAAAGGAAAAGGAAAAACAGCCTTACTGAGTGTGCCGAGAGGACAACCGAGAAGAAATCCACCAAGTTCCTCAAAGAACTCCAAACAGAGATACTCAGAAAGAAGAAACAGAGCTACCAAAACCCTTAAGTTTTATAAAAGAAACACATATGAAGGGAATGGTAGAAAGTACCAAGCCAAGCCGATTGAATAATGTGAACTATCAAAGCAAAGACCTCTGGAATATAAGCCCAAATGGCAAAGGCCTAGAACTCAAGAAAGGCCATTCCAAAGGCACATGAGCTTTCATCAAGACACATATGCACCAGCACTACACTCGCAGATATCACAACTACCCAAAGAAGGCAATGCTAAAACACACACACAAGCATACGCACAAAAGAGACACTGTATTTAACCTAAACCCCAAGCAATTTGCCAAAATTAATTATGATTATGGCATCGATAGATGGCAACCCTTTAGAGTCAAATCATTTGGCTATAGGTTGGTTGATCATCTTACAATACTAACCCCAGACCCTGCAAGTATGGGTATCTAAAACCTAACTTCCTTGATTGCGGGTTCAAGGAAAATGCGAGTGCCAAGGAAATGGATGCTCCAGGGCACATGACAGAAACAAGAAAAATCTATCAAAATTCAAGGAAGTCGAGGTGCAAAAGTCATATTTGGAGGAAATGAAGCTCCAGGAGAAATAAGAGGCATCGATCCATCAAGAAAAATGGATTAGAAATCACAGATGTTGCATATGTTGAAGGACTCAAATTCAATCGCTAAGTATTAGCCAACTCGTGACAAAGGCTACAATGTTGGATTCAACATATATGCCAAATCAAGAACATCAATCCAATGAGGTTGTGTTGCAAGGATGCGCATAAAAAGAATATGTATGTGGTAGATTGGTCAATCGCAACACCAAACACTTGTCTACTAGCAAAGAGACAAACCAATCAAGTTGGTTGTGGCACAAAAAGCCGAGTCACCTAAATTTCAAAACAATTAACAAGCTTGCCGTATGCAATCTTGTAGAAGGACTTCCGCACAAGATACAAGAGAGGAAAGTGTATGTGATGCATGTCGATGGGAAAGCAAATCAAATCATCATTCAAAGAAAAGACATGTCCATCTTCAACAAGAATATTACACCGCTACATATGGATCTATTTTGGTCCATTGAACCGTGATAGCATAAGTGGGAAGAAATACACCTGGGTGGTAGTAGATGACTACTCAATATATACATGGACAATATTCATGTGTAAGAAGAAGTGAAACTCAAAACTACCACAAATTGATGAAAAGAATCCAAAATGAGAAGAGTCAAACCATTATCAAAATAAGATAAGAGAACCGAGTTTGTCAATAGTATAATCACTCAAGATCAGATTGAAAATGGTATTGGTCATGAATTATCTCAGCAAAGGACTCCACAACAAAAATGGAGTTGCGTAAAGAATGAATAACTCTCAAAGCGGTTAAAGAAGACCATGTTAGTCAAGCAGGCTACCTAAAAGATTTTGGGGTCAAGCAATAAACACAAAGATGCTATACTCAAAATAGATGCATGATAAAATGTATTAACCGACAAAGACTCCCTATGAGATTTGGACAGGAGAAATCCAAATGTTGCATATTTTAGAATATTCGATGCAAATGCTTCATCCATAACAATGGCAAAGATAATTTAAAGGCTTTTGATGCTAAAGTCGATGAATGTATCTTCTTGGGATACTCACAAAAAGCAAAGCCTATATAGAGTACTCAACAAGAGGACTATGGTTACAGAGGAATCCATTCATGTGGTGTTTGATGAGCCAAATGTAAATGGAGAAGACATTGAAGAGTCACCGATAAGCTAAATCAACCAACCATGCGTAAGAGTCCCTATGTCAAGTCAAGCCGGGAATTATAAAACCCAGATGAAGATGAGATAGCCGAGTCTCAAAACAACCGGAAAATCAGCAATAAGTAATGATGAGAGAGCTGATCAAAGCAACACAACCGCAAGACGACGATCAATCCACTAACTTACTCCAACCCGATGTAAGATGGTTGAGAGACCATCCACCGTAACTAGTCATTGGAGATGTAAGAGAAGGTGTCAAACGAGATCCGAGCTCAACAGAAGCAATGTTCACATGCTTTATCTCACAAATAGAGCCTAAAGATGTGTCACAAGCATCGATGACACACATCGATTCAAGCCATGCAAGAAGAGTCGAATCGCTTTGAAAGAAATAAAGTGTGGGAACTCGGTTCAAAGACCTACCCATCAAAATGTTATCGCACTAAATGGGTATTCGTAAAAACAAGATGAATGAGGAAGGTTCTGTGCGGGTAAGAAACAAAGCAAGATTAGTAGCCAAAGGATATTGCCAAGAAGAAGGATAGATTTTGATGAAACATTTGCTCCTGCGGGCAAGATTGAAGCCATAAGGATGTTTCTTGCCTATGCAGCTCACAAGAACTTTATTGTGTATCAAATGGATGTAAAGAGTGCATTTCTTAATGGTTTATTGGAAGAAGAAGTGTATGTTGAACAACCTCCAGGATTTGAACAGAGACTTTGAAGACAAAGTATACAAACTCAAGAAAGCTCTATATGGGTTGAAACAGCACCTGTAGAGCATGGTATGATACATTGTCACAATTCTTGATCGGGAACGGATTCACAAAAGGCAAAGTGGATGTAACACTCTTTTAATTCAAGATAGGAAGAGTATACGCTTGTTCAAATATATGTGGATGATATCATCTTTGGATCCACAAACAAAGAGTCGTGGTGATAGATTTTCAAATCTTATGCAAAGCAAATTTAAATGAGCATGATGGGAGAGTCGACATTCTTCCTCGACTCCAAGTGAAACAATTTGAAAAGATGGAACCTTCATAAGTCGACAAAATACACCGAGATTTAATGAAGAAATTTGGTATGGAAGAGAAGTCTTTCTCGTGAAAATACCAATGAATACATCACCAAAATGGATATGGATGCAGATGGCAAGCTTGTAGATCAAACAAGATACAAAGCACTTATTGGATCATTACTTTATCTCACAAAGAAGCGTGCCAAACATCACCTTTGTTGTAGGTGTATGTGCAAGATTTCAATCGCTCCAAAAGAAAGCCACATGACGATCGCCCAAGAGGATCCCGAGATATTTGAAAGGAAGCCAAGAAGTTGGCTTATGGTATCCAAAGGAAGCGCGGATTCAAGCTAATGGTTATTCAGACTCGACTATGCTGGATGAGAGTCGACAGAAGAGCACCTCGTGCACATGTCAAATGCTTGAAATAGGCTAATTTCCTGGTTTAGCAAAAAGCAAAATTCAATAGCCACCTCTACAGAAGAATATATAGTTAATGGGCAATGGCAAATTACAGCCAAGTCTTATGGATGAGACAAGAAATTGAGAGACTATGAAGTTGAAGAAAAGGAAATTCCAATCATGTGTGATAACATAAGTGCAATTGCAATCACTCAAAATCCTCGTGTTGCACTCAAGAACAAAGCATGTCGATGTCGATATCACTTCATAAGAGACCATGTTGAAAAGAAGGACATTACCTTGAATATATTTCAACGATAAGCAAGGTTATCGACATATTCACAAAACCATTATGTGAATCAAGATTTGAAGAACTCAAGCATGAGTTAGGGTTAATTGAGCCGAGTTGACACTGTAAGACTCAAAGAAAAGAGATGAAACATGAAAAGAGGAAAAAGAGTCACCAGTAATCCAACTAAGTGAATCACCCATATCGAAAAGTCCGTCAGATCGAGTTAGCCGACAAACCGAGTCACTAGGAGAAAAGGAGAAGAAGAGTTAAATCCGCCTAAGGGACAAGCCGAGTCATTTATGAGCAAAGTGACAAAAACGCAATGTTTTTTACTAAGCGGAATGTTTTTAAGAATGACGCCAAGATAATTATGACGTGCCGTGCAAAAGCCGCACACAAGCTTATGATTGATATAAAAATGCCGTATTAAATACGAGACATTAAATGCAAATCGGCGTGCAAGATCTAAGCCATTGATTTTGATCACATTTCAAAAACCACCCGCACGCCCTTTCATGAACCATACTTAAACCATTTCGTCCGTTTCTTTCTCTCACTTTACCAAAAACATTCATCTCTCTCTCAAAGCAAAAGCAAAATTTTCTCTCAAAACCCTTTCAATCCTCGATCACTTTCTAAGTTTCGCTCGTAAAATAATCGAGAAATGGCATCCACTCATGATTTTGTCAAGTTAGGAAAGCAAATCCACATTGGATCTACTGCGTGAATTTCGATGGTATGGTAAAACAGGGGTCCGACGACACCCTAGTGAAGAAGATTGCTTGAGAAATTGGAAACGCCTGGGCAAAAACCATTTTCGACGTTGGAGTTTCCGATGACCTATGTGGAAGAGGTTGCAGTTCTACGTGAACGCCGAGGTTCACGATGAGGCATCAAGTCCTCTCGTTCATGGAAAGGAGTTCATCATTATCGCATGATTTGGCGTAACACCGCTTGTTACCGCGGAAAGAGTGTCAAAAATTAATGAAGGCGATGTTGACGACCGCTGCTTGGAAGAGCAAGTCCGACTATGCTTTGAGAAAGTAGTCTACACTAATAAGAGGTCGTTGAAGGAGGACTACCACAAATTGCCGGACATCGTTGCCAAATGCATAGATATCAAATTTGGCGACTACTGACCAAATCCCAATCCAGCAAAGTTGATCGTGAATGGCCGCGATCATTGAAGAACGAAAAGTGAACCGGCCGAGTTTGTCTACAAAGCAGACAATGTTGGGAACAAATCTTTCAAGGAGGATGAAACGCTTGGAGGTTCCCTCGGGATACGCCCGGTGATTGGCCTAATAATGGAAGTAAAGAAAGTCTCTCTTCGACATGGAAAGGCGTTTCTATGTAAACAAGAGGATGTTCCGATCAAACCTCTCTTGGCGCACGTAAGAGAGCCTATGCTAAGAGAGCTGATACGAGTGAGGGGGAATCAACCGACCCAAAGATACAATTTGTCTCCTCTCCTCCAAAGAAAAAGGTCGCCCGGCGCAATGCTAAAAAGATCGCTGCCCCCGCAAAGAAAGAAAAAGAAATATGCTCCCCCCCGCAGCCTAAGTCACGCCTTCAGCAGTAGCTGTCTCCCGCTCGCAGCTCTAGCCGAGAAGGAACCTCAAATACCTTCTCCGATCATCAAGAAAAGATAATCGATAAGCCAAGACGGCCACCCCCGTAAGAAGACAACAAAGATCGCCCCCACCGCCCAGACTCAAGAAACCTTATCCGAACCGTAAATCCTCCGGTACAAAAACAAAAAGAAAGAAGAATTTTCAAGCATTCTCGAGCTTGAGAAACCGGCCGAGTCACCACTCACCGAGAAGATACTGCAGACCACCGAGAAGCAGAGTCTCCGATGTGATCGATGAACGACCAAGTCACACGCCGGAGGCCGATCACAGAGGCAAGTCAAGGACCCAAACAGAGCAGCAATGTACCGAGGAACAAGGAACAACAAAGACAACCGAATCACCTGTTGACGTGGCTATTTCTCCACCAGAATAGCAGGCTACGAGGAGGTCGCAAACAAGTCTGCTACCCTTAATCCCTGGAAACGAGGGCCAACAAGAGAATGATGAAGACGATGTAATCATGTACTCTTCATTGTATCCAGACATCCAAAATCGTCTGCGAGAGTGGAGAAAATGGAAGCTGAGCCTATCCAGAGTGCAGTTTGAAAGACCAGAGTTCATTGCTGAAGAAGAAGAACTCTTCAGGTTTCTTGAGGTTGACACAGTGCTGCAAGCCCTTGACGAGGATAATTGTATCAATATACTGCAGATTCGGAAAGAAAACGAATGGGCTAGAGCAGCTGAGGACGCAGAAGCACGTGAGAAGGCCAACATCTGCCCTCTCACTGGCACCACCGATCATACACACTCTCACTTTGACGCCCCATCGAAAGTGATGAGGATCTCGACCCTATTTGTCGCCACGGAAGAGTTGCAAATGCAAAGCAAGCAATGCAAGAGTCCGTAATCCTACATGAAGCAAAGAATGATGGAGGGACCAGATGAGAGTCCTCCAAATCACAAACCGAAATAGACCCAATGGAAGTGCAAAAGATATTGCCACTATTGTTGCCGCCACCACTTCCCACTCATTCAGAGGAAGGTGTTAAGGGAATGGCGATAAATTGGGATTATGGGGACCTCCAAGCCAACCCCTAATGAAGGTGTCTTACCACCGCCCCAAAGAGTGAATACTCGCTGGGAACAAATGGGAGTCCGGAGATGAGTGACCCCATTCCAAGTCACTCAAATGGTGTGCCACCGAGGGGAAACTCCCTCCACCGCAAAGAAGTCGGAGGATGTTGACTCCACAATGAATTTAGGAGGCGAAGTGGAGAAGGAACAATCAAGGAATACACGTAAGTTGTCATCGACGAGGCTCGCATAATTGTGATCGTCTCAAAGTGCCAATCGCTTCCGCAGCTAATGACGCTGATGCAATCGATGCACAGAAGGAACCGCCCGGGAGTTAACACTGGCGATGAAAGTGCAATCCATGGAGTTGAGACTCCAATGGATGCCACCTCGTAAGACCCCAAGACAAGTCGACACTATCGAAGGGATGTCCAAGGCCTTGCTGCGCTTGAGACCGCAGTGAGGTAATGAAGGCCAACGGGAGGTTGAGACTTCCCTCCTACTATCATTGATCCATCGAAAAGGAGATAAGTGCTCTTCACGATTCCCAGATAATCCCGATGTAACCTTTCTAGATCGGAAGGAGACGATGAAGCCGAGTCATCCCCCTCAGGATCGATCCAAAAGACTCAGTGAGGATGTTCCAACCACGAGTAAGTCTCGACCAAGACTACTCGCCAAACATTCAACTTTGATGATGATCCACCCATGGAAATCTCATCATCGTCCGATGACGCTCGATAAGGCCGAGGACTACCAACTCATTTGAAAAACCGGTGAGACCGAAGCCGTTGAGACACCGAGGCTCTCGATAAGTCGGGTCTACTTCACAACACCCAACCAAACAGAGTCCACCGCGCAGCTCCCCAAGCCGCAGCAGATTCGACTCCACAGGGGACTTCACGAGCACCACTTATCATTGAACAAATTCCGCTTGCACGTGATGATTCTTTCATAGAATCATTTCCTTCTCTCTGGGAGGTACACGACCTCCCCGAAGAATCGACAAAGATCGTGAGCGCTTCCCACGCACTGATCCTCGCCATTCCATCGACACCATTGTTCCGTTGACTATGACTTTGACGATGCTTGGCCGTCACCAAACATAGGTAACAACTGAAGTTCGGGAAGTGTTCAAAGCCTTATTTGCCGAGATTGAACGGATGGAGAGGCACCAGCCTCACCGGACATGAGGCCGATAACAGGGACGCCAACCTTATCGCCGATTTGAGAGGCATAATAGTCGAATCCGTGAGTGGTGGCAAAAAGAACAAACAATGCGTGTGGAACAAGCTCGATATTTCAGACATTATTCAACAAGTTGTTAGTCCGGCGGCCGAGAATGCCGATGCAAAGACAAAATTGCAAGAGCACATTGAACAAATGCATGAATCTCATTCTATAGAGATAAAGTCATTGCGTGAACATAATAAGAACGAGCTCTGCGTGTGCAAGAAAATATGGATCAAAATTCAGTCTCCTCATGGCCGAGATGAAGTTGGTAGCACTTGAATCCAACGCCACCCGCCCGAGTTCCGTGCGCCTTACTCCGCAGCCAGATTCGGCGTAACTCAACTATCGCAGACTAGACTTCTTGCTTGCTAGCTTGTTTCCGGGGTTCCTCTCTCCTTTGATGATGCCAAAAAGGGGGAAGAGGAATACCTAAAGGCAATCGAAGGGATCTGAAGTCGAGAAGGAGGAAGCACTGTGAAGGGAAAGACAAATGAGGAAGTAATAAGAGAGAAGAAAGGGAAGTCTGTTGGGGGAAGGTTCAAAAGATGTGACCTTGATGATTGCTAAAACCCCCAACAAGGTCTTGTCACACGGTGATATTATCAAAAACTTCCAGCTGACTCGCCACTCCAACGCTCCGTTGCACCAATGGTTGAAAAGAGAAAGATAGTTGAAGCAGTTGATGAAGGAAGTGGAAGGAAGGATGGATGCCCGAGTTATGGATATTCTCAAACAACATGGAGGCATTCCAGAAGACAGAGACACCTATGCCATTTCGATGCCGAACCGAGCCAAGATCGTTGATGATTCAAAACACTCGCATCTCAAGGATATCGCAGAATATGTCCACGGCTCAAGCCTCGGGATTTGTACTTCGGGAAAAGGGTCTCACACTATGTGAAGAAGTCGATGTGCAAGCAGACCATCGGGCAAATACTCTCCGTCACTCGCTTAGTCACTCACCGGGAAAAAAGTATGCCCCAAGACAATACACGCCCCTGAGGCGAGGAAGAAAAGCAGTGGTGGAAGAAGAGGTTTCAGGACCTGCAGATCCGCCTCAAAAACATTGAGTACATAGATCCAGGCAAGAAATGAGGGATCTATTGGGCCGGATTTGACGAAGTAGCCAACCCGCAAGTGGCTAAGAACAATGCCGAGTATGTGAAGAGAATTGAAGAGGAAAATAAAAGACAAACTCAGCTATGGGAGGAAAGACAAGAAAAACCGAGAAGAGATGAAGTCGCTGTAAGGGCGTATGAGAAAAAGAAGGCAACCAAGATGAGAAGAAAAGAAAAGGTCAAGATGACAGAGTCAAGAAGATAAAAGAAGGAGGAAATGGGAAGAGATGAAGTGTTCTTGTAAATCACCCCTTCATGTATTTTACTATGTAAATACATTTTATCTCTGATACACTTTGTAAACAGCTATGTAAAGAACAAGAATGTTATGATCAATAAAAGATCGATCCTAAGCATACATTCTGTGATTCTACATTTGTTTGTATGTATCTTTGCTGTTTAATTATTGGTGTATGTTTTAAGTTTTGGTATCATCAAAAAGGGGGAAATTGTTGGGAAATTATTTTTTAGATTTTGATGAATGCCATGTAAAACTTAGAATAGAAGTTGGCACCCCATTTTTGTTGTAAATTGCATTGTAATAGATAAAATGGGTCGAGCCGAGTCAAGTCACTATGCCTAAACATGCAAGAAGTCAACTAGAGACAAAAGGGAAGACTCATTTTGTGAGGTAGCCGAGTGTGGCAAAGAAGAGAAGACAGAACTCGATCAAGGTACAACCGAGAGATGCGGTGAGTAAAGTATCAGTCAAGTCAACTCAAGATAGCCAAGTCTCAAGATTGAAGTGACAAGAGTCATCCAATGATTGGAAGTCGACTAACTCGCCTGGGAAGTCAAGGGAATGCAATCAAGTCGAGATAATCGAAAGAGATCCGTTGCACGTAAATCAAGAGAATTACCTAAACAAGTAATACTTCCATACTACCTTTTCTCGAAGTGCTCACCCCTGAAGCGTGCAAGAGGAATAAACCAATGGGAAGATCGCACTTGGGTCGACTCAAAAGTGAAAGAATCACTCATACAAGGAAGTGGCAATTTCAAGGATCGCAACAAGACAAGCTAACGACCACAAGTGAATTTCAAAAATAAGCCTATCTCTTCAACGCAGATTTTTGAAAGATCACTATAAAAGGCCGAGGAATAACTCGAGAGGAGGTTACTCAACACGAACATTCAAGTAAACATTTGAACTATAACCAAAAATATTCTCAAATCATTCAAGATCAATCCTCAAGCCTACATTACGCAGAAATCAATCCAACACTCACCGTGAAGGAAAGATAACTTCAATCGAGTTGAAGAGGAAATTTTGAAGAATCAAGGGGTCTACATTCCACGGAGGATTGTAGGAAGGTTCAAGGTCGAACCAATCTCAAGTTTTTGGAGGGCTTCGTGATCAAATCCAAGAAGCTTGAGCAAGTGGGTCATGTAGTAGCAAAACAATGGCCTGGGTGAAGAACCCGAGTCGACGAAGCTAGTTGTATGACCAAGGCATCTCCGATCGAGTCCCAAATGATCAAGTCACCGTGTGATCAAGACTTGTATCCGGACGGGTATTAACCACTCGTATATTGATCAATACTTAGTGGATTCCTCCAGGAGTTGGAGAAGAGAGGAGTAGAAGAATTACTCCATCTTCGAACCTCTATAAAAACTTATTGTGTCATTTACATTTCAACACTTTAATTTCGCATCTTATTTTTATATATCACGATAAATTTTCTATCCAATTGATAATCAATCGAGTGCTAAAACCAAGTATTAAAACAAACTTAAGCAAATTCAAGGGTGTTAAGTCTTCAATAAAACAAATCACAATCGAGTTAAGTTTTTAGTCAAAACAAAGTGAGTTATTCTATCAACAATTTCGAGTCCGCTGAGTGACTAACTCACGATTAACTAACTTAGTTGTCCATCCACAATTTGAAGTATTAACTCAATATTTAAAAGGACTAATTTGAAAAGTTGGTAAGGTTTATTCAACCCCTTCTAAACCTTACACTCACACCCTCGGGGACCTACACACACCGTTCAAATACACTATACACCCGGAGGAAACAAGATGTATAAGGAATTGAAACGCATTACATCGGTGGGTAAACATGAAGAACCAGGTAGCGGAGTTTGTTGCGAGATGTTTGACTTGTCAACGCAGTAAAGGCGAACACCAACGACCATCTGGTTTATTACAACCGTTGAGAGTTCCCGAGTGGAAATGGCAATACATAACGATGGACTTCGTGATGGATCTACCAAGGACTAGAGGAGGCCAGGATGCTATATGGGTAGTCATAGACCGACTCACGAAATCTGCACACTTCTTACCCATGAAGAAAACCGACACTGCGTAAACTCGCGCAAATTTATATCCGAGAGATCATTCGACTGCATGGAGTGCCAGTCGACATTGTGTCAGACACAGACCCGAGGTTTGTCTCCCGATTCTGGAAGTGCTTGCACGAGGAATTGGGTACCTCGCTAAGTTTCAAAGACAACAAAGACATCCACAAACGGATGGCCGGCCTGGGGCGAACGATTCAAACCCGGGAAGAAAAGTCGCGAGCTTGCACGCTGGATTTCAAGGAAGTTGGGATTCAGACTTACCATTGGCCGAGTTTGCCTATAATAACACCTATCGTGCCACAATTGGGATGGCAACCTACGAAGCCTTGTACGGACGAAAGTGTATATCTCCACTACACTTGGAGATTGATGACCAATGGACTCAAAAAAAACGAAAGTCGCCTCGATTCCAAAGGTCGACTTAGTTCGTGAGGCCATGGAGAAGGTCAAGCCGATCAAGGAACGGATCCGCACAGCTACCGAGCCGCCAAAAATGTTACGCAGACAAGAAGAGCTCTTGGAATTTGAAGCTAGGAGATGAAGTATTTCTCATACTTCTCCACGGAAAGGATTGATCAATCCAAGAAAGGAGGCAAGTTGAGCCCGAGATATGTTGACCTTACAAGATTTTGCAGAGGATCGGAAGTTAGCCTACCGACTCGAGTTACCAAAGACAAGATGCGGGAATGCACGATGTATTCCACGATCGAGGTTAAAGAAGTATCAACCAGATCCCGAGCATATCATCACCCAAGATACTCCTCCTCCGATAGAAAATTTATCCTACATTGAGAAACCAATCCGGATCATTGACCACAGATACGCGCCTGCGTCGAATAGAGAGATTCCGATGGTTAAAGTGGTATGACGAAACCACAACCGAGACGAAGACGCAACGTGGGAGATGGAAAAGGTAAGGAGTTTGCAAAGGCGGAAATGATTTTTGTTGCAGGTATTGCAGCATACAAAATTTGTTACTTTGAACCTTATGTACAATGCGAACATGGGGATATACTAGCTGCATTTGATGATGCTATAGTAGATGGAGTCGATATCATTAATTACGATTTCCATTGAGGACACATGGCATCTTAATTGACGAATGATCCAATTTCAATTGGTTGGCGCCCTTCATGCATCACAAAAAGGCATTTTAGTGGTGCAATTTGTGGGGAACAGTGGGCATGCATAGAAGAAATACTTTCTTCTTTCGTGATAAAATGATCTTGATAAAGTTTTGTTCGTTCTCTAATTGTTTTCTTTTTTTATACATAGCACGTGTTAAAGGGCAAGTCAGCGAATTCGTTTAGATTGAAAGGGACTAGTACCCGTAGTATATATATGGAGAAGATGTCTCATGCAAATGCGAAGAACAAGATGCACAATAAACTTGGCCTCTATAAATTGCTTTTTCATCCAACTTCCATTGTCTCTTTTTTACGGGAAAAAAAAAGAATAATGATTTATGATTTTATAAGTGCCTAAACCCTTCTTGAATTTCAGATAACAGTGATCCAGGATGTGTAGACTCCGGTTTAGTGAAGGGAAAGATTGTACTCTGCAACACCTATACGGGCATAATATGAGCCTTTAGAGTTGAAGCTATCAGAGCAGTTACATTATATGCATGATTACACCACTCATGTTTCTTTGGTTGTTCTTATTGCGGAGTCCACCTTGCATGAACAGGACTTCCATGTGGTTTAGAGCTACCTCGGTTGTGCAATGTGTACACGAAACATTTTAATACATAAAAGATTAGTATATTATTAAAGTCGAATTTAGAGAGATTTAAAAATACTTATATTATTCGAATTCGACCTTTTAACGCAGATCTCCCAGAGTGGATTTATTGACTAGTGAATCAATAGAAATCCCTTCCTGCCCCTCAGGTTGCTAGTTTTTCTTCAAGTGGACCAAATATTATCGTTCGAGATATGTAATTTGAAGATACAAAACTTGTATGTTATTTCTTTATCCGTACATATAACCATGGCTGGTAAGAAAGATATGTTGGGTATACTGGTGTAAGTGTGAAAATGTGAGAGACATTGAGAAATAAATTGGAAGAATTAAATATTAACTCACTAAAAATATAGTCTCAAAGATACAATTTTTTCGAGACATATATTGCTCTCTCTCACTTGAATAGCCTAATCGGCTTTACTCTTTTCATGTGATCGCTCACAGATTGCTTTACACTGTGATGCTCACTTGATCCCTCTTGGGATTGACCTCTTTTGATCCCTATTGGGATGTCTTTGATCCCAATTTGGGATACCCTTAAGTGTTGCACATAATGCATATTTATAGGCCTAATTTTGGTGTTAATTAATCATGGTGGACATTAGTTGGTGCAATAAGATTAGTGGGCAATATTATTCTAACCACCATGTAGTGCATTGTTGACTTGGAATAATGGTTGCACCATTTTCTTTGGACGGTTGCATAAAGTTTTGGCCAGTTGCTTTTCTCAAAGCCTTCAGATAGATTACAAATTAAATTTTTAACACCCCCTCTTAAGTTGTAATCCGTACATAATATTGAAGTTGCTCCAACTTTGAATTGTTGAGAATATTCCTTTGCAATTGAGCTAGCTTTGTGCTTGGAAGTGTTGGTTTCTTTCCATGACCTCTTCTTGCACCTCGTTGTGAATTCCTCCATAAATGAGGATCACCTTTTGTTTATCCTCCATTTGTTTTTAAAAAAAAAAATTTCAATGCATCTTTCGATATTTTTATACCCGTAATCTGGGAAGAATAGATCGACCTACTACCTCTTGGTGCATAAAGGACAAAACTCTTGCATCTTTGATCTTGTTCTCTTTATGATGTTTTTTTAGTCGCTTCTTTTACCGCTTCTTCCTCCTCCGGAATATATGTGTTATACCTCTCTTCAACGATATCCCGAGTTCATGGGACACGACAACATTCTTATTTGAGTAACGTTCTTCAACAAAGATAGGAACACTTTGTTGGATAAATGTGAATGTAATTTCACTATTGTTGGTTGAAGCCTTTTATTAAAAAAATTGGAGGAATTATCAGGCCAATGGGTGCTCACGATACCAAAATTATTGGTATACAGTGTAAGTGTGAAAATGTGAGAGACATTGAAAAATAAATTGGAGGAATTAAATATTAACTTGCTAAAAATATAATTTAATAAGATACGATTTTCTAGACATATATTGCTCTCTCTCACTTGAGTAGCCTAATCGGCTTTACTCTTTTCATGTGATCGCTCACAGATTGCTTTACAATGTGATGCTCACTTGATCCCTCTTGGGGATTGTCCTCTTTTGATCCCTCTTGCAATATCTTTGATCCCAATTAGGGATACCCTAAAATGTTGCACATAATGCCTATTTATAGGCCTAATTTTGGTGTTAATTAATCATGGTGGACATTATTTGGTGCAATAAGATTAGTGGGCAATATATTTCTAACCACCATGCATGTAGTGCATTGTTGACTTGGAATAATTGTTGCACCATTTTCCTTGGACGGTTGCATAATATTTTGGCCGGTTGCTTTTGTCAAAGCCTTCACATGGATTATAAATTAACATTTTTAACACCCCTCTTAAGTTATAATCCGTATATAATATTGAAGTTGCTCCAACTTTGAATTGTTGAGAATATTCCTTTGCAACTAAGCTTGCTTTGTGCTTGGAAGTGTTGGTTCCTTTCCATGACCTCTTCTTCTTGCACCTCGTTGTGAATTCCTCCATAAATGAGGATCACCTTTTGTTTATCCTCCTTTTTAAAAAAAAAAAAAAAATCTTCAATGCATCTTTCAATTTTTTTATACCCGTAACTGTGGAAGAAAAGATCGACCTACCCCTTGGTGCATAAAGGACTCAAACTCTTGCATCTTTGATCTTGTTCTTTTTATGCTATTTTTTAGTTGCTTCTTTTAGCGCTTATTTCTCCTTCGGAGTATATGTGTTATACCTCTCTTCAACGATATCCCGAGTTCATGGGACACGCAACGTTCTTATTTGAGTAACGTTCTTCAACAAAGATAGGAACACTTTGTTGGATAAATGTGAATGCTATTTCACTATTGTTGGTTGAAGCCTTTTTAAATTGGAGTTATCAGGCCAAGAGGTGGCTCTGATACCAAAATTGTTGGCTATACGGGTGTAAGTGTGAAAATGTGAGAGACATTGAGAAATAAATTGGAGGAATGAAATATTAACTTGCTAAAAATTAATAAGATACAATTTCTAGACATATATTGCTCTCTCTCACTCGAGTAGCCTAATCGACTTTACTCTTTCATGTGATCGCTCACAGATTATTTTACATCGCTTTGTGATGCTCACTTGATTCCTCTTGGGGATTGCCCTCTTTTGATCCCTCTTGGGATCTCTTTGATCCCAATTTGCGATACCCTTAAATGTTGCACATAATTAATGCCTATTTATAGGCCTAATTTTTGTGTTAATTAATCATGGTGGACATTAGTTGGTGCAACAAGATTAGTGGGCAATATACCACCATGTAGTGCATTGTTGACTTGGATAATGGTTGCGCCATTTTCCTTGGACGGTTGCATAAAATTTTGGCCGGTTGCTTTTGTCAAAGCCTTCACATGGATTACAAATTAACATTTTTAACAGGATATGGCTTGCACTTGTTTGGCATGTGTTTCAAATTAGATTTATTAAAATAATTATACTACTCCATAACTAAAATTAGTATTTTTATAAATAAGTATATATATTAGTTATATACTTAACTAATTAAAATTTAAAAAATCTATATGAATTTTAAATATTTATAACTAGTAAGAAGCATGTGGTTAGGGATGCCAATGCAGCGGGTTAAAACCCGCCCCCGCATCAAAATCGTCCTGTCGAAGCGGGTCTAGACCCAATCAAACGGGTCCCGGGGCAGGTCCCGAGTCCAAAACTTCAAAACCCGCCCAGGTATGGGGCGAGTCCTGAGTCCACTAGGACCCGCCCCAGTACATTAAGCGTTTTCTTAAATTAATTTTTATTTGTCCCCAAAATCTTGTTGCAGTTGGAATGTTTCAACACATGTGTGTTTCAAGCATTAATTGTCTTTCTTAATTCCCCGCTTCACTCCGGTGGTCCGCCTTTCTCCTGTCCAGTCCAACCGGCAAGTGCTAGAGCAGCCCACGCTAATTAATGCTTGAAGTCTGCTCCAAGCTTTCCTGTTATTGAGTCACTTGTGCTTTAATTAATGTTTGGGCTATGTAGTTGACAGTTGACTACTGATACATATTGTAATGTTGTGGAAGTGTTTTATGTTTATAACATGTTGCACTTGCTTTTATTTTTTTACCAGTAATTCTCACTCTCAAATTGGGTCCAACACTATTGGATTTGCTTTTGAAATTTGGTCACAAATTACATTGAGTAAATTGCAGAATTGAAAAAAAAACAAAAATTGCAAAATTGAATTGAAACTAGTGCTGGCGGGTCAAGCGGGTCTGAAGCGGGGTGGGGTGGGTCCCAGATCCTGTTTTTCCTTGGCGGGGCGGGTTCCGGGTTTAGCCAAACCCGCCCCGTTACTATCCCTACATGTGGTTTACACGTTTTTTGTATGTGTATTAAAATAATTATACTAGTTCATAACAAAAATTTGGAACGTATTTTTATAAATAAAGAAATATAAGTTATATACTTAACTTATTAAAACTTAAAGAAATCTCTAAACAAATATCCAATATTTATAACTAGTACAAATTAAACCACGTTGTTTGCTCATTTTTTGCACGTGATTCAAATTAGGTTTATTAAAATAATTATACTACTCCATCACTAAAATTTAGAAGGTATTTTCATAAATAAAGGAATATTAGTTATATACTTAACTATTTAAGATTAAAAAATCTAAATAAATTTTCAATATTTATAGTTAGTACTAAGCACGTTTATTGCACGTGATTCAATTTAGATTTATTAAAATAATTAATTAATTATATTACTCAGTAACTAAACTTTAGAAGGTATTTTCATAAATAAAGGAATATTAGTTATATACTTAACTAATTAAAATTAAAAAATTCTCTGAATAGATTTTCAATATTTATAACTATTTAAGTATATTTATGCTCTCCTTTTATACTTAACTAGCACCACGGATCCACTAGAAAAAAATTCCGACGGAGCTGGTCATATAGATCCAGTAAAAGTTGCTGATCCTAGTCTAGTATACGAGACATTCATAGAGGATTATATCGATTTGTTGTGTAGTTTAGGATACGATACTCCGATACTCCAATACTGCTTGCAGCATGCAACCGAGAAAATCCAGGGTGCAACACTTGTAATTATTTTCTTGTACCCACCATTCCCCGCAGATTGCACCACTAAAATTCCGCTTTGCGATGCATGAAAGACGCCAATTGCAATGGGATCATTTGTCAATTCATTAGCCATGTCTCCTCCAATGGAGATCAAAATGATGTCGACTCCATCTGTTATGGCATCATCAAATGCAGATAGGATGTCCATTGATTGGCATCCCCTGAGTATGGCATGCTTTGTATCATAGAAATTAGTGTTTTTCACAATGTTTTCTGCTGCTATAGATGCAGTGTGACTCCCATGTCCTATCGTATCTCTGGCAGAATCATATTTCATGTTATAGTAACGAGCCCCAATTAGTTTGCTAGAATCCATTGTCCGTGAAACTTTCAGATTCCGATATCAATGACACCGATAATTATGTCGCTCTCGATCGTGGGATTTCGGTCAACAATATCTTTCGGAAATCCCATAAAATCCCAGGATCTTGTAGTTTGTGGTAGAAAAGTTTGACAAGGTAAAATCATACTACTTCTTCATGGCCTGATCAATGGCATTAATTAATTCAGAGAATCAAAAATACTTGTACATTATTATTTGTTAAATTATTTTGGACACCATGAAGATTCTACAACTGTTTAGTTAATTTATATATAGGATGGCAAAACAAAATTAGTTTGAACTTGATTGGAAAAGAAAAAATAAATAATAAAAAAACAAAAAATATTACGTACTGGACAATTTTTCCTTCTCTTCATCTGTCACATAGGCTGCAAATCCGTTGAAACTCCTCGTATAAGTTCGCACCAAGGATTGGCGCACAGACCTTTCACACATCATCAATTGATCAGTACATGCATATTGTTAATTTGCTTGAATATATTATATGTATGCATAAAAAAATCTATTAACCACGTAATATGTTACCTGTTGTCGACAACGTTTTGGAGTATGTTAAAATGGTATGTCGAAGGTAGTTGATCACTTTCAGCTTCAGGAAGATTTCCTATGTATACCATATGCACCTACTTAGATAGAATTCAAAGGAATATAATCAGCATGTCAATTAGCAATATATTATCGATCAATTTTATAAGCATTACATATCGTATCAAAATAGAACTATAACCATGCATGTGATAATTGTTTGTATTAACAACAGCAGCTCAAAATTATAAAAACGCGTCATCACAAACTCATATATAATTACGTGGTTTCAAATAAAATAGACAATAGTGACTTGCCTTTCTTTCTTGGTCAGTGCTAAATGTAACAGTAAACCAGGAAATATATTTCTTCATTGTAAACTCAATTGATCAATTGTACAGGGTTGTGGTGTGTGATATTTATAGATGGAGTGTAATGTGTAACTAACTATAACAACTTTAACAGAATATGTAACTAACTATCTAACTGTTGAAGCTTCTAGAAATCATACACTCTAATAGTCAGAAATATGAATATGGGTTGTCAGAGCCACGACACAAAGAACGAACAAGATTAAAACTTTAAAAGCATGGACTCCAGCCATGGTTGAATGTAATGCGGTCACCTTGGCTAGCTAGATAGTTTAATAAATAAACAAAATGAATTCTATGCCCCATATTTATAATGTCACCTGGCTGGTTATGAACACTATATGCCCCATGTATTCTCGCCTCTTTTTAAAAACAAGTAATGTGCACGTGTATTGCACGTGATTCATATAACTTTTCAAAAATTATTTACTAATTTTATTGAAAGATTAAGATAAATTTAAGGTGTATTATAAATAAATAATAAAAATTAAACAAATAACTAGTTAAAACAAAAAATTCAAGTTACTTTAAAATATTTTATTGTATAGATAATTTTGGATGATTAAATTCCTTTTAGAAGAACTATGTACTAGATATTTGAAAAGTTGGATAGTAATATAACTAAATATTTTGATAGTTATGATTACATTAAGAGTAAGTTTCTTGTGAGACCATCTCACGGATTTAAATTCATGAGACGGATCCAACCCATTTTATAAATCAAAGCAAGTTACTCAAATAGATTACCTAATTTGGTCAATTAGGATCTGTTTCACGAAATTAAATCCGTGAGACCGTCTCATGAGTTTTTGTCTTACATTAATCATTCTCTTGTTTGATTTTGATGGTTGGAAAAGTTTTTTTATATTTGTATTTTGTGAGTTTTCTTTATGGTGGACTTATAGACAGTCAAATAGAGTACTTTTATTTTCTAAAAATTGATAAAAATGTTAAATTAATCAAACGCGTAAAATAAACTAAATTATTTTTTTACTAAAATTAAGCACAATATTGTGATACTTTTAATGTATGTTTAGGAACCCATTTCAAATGGACTTTTAGGTATAGAATTCTATTTAGCAAAAACATATTTGGTGGTTATATTTAAATAGACTATAATAAGTCATTTTTCCATGAGTCATTTTAGAAAAGTTTTAAGTTATGGCTTTTGAATTTCATTTATTGCACTTCAACCGGATAGACAATAAAGGGATAACGTTTTTAATCAACCCAAACTATACGGGTTTTTACACTTTGCAACTTAACTTTGAAAAGTTTCGATTGCAACCTAAACTTCACAAAATTTTACACTTTGCATAAAATTCCGGTTTTACCCCTGGTTTCGGTGAAAGATGGTTTGTAGTTTACACTCTAAACTTTAAAGTTGTTACACTTTGCAACCCGAACGATAAATTTCATTGCATTTTCTTTGACTACTCCCAAAGGTCTTGCGATCCTCGAAAAATGGTATCGAGCCTAGGTTTATTAAGAACTTTTAGTTAAATTTATTATATTTATGTAATTAACAATTGGTGAGGAGAAATTACTCCGAGATTATGGATCCGGACCGATGTCCGAGATGTACCCTTACAGACATATCGTCAAATATTGACGATGTATGCACAAGAACACCTTGACCAGGTTTCATATTGGGAATACCAACATGAAGAAAAGGAACAAGCGGGAGCCGACGGGAAACCGTAAGGCAATGCAAAATGCGAGCGGAATATTATGGCGTTCGGATCCGAACTGCACTTATATGTTCACTTGATGAACCTTCAAACGGTTCATGAAAATTCCCATCGAACAATGATTCCCGATGGAGTACCGAGTGGAACGAGATACTTCAGACAAATCTAAGATCTCCGAAGATCTTAGAAAATCCGTAAGACGTGCGAGAATTATGGCAACCGCCATATTCATCTACCAAAGACAAGTTCATCGAGATCCAACCGGATGGAGACGATGGTGAAATATCGAAGGAAACTCTTGAACTCCTATATGATATTCGAGTAAACGAGTCAAGAACCCGGAGGATGACCAAGTTCATCGGAGGAAGGAAACGTATTGATTTTTTGGGACGGTACCCTATTTACACCAAAAAGGAAACCCACGGAAGTTATACGAAAGATGACAGATGAGGAAAAGCTCATTGCTCTCATCAAAGGAAAATCCATCAAAAATTAAAAAAAGATGGATATGGAAAAGATGAATCTTAAAGATCTACACGACCGGCGTAATCCTTCGCAGATTAGGTATTGTAGATTTAAAGATGAACGGAGGTGAGAATCGCTTTGGTTACCTATGACCCACAAGGTAGACCAATTCCTCCACCACCGCCACCGTTAATCCTAACGTCAAGAAGAAAGACGGGTTCACATCATAGAACTCGGGACGAGAGGATGCCACACGCTGGGGATTTCACGACAGAAGTGATCCACTTTTGGGACAGAGGTCGAAACCCTTGCGGGGAACCGGACAACCTACCGGAAGGCCGAATGTTTATCGACGCCTTATGGAAGATCGCACTCGACCCAATACATCCGTATGGGTTGATGTTAAACTGGACATCCGCATTTTAAAAAAGAGAAGTTCTCATTGATGAATGGGTTTGACTATGAGAATTTCAAAGAGAACCCTCGATCTTACGAAGGATTCATTCATTTTACTCCTTGAAATGAGTCTTGAAGGATCGGTGAAGATTGCCTGGGATATGACCGATGCTAGTACGAAAAGTTCGGTCACATCAGGGGAATCACTTAAAGGAATTGTCGATGGTATGGCAAAACTATTCAAAATCCAATTCATCGGCACGGGTTATTTTGAAGGATTAGAGGATGAAAAAAGAAAGAAATATAAACAAGCCCTCTATAGCCTTGAGTTACTGGATATTTGTCATATTGACGAATATATCAAGTTGTTCACCGAATACCGGTGGAAATCCAAGATTGAGGAAAAAGAAGCTGCACAGCTATTCTTTGCCAAAATTCCAAGTCCCTGGAGAGAAATGCTTATCAGGGAATACAAGGGTGGAGTCAAGAGAAAGCGTGGGCCGGAAAAATGTCTTTCCTAAAGGCCAAGTTATCCGAATGGTGCTATCAAGCGCTCTCCGCACAGAATTACAAGAGATTAAGAGGAATTAACAAAGCAGTTCCTCTATGTTGCGTGGATAATGATATCCCAACATTGTGGGAGGTCAAACAAGGCGGCACAAGAAGAAGAAGGAGAGAATCCATCCATACCGCCGAAAAAGCAAAGAATAAAAGAAGTAGGTCTTCATGGAGACCTAGAAGGTTTTGGTCAAAACAAAAAGCCCGAAGTTATAAATCGGGCAAAGACCAAGCATTGCCAGCAGGAGTAGAGCCTCATCATCGAGGTTCTAATCAAGCAAGTACCAACAAATCAGGAAGAAGAACTTTCAGCGTGCTCACACTAGAGCTAATGAAAGTTTCAAAGACTGTAATTGCTTGGACATGCGAGCAAGAGGGCATATCTCGACGGATTGCCCGCATAATCAAAAACGAGGAGTCGAGTTCGAGGCTACACCGTAAATCGAAGAAGTGTCTATTATCGTGGATTTAATACGGGTGTATCAATTTGAGGATATTCCCTCGGATGAAAGCATCTATGAAGAAGAGATCTATTCTCGATGATGGAAGTGACTCGGCTCAGAATCAAAGTGAAGAAGAAATTCTTCAATGACGATTAGCTTAGGAGGATATGTCGATTCCTCTCTCACACGACGGTTTCTCATAAAACTCTTATGAGAATCATGAAGGAAGATCCAAAGCTTCAAGTCTATGATGGATTTACAATTGGAGCTATGGAAAAAGCATTGGATAAGATTGGGTTTTGTAAAGAAAACACCAAATTATTCATAGGGTAACAACGGAGAACTTGCCATTCCGATGGAGTTTACCGCAGTAACTCGATCGAGATGCGATTGGTCCCTATTAGATAAATACAGGAGATCAAAAGCGAGTTAAAAGAGAAGTTGCTAATACACTCTCATGGATTCACATTGGAGCCATAAGGGTCATTATTAAGGCAACATTCAAAGAAGGAATAGATTCGCCACTCAATCTTGCTAATTTTGACAAGCGAATCTCACATCTCAAGGATTCATGCCTTGGAGCGGTCACAGGAAATTTGTATGCAGGAAAATTAGCATTCAATGTCTATCCAAGAATTGCATATAATTTGGGAGATCGAGACTTCAGTAGAGTCCTAACCCTTCATCAAGATTTCAAAAGAGTCGATTTGATGAAAGAAGGAAACAAGCCTTACTCGATCACATACAAGATTTCCTATGCTCTTTCGAATACCCATCATTCAAGTATTCTTGAGAAAGGAATTTATTGAAGTCCCAAGAATCTTTGAGGACTTTGCCAGGGTGGTGTTACGAGAAATCATTGAATCTCCAACTATTAAGGAGATTGATATGATAATTCATGATCAACAAGTCTTCAACAAAAGCCGGAGTCTCGAGTTGAGCCTAGAAGGATGTCTTTCCAAAGCAAGACAGAATGGTGAGTAGCCGCCGTTGGGAAGAAAGGAGACCAAGTACGATTCAACGCATCCCCGATGTTTTTAAAAAAAGAGGAGAGCCGAAATGTCGAGAAGGATGGCGAGAGGTTGAAGTAATATTCGACATCACTCAAAAGGATAACATTTTTCCTTGTGATGTTCTATATTACCTCCAACAACCAATCGTGGGAAGGTATCAAGGAAGCCTGAAGATATGAGAAATTGAGCTTACTATCACAGAGTTGCGGGGAAAGATCCCTAACAATTAATACGGGAATTGAATTTCTTGAGGAGCATAAACCTTGGGAAAGATTACAAGACGGAATGGAGTTCAGTGGCTAATAAAAGATACTGAGAATCGATGACCACTAGTCCATTCTCCATATACATTTCTATTGGAATGTTATATGTGAATACAAGGCCGAGTATTTCGCCGCCTATATTGATTCAGGTGCCGGAATATGTACTGCAAAGCCGGATGTTTTTCCTAAAGAAATTGGAGAAGATTTACCAGCTATTGCAGGAAGAGATTTCTCTAAAAGGATTCTTATCCTTAACAGAGGAATTAAACAAGCAGAAATCATGATCGGAGGCGCAGGTGGTACCCCATGGTACAAGGTGAAAACGCCACCAATCTATTTCCATGATACAGGTGCAGATATTTTGCTAGGAAACAATTTCCTACAAACATTCAAGCGATTCACACAGGAGAATGAGACAAGAAGACTTATTTTCACAACCTTATGTGATCATAAGATTATTGTCCAAAGACTGCGGGAAGCATTTTACAGAAAAATGCCTATTAATTTTCGCAGCAAGCGTGGTGATGAAGCCAAACTTCGCAATCCAAAAATGGCGGATCGAAGGAAATTTGGTGAAGCTTTATTATCCTATAGACAATTTGGTTCCATTCAGAAGGATCAGAAGATATGGGATAATAACTTGTATTCATTCAGAGTACAAGGAGAAGAACGAGTCACCCAGGAAGCCATTGCAGAATTATGGATGAGTCTAATGGAGAATCCACAGAGTGATGTAACCATAGAGGAACAAATATCACTCGAGGATATCAAGAAGAAGATCCAAAGGAATTACAATGAAGATCCTTTGGCTTGGTGGGATAAGAACGAGCTTAAGGCTTCCTTAAAGGTTAAACCTGGAAAGGAGTACGAGTTCGTAAGATTCAAACCAATCCTTATGAACCAGGAGGATCGTGAGGATATGCAGAAGATACTTAAGGAACATCTGGACCTTAAGTTAATTTCACCAGGAGTTTCTCCATACAGCAGTCCAGGGTTCTTAGTCAGAAACCATGGAGAAATCAAAAGAGGAAAGCCAAGACTTGTTATTAATTACAAGGGAATTAATAACATTTTGGAATTCGACGGATACTATATCCCAAGCAGAGAACATCTGGTTAATTGTATCAAAGGTGCCAAGATATTCTCAAAGTTCGATTGCAAGTCTGGATTCTACCAGATTAAGATGGAGGAAGAAAGTAAGAAGTTTACAGCTTTCTCTACACCACAGGGACACTATATTTGGAACGTGATACCTATGGGATTGGCTAACGCTTTTATATATCAAAAGAAAGATGGATAATCTTTTCAAAGATTATTTCAGTTTCATGTTCGTATATATCGACGACATTCTAATCGCATCAAAGAACATGAAGGAGCATCTCAAACATTTGGAAATATTTTCAGATGTTTGTCACAAAGAAGGATTAGTGCTCTCGGAAAAGAAGGCGGTAATCGCAACAAGACAGATTGAATTCCTCGGAATTGAAATCGATGAATCTGGAATTATTCTACAAAATCATATTGTGGAAAAGATACAGGGATTTCCAGATACATTAAAAGACAAGAAGCAGCTTCAGAGTTTTCTTGGAGTTGTCAATTTTGTTGGGATGTTTATTAACAATCTAGCATACTACAGGAAGGTGTTTAGCCCATTGCTTAAAAAGGATGCATTATTCAAATGGGAAGATGAACATCAAGAAGGAATTAAGCAACTTAAAGAAGTATGTAAAAAGCTTCCAAAGCTTGCGATTCCCCAAGACGAGGACGGCGGTTCTATATCACGATGCGGTGATGATTGGTGGGCAACAGTTCTTACGAAAGTCACACCAAACAAGGAAGTGCCATACGCAGAATCTTTGCAATTTTTATTCACCCCTAGTGAAGCAACTCGGTGGCATATTAACGAGAAAGAATTCTTTGCAATGTCGAAAGGCTTTTAAAAAATGGCCTCTATTTTTCTTGGCTAAAAAGTTTACTTTAAAAATTGATAATTCAAGTGTCAAGGCTTTTACGAAAAACAAAATTGAATCAAAACCGAGAAAAGGCTCGATTACTTAGATGGCAAGTCTGAATGTCAATATTATGATTATGATATTGTCATTATAAAATCTCATGAAAATATTCTTGCAGATTTCTTGACACGAGATGGAAGGACGCGTTGTTGACGAGGTCCTTAAACGAGTAAGACATCTCAGGGAAAACCTGGAGAGTCTAGAACGAGATTTTGGGACATTATGTCTCAATGCGTGTTTGCCGGACGACTTCAACAGGCTGACCAGAAATCCGTTTCTAGTCAAATACGAGCATGCCAGTTCGCTCAAGGACAATTGTTCTTAGCGCTGCAAGGGCCTCTCTTCCAGGCCGCATCTCCTACGGTGCAAAAAGGGGCCGAGAGAGTACGGGGCTCTAACCCGGAGGTTATGGATTCAAGTACCATAATCACAAGTGTTGCAGGTGATGCATCCCCCGAGGTGTACAAATCGTAACGAATGTTGAAGCTCCGGTGTCACAACCCGAGTCTTCAAGTCAACCCAAAGACTGCGGGGTAAAAGAGGGAGAGTTGAATCTTAGGCCACAGATGTGCAAATCTAAGGTTCAAATCGACGAGAATAAGATTTCTCCTATGCAGGTATATCAACGGCAATGGGAGAAACTAGTTACAAGACAAGGTATTAACCCAGAAAAAACAATGGTTGATATCTCAGGAAAGTATCCCAGAGTTTGGATGAAACCAGGAAGTCATCCAAATGAAGTACATGAATGGTATACCTTTGGAGCTTTAGCTTCAATCTATACCGTGTCCCAGGATTCCCGTAAATTTCAAAATTACCTAAATGGATTGGGAAGCGATTTACGAGACTTGGGCCAATAATCCACACTTGGCCGAGGCGATATTTTGGAATCGTATTTTATCGGTGCAGCTCTCGAACCAAAGCAAGAAAGGCTTTAATGAAGCTTTTCATTTCATCAAGCTAAGAAGACCGGATGGAAATGCTTTAAAATATATTAAGGCAAACTTCAGGAAGAAGGACTTGATGTTAGTAGGAGCATTTTCTCAAGACGAAGCTTCTACCTGCACGAGCATGGGGTCTTTGGGTTTGTCTAATCGAAATGGACAAAGTCAAGTATCCATTTAAGTTCTTCCAGTCGGCGAATGGATCTTTCCTTTTGAATTCGATGATTTGGATCAACCACAGATTTGCGGAGGAACTCTTCAAACCAAAAGGAGAATTCTCCGGGAAAACAAGATTCCGGCGAGCAAAGACACTTACCGGAAATTCTCAGTAACATGGCGCATGTTGGCCGTTGGATCGACCGGATCTGTCAAGCATGCCCGAACAGAAGGAACCCGAGTTTGGGAAAGGTTTCCACCCAAACCCGACCGACAGGACCATACACTGGAAAGGACAAGGGCCCACTCACAAGACGCGTTTTCCTCGGGGACCACGAAGACCAACTTTTAAAAGATTCCCGACAACCATCACATGGGCCGAGTCACGCGGAAAGAGAAGAAAGACAGCTGGCGAGTAATAATTCATGAGTATGACGTAAGCAGTGACGTCTTACATCTCAACAAGATTTGAAGTCCGAATTTCAAGTCCGGACTTACCTCTATAAATTGCAGGATTTGAAGGAAGTGGGGACATCGAACATTTTCCTTAGTTTTCTTACAATAAAAGATGAGTGAAAAATTTGTAATATTTTGAGTGTTTTAGTTTTTAATTTTTATGTATTTTCGTGTGCAAGCCTCATACATGAGAGGCTAAACAAGTATTCTCCTCCCAAAATGAGATTACTAATGTAATAAATTTTTCTTTAAGTTCTTAATAAAATAAAGGTTGTTTGTTCAACATGTGTTCATGATGTACTATTGATCAATCCCCTTTGAAGAATTACTTTACGCCTTGGAGTAGAAACAAACCAATTTTGTCTTTGAGCGGTTTCAAGGAGTCGGATAACTTGCGATCATCTTCCCGAGGGTGAGGTTGAACAGTGAGGAGCCGTTTGTCAAACGATCCGGGGGGGCGTAATTTTCCGATTGGTGGCGTTGCGAACCACTTAACCCGGTCCGTTTCGGTCAAAAGAGGTATGAATTTTAAGGGATTTATTAATTTTACGGAAGCATGTTGGGCTCGATATGGTCGTAATGGACTATTTTCATTTTCGTCTAAAGACCCAATTTGTATACGGATAAATACTTGAAATAAGATCTTGATAGAAGTATGTCTTGTTGAGTTTATAGTGAAACCCGATGACATGATCCATTTAAAACCTCTCGAATAGAGACTGGATCTAAGAGGTGTAACAATGCCACGAACAAAACAAGTTCGAAAAATCGGGTTCTTATTTCTCGAAAAATCCGAAAAACAAATTGATTATGGAGTAAAAACTTTATGATTATTGTATAATGCAATATATTTATCCTTATGGAGCAATCTGCTACAAATTAGAGTTTAAAGGGATAACTAGAACTATTGTTATTAAAGAATAAAATCCTAGGGGCAAAATGGTCCAAAAGTTGCAAAGAGTAATTATTTTCGTAGTTCAGGATGCAAAAGGTTAAAAATAAAAGTATAGGTTGTGAAGTGTAAAAAGGGGTAAAGTTCAGGTGGTTAAAAATAATTATCTCGACAATAAAAATGCATCTCCACCAATCACCTAACAAAACTCAAATACTTTTTTTCTTAAAAAGTCCATATTGAACTCCATAATTCGTAGATAGACTTCTATTCCAAAAGTACTCCCAAACTTGTACTTACTAATTACCACTTAAATTCAAAGAACATATAAAAGATAATCTTATACATTTACTTGCTTCCCTTGCTCATTTTTCCCCTATTCCTCTCTCACTTTTCCCAATAACGAATATAACTGCAAATAGAAGTTGCAATACATAGTGCATATGTGGGAACACTTTTGTAATGAAAATGCATTTATGAAATAGACTTTTTCATATGGACTTTTCAAAAAGTGTTTATGTGCAATGTAAAGTGTTTGGTAAAAGTACATTTTAAAACTTATTTTGTAAAAGTGGTAGAAAAGAAATCTGAAAGTCACAGATTTGTACATCTCCAAATAAACTTCTATAACAAGTTACTTTTCTGAAAGTCCATTTTTAAAATAATTACTAAATATACAATTTCCTTTTATATCTCATTCTAATCAAAAAAGAGGTAAAAGTTTTATCGTAACACATGAACTTGAGATAATCCGATTTCATCTCTTTTGAGTTATCCCCCCCTCCCAAAAAAAAAAAAAAAAAATTATATGTCAAAATGAAAGACTCTAACCTAATATATGAAAATAATTATCTGAAATTTCATTCAAGAATCATGTTTTAAAATAAGAATATTAAAGAATGGCTAAAATTTTAGTATTGGAAAAGAGGTAAAAGTTTTACCATAACACATGAACTTGAGGTTATCCGAGTTCATCTCTTTTAAGTTATTCCCCCCCCTCCCCCTTCCCCTCCCCCACAAAAATAAAAAATTGTATGTCAAAATAAAAGACTCTAAACTAATATATGATAATAATCTAAAATCTCATTTAAAAGTCATGTTTTAAAATAAGAATATCAAAAAATGATTAAAGTTACGTTCTAGTTTTGAAATCACATCATTGAAATATTATTTTTTGAGGCCTGAATTTCGATGACTTTGTAAAAGTGTTGTGTATAGTGAACCCAATTAGTGTTGTTGTAACAATGCATATTAAATTGCAATTATTATATTTTATTTTTAAATTCCTTACAAATATCATAACATATATACTTTTTTAAACTCTAATTTCTTTTAAATTTAATTATGTTTTGTATTATTTTTTATTTTGCTTAAATAAATTCTACTATTGTTAACTTAAAATTAGAATACTTCAACAATATGCCACCATATGACTATATAATTAATAATAGAGAAAACTTAAATTACAATATACACTAAAAGGATATTGAAGTTAACAATTAAGAGGTAAAAGTGATTTTAACTCATTCTTTTAAATTTTAAAATATTTTTTCTAGACTTGCATTGTCATTATTCTTAATAAAAAAAATAACTTTCAACCTATAGATGAAACTTAATAAAAAAAAGAGAGACAAGAAATGCATTGAAAACAAAAAAAATATTCTCTTGTTCTCCTTATTTACAATATTCTTAAAACACCAAACTAAAAAATTAGTTTTAAAGCCTCGTTCAATAAATTTCAACTATATGTATACATGTTTATATATATATTGTTGTTAGATTTTAAGTTTATATTATCATAATTATAAAGATTATTAGATCAAATGAATACATCATGAGAAAATAAGTAAGAATTAATCTAAAGTGGAATGTGAAAGATACATGGTATAACCATCATTGTAAAATAAAATTATTTTTTTCAAATATAAGCATATATGGTATCTTGATTGCTATAATGAATATAGTAATTAGTGAGTAAACTTTAAAAGTAAATTTTGTGCATTAGCCCTTAATATGAATGTTAGATCAATTTTTAAATTAATAAATACTTTAAGATATACCCAATTTTCATAAAAATACGAAATAACATGAGACTTGAAGCTCTCTCTCTCTCTCTCTCTCTCTCTATATATATATATATATATATATATATATATATACACTTTTAAACTCAATCAAATGTTATATTTTGTTCAAAAATTGAAACATTATATTTTATTTTGTTAATTTAAATTATCGGTACTTAGATTTATCATAAATAATGTCATCATAAATAATAGTATTGAAAAATTTAATAATATTTTAAGAATGTAATTTTAAAGTGATATCCGAGTTTAGCTTAAATTTGAAAATATTTACATATATTATTCTAATGTTTCTTCTAAGTTTTACACACATATAATTCTTTCTTACTCTATATACATTTGGTTTGTCTTCGTATTTTTATTATTGGTGATATAGATTTTATATAAGATATTTAACAATAGACCATATAATATATAAAATATTCCATGATGAGAGACAAGAGAATTTCATTTTTTTTATTTTAGATAATCAAATAAAATTATTGTTTATGATGTGAGATATGAAATGAGTAATAATTGTTATTCGCTACAATATTCTTTAATCTTTATTTATCATCTTTTTCCACATTCAACTTTGTTTAGTGAATTTTTATCCTAATCAAAAACAAATAGTACAAAATATATAATAAGAATAAATATTTCTCTTATATCCTCTAGTCTTTCATACCTCTATGTTAAAAGTGATTTTCAAGATTCTTCTCATTATTTTAAAAATAAATTTCTGTTGAAGGTTTATTTTAATTTTTAATTAATTTTTATTCTTTTATTTGAGTATAAGTCCTTTTATATTATTTCCTATATGTTTACTTATTGTAATTCAAATTTAAGTTTATATTATCATATTGATTGAATAATTTCAATCAAAAGAATATATTTAAAAAAAAAACTAAGTTATTAATAGTATCTAGATTTGAATGTACAAGCTTCAAGGCTATATAAATTATTATAAAAAGGTTAATAAAGCTTCGTAGCCCCAAAATATATTTATTCTAATTTTAATAATATCTTATATTTTAATTTAAACAATTATTTTTTGGTGAAATAATTATTTAATATATTATCCGAAATTGTCAGAATCGAATTTTACGGATAAGTTGATGGCCTCATGGTCGTATAAATACGGCATACCAATTGTGCCATCAAATCCAGTATCAATCTATATTACATTCGTATATGGCAATTGGCAAAGATGGTTATGTTTAAGTCAGTATTGTTTTGGCTATGGTCCTTTCATGCATGGTTTATTGCAAGTGTAATGTGTGACTACATTTTAAATTGCTCCAAAATTCCCATAGAAAATTTGAAACCATTTCATGACTGGATCTTCAAGCAAAGCGACCGTTGAATGTTGCAAAGGCGCTCGAAGTTGGTTTGATGCCCATACTCCTTGAAAGCAAACAAAGCCTTAGTGAGACAACTGAGTGATGTCATCCATGACGTCATTATGATTGCAAAGATTCCATTTGTACTGAATAGCATATGATTATTAGCTCATGATTAGTTTGTTATATGAGAATGATTTAGATGATGACACTTATATGGATTGGATTGCCTTCATGTACTATAAGTACCTGTTGGTACTGTTCCATTGATCAAAGAATAAAGTAGCAAATTCTCAGTAAATATTCTTGGTTATATTCTCTACAAACACTGCACTGCATATTCATTCCTTCTTCAATGGAATGTAATGTGTATTCTCACATGGTATCAGAGCAGATTGAGCCCTGACTCTGATCCATTTTACAGCTTTATTATTAGCTCATGGTTATTGTCATCCTTATCTGAAAGTATTTTAATCACTACCGTTGGTTTAAATACTTCCTGGGAATGTTTGAAAACTACCTTTGCAAGTCAAAATCAAGCTAAAGTCATGCAAAATAGGTTGCATTTGCAGACCCTTAAGAAAGGACATTTACAGATGAAAGAGTATTTGAACAAAAACAAAAGTTGTTGTGATTTGTTGGGTTCTGTTGGTGAGCCAGTTAGCCAAAAGGATCAAATAATGTATGTTTCGAGTAGCCTTGGTCCTAAGTATAACTTAATTATGGTTTCAGCCACTTCCAGACTTGAGCCTTGGAGTTTGAGTGAGCTTCATGCTCTTTTGCTCAGTTTTGAAAACCGATTGGAAACTTTTGAAGGTCGGAATATTATTGAAGATGGATCTTTCTCTGTGAATCTTACACAGAACTTTAGCAACAAGAGAGGAGGAATAAATCATGTCCCAAGAGGAAGAGGTTACTATCATAACTCAAATGGGAACAATCGAGATCAGAATTTTAACATCAACAACAGAGGTAGAGGCAGGTTTGGTGGCACTGGAAGAAGAGGATGTAGATATGGAGGCAAAATAGACCACGATGCCAAATCTGTCACTATAACAATCACACTGCAGAGAGATGTTTCTACAGGGCTGATCTTCGTTTCACACCCAATTCTGGATCACACCAGCCACAGTAGAGTTATCAGCAGGATAGCAGCAGAGTCACCAGCCACAGCAGAGTTATCAGCAGCAGAGTTCTTTTGGATATTCAAATGTGAATGTTGCAAGCATTTCTACTGAAGAAGCTTCTCAGGATTTGAATTGGTATCCTGATTCCGGTGCCACCAACCATGTGACCTATGATATGGGTAACCTCAATATTGCCAGTGACTACGAGGGAACTGAGAAGGTGCAAGTTGGAAACGGACAAGGTTTGAATATTGCTCATTTTGGTAATACTATAGTTGCACCACCTAATTCTGATTATCATTCTTCTAACCATTCTTTTCTTCTTAAAAATCTCTTGCATGTCCCTCACATCACTAAAAATCTTATTAGTGTCAGTCAATTTGCTCAAGATAATAATGTTTTCTTTGAGTTTCACTCATCCTTTTGTCTTGTGAAGGATCAACACACAGGGAATGTTCTACTTCAAGGAGCTCTTAGAAATGGCCTTTATAGCTTTACTCTCTCCAGTTCCAAGTCCTCTGTCTTGCAGTCCTCATCCAGCCCACACAATAAGCATAATTTTGGTCTCATGTCCATCAATTCTGCTATGGTTAGGGATAGAATAAGTTTGGATATTTGGCATTCTAGACTTGGGCATCCTTCTTTTAAGGTTGTTAAAAGAGCCTTTCACAGTTGTAATGTTCCTTAACTTGATTATGAAAATCAGTCTTTATGTTCTTCATGTCTTTTATTTAAATCACACAAATTACCTTTTCACAATTCTGATTCACACAACTACAAGCCATTTGATCTTATTCATAGTGACTTATGGGGACCCTCTCCCCTGCAGTCAGCTGGAGGATACTCTTATTATGTTAGCTTTATTGATGATGTTACTAGATATACATGGCTCTATCTCCTTAAAGCTAAATCTGATACCTTCACAGCCTTTGTGCATTTCAAAAACTTCATTGAAAATCAATATCACACAACCATTAAAATATTACAAACTGATGGGGTGGAGAATTCAAAGTCTTAACTAATTATCTTGCTTCTAATGGCATTTTGCATCGATTCTCTTGTCCATATACACCACAACAAAATGGCCTTGCTGAAAGAAAACACAGGCATATTGTTGAAGTTGGTTTAGCCTTGATGGCTAACAGTCACATGCCTAAAAGATTCTAGGATGCAGCCTTCACTAGTGCTACATATTTGATAAATAGAACACCCTCTAAGCCACTTCTTTTTCAAACCCCAATAGAAGCTCTAACAGGACATAAACCTAACCTCCTTCATCTTAGAGTCTTTGGGTGTCTTTGCTATCCATATCTAAGGCCTTATAACAAACATAAGCTTGAATATAGGAGTCAGCCTTCCATTTTCCTTGGCTACAACAGTCAATATATAGGCTACAAGGTCCTACTTCCTAATAACAAAGTTATCATTACTAGACATCTTGTTTTTGATGAGTCCAAATTTCCTTTCCACAGTAACAGCAAACAAAATGCTCCATCTCAACCTCATCATAGTGATAACAATTTCCATACAATTTCCCAAATACCTCTTGCTCAGTCCTTCTTTCCAAATGATCCAAGTGATCCTGCTTCTCCTTCTTCCAGTAGTAACTTTCCTGTCACTCTTCCTAGCCCTCACACATGTCCTCACGCCTCTCATTCTTCCAGCTCAACATCTTCCATTTCTTTAGAAAAAGGTGGTCAATTATATGTGGAATTACCAATTCAAGTTAATGATCAAACTGATTCTGTTACCACTAATGCTTCTTTTCAGTCTGTCCCTATGATGTTGCAGGTAATATAGGTACTCATCATATGATCAGTCGAGCTAAAGTAGGTATTCATAAGCCTAAGGTCTACACTTCTCATAAACAGATTCTTGAAGAACCTCAGTCTATCCAAGAGGCCTTATCTATACCAGAATGGAAGCATGTTATGACACAAGAATATGAAGCTCTCATCAAGAACAATACCTGTACTCTTTGTACTTTGCCCTGTAACAAGCAAGTTATTGGCTGCCGGTGGGTTTTTAAAACAAAAAGAAATGCTAATGGGAGTCTTGCTAAATACAAAGCAAGGTTGGTTGCTAAGGGATACACTCAGGCTTTGGGATTTGATTATACTGAAACTTTTAGTCCAGTGGTCAAACCAGCAACCATTCGAATTATTTTGAGCATTGCTCTGTCTCAAGCTTGCCATATTAGACAGTTGGATGTTGATAATGCCTTTCTTAATGGAGAGCTAGACACAGAGCTTAATATGGAATAGCCCCCTGGTTTTATTCAGAGTAATTCAGCTTCTCTTGTCTATAAGTTGAAGAAATCCCTTTATGGGCTTAAACAAGCATCCAGTGCATGGACAAGTAAATTTGCAAATGCTCTTCTCCAATTGGGATTCTCTGCTGCAAAGTCTGATAACTCCTTGTACTACAGACGAACTGCAACTTCTTGCATACTGATTTTAGCTTATGTTGATGATATAGTGATTACAGGCAACCAACGAGAGGAAATTCAAGTTGTTATAGATGAGATGCATCAGTTCTTTTCTCTAAAAGACTTAGGGAAAGTGAATTATTTTCTTGGTATTGAAATCACACATAAGAAGGATGGACTATTTCTTAGTCAAAAGAAATATGTGGAGGAATTGTTGAATAAAGTTGGAATGCAAGCAGCTAATGGACTTGTTACACCCATGGTAAGCTCTACTTTTCTGTCAAAGTTTGATGGTAATCCTGTTTCAGATAGTAAGCTATATAGAAATATTGTTGGTGGCTGCAATATGCAACATTGACCAGGCCTGAGATGAGTTTTAGTGTTAATCAAGTGAGCCAATTCATGCCAAATCCATTAGATAAGCATTGGAAAACTGTAAAATGGATCTTGAGGTATTTTGCTGGGACCTTGGACTACGGATTGAATTTCACAGCATCATCTTCTCTCAATCTTTGAGCATTTGTCGATGCCTATTGGGCTTCAGATCTTGATGACAGAAGAAGTACCTCAGGTTTTTGTGTATTTTTAGGGAATAATTTGATTTCCTGGAGTTCAAAGAAACAACCAACGGTCTCAAGGTCTAGCACGGAAGCTGTTTAGCGTTGGTCACTTGTGATATATTGTGGGTTAAATTGCTTCTCAGTGAGCTCAAGTTTTTATTGGATAGAAAAGTAGTTATTTGGATGGATAATCTTGGAGCCATTTCTCTAGCTGGTATTCCTGTTCATCATGTGCGTACTAAGCATTTGGAAAAATCGACTTGCATTTTATCAGGGACAAGGTTGCAAATAATTATATTGCGGTTCAATACGTTCCATCCTTGGATCAAATTGGTGATATTTCACCAAACTGCTCACAGGCCAATTCTTCACTCGACTTCGAAATAAGTTGAATGTTTTACCTCGAGCCTCCTTCGAATTGAGGGGGCATGAAAGCAAACAAGGCCTTAGTGAGACAGCTGAGTGATGTCATCCATTATGTTATTATGATTGCAAAGATTCCATTTGTACTGAATAGCATAGGATTATTAGCTCCTGATTAGTTTGTTTTATGAGAATGATTTAGATGATGACACTTGTATGGATTGGATTGCCTTCATGTACTATAAGTATGTTGGTATTGTTCCATTGATAAATTTGCTATCCAATTGATAATCAATCGAGTGCTAAAACCAAATATTAAAACAAACTTAACCAAATTCAAGGGTGTTAAGTCTTCCAATGAAAACAAATCATAGTCGAGTTAAGTCTTTAGTCAAAACAAGTGAGTTATTCTATCAACGGCTCGATCAGTGCATTTGAGTGACTAACTCACGATTAACTAACTTAGTTGTCCATCAAGGACACAATTTGTGAAGTATTAACTCGAATATTTAAAAGGACTAATTTGAAAAGTTGGTAAGGTTTATTCAACCCCCTTCTAAACCTTACACTCATACCCCTTGGGACCTACACACACCGTTCGAAATACACTATACACCCTGGAGGAAACAAGATGTATAAGGAATTGAAACGGCATTACTGGTGGGTAAACATGAAGAACCAGGTAGCGGAGTTTGTTGCGAGATGTTTGACTTGTCAACGAGTAAAGCGAACACCAACGACCATCCGGTTTATTACAACCGTTGAGAGTTCCAGTGGAAATGGCAATACATAACGATGGACTTCGTGACGGATCTACCAAGGACTAGAGGAGACCAGGATGCTATATGGGTAGTCGTAGACCGACTCACGAAATCTGCACACTTCTTACCCATGAAGAAAACCGACAGCTTGCAGAAACTCGCGCAAATTTATATCCGAGAGATCATTCGACCGCATGGAGTGCCGGTCGACATTGTGTCGACAGAGACCCGAGGTTTGTCTCCGATTCGGGAAGTGCTTGCACGAGGAATTGGGTACCTCGCTAAGTTTCAGCACAACAGCACATCCACAAACGGATGGCCAGTCTGGGCGAACGATTCAAACCCTGGAAGAAAAGCTGCGAGCTTGCACGTTGGATTTCCAAGGAAGTTGGGATTCGTACTTACCATTGGCCGAGTTTGCCTATAATAACAGCTATCAGGCCACAATTGGGATGGCAACCTACGAAGCCTTGTACGGACGAAAGTGTATATCTCCACTACACTTGGAGATTGATGACCAATGGACTCCAAAAGAAAAACGAAAGTCGCCCTCGATTCCAAAGGTCGACTTAGTTCAGGAGGCCATGGAGAAGGTCAAGCTGATCAAGGAACGGATCCGCACAGCTCAGAGCCGCCAAAAACGTTACGCAGACAAGAAGAGCTCTTGGAATTTGAAGCCGGAGATGAAGTATTTCTCATACTCTCTCCACGGAAAGGATTGATCAATCCGAAGAAAGGAGGCAAGTTGAGCCCGAGATATGTTGGACCTTACAAGATTTTGCAGAGGATCGGGAAGTTAGCCTACCGACTCGAGTTACCAGCACAGTAATGCGGGAATGCACGATGTATTCCACGATCGAGGTTAAAGAAGTATCAACCAGATCCCGAGCATATCATCACCCAAGATACTCCTCCTCTGATAGAAAATTTATCCTACATTGAGAAACCAATCCGGATCATTGACCAGCAGATACGTCAGTTGCGTAATAGAGAGATTCCGATGGTTAAAGTGGTATGACGAAACCACAACCGAGACGAAGACGCAACGTGGGAGATGGAAAAGGTAAGGAGTTTGCAAAGGCGGAAATGATTTTGTTGCAGGTATTGCAGCATACAAAATTTGTTACTTTGAACCTTATGTACAATGCGAACATGGGGATATACTAGCTGCATTTGATGATGCTATAGTAGATGGAGTCGATATCATTAATTACGATTTCCATTGGAGGACACATGGCATCTTAATTGACGAATGATCCAATTTCAATTGGTTGGCGCCCTTCATGCATCACAAAAAGGCATTTTAGTGGTGCAATTTGTGGGGAACAGTGGGCATGCATAGAAGAAATACTTTCTTCTTTCGTGATAAAATGATCTTGATAAAGTTTTGTTCGTTCTCTAATTGTTTTCTTTTTATACATAGCACGTGTTAAAGGGCAAGTCAGCGAATTCGTTTAGATTGAAAGGGACTAGTACCCGTAGTATATATATGGAGAAGATGTCTCATGCAAATGCGAAGAACAAGATGCACAATAAACTTGGCCTCTATAAATTGCTTTTTCATCCAACTTCCATTGTCTCTTTTTTACGGGAAAAAAAAAGAATAATGATTTATGATTTTATAAGTGCCTAAACCCTTCTTGAATTTCAGATAACAGTGATCCAGGATGTGTAGACTCCGGTTTAGTGAAGGGAAAGATTGTACTCTGCAACACCTATACGGGCATAATATGAGCCTTTAGAGTTGAAGCTATCAGAGCAGTTACATTATATGCATGATTACACCACTCATGTTTCTTTGGTTGTTCTTATTGCGGAGTCCACCTTGCATGAACAGGACTTCCATGTGGTTTAGAGCTACCTCGGTTGTGCAATGTGTACACGAAACATTTTAATACATAAAAGATTAGTATATTATTAAAGTCGAATTTAGAGAGATTTAAAAATACTTATATTATTCGAATTCGACCTTTTAACGCAGATCTCCCAGAGTGGATTTATTGACTAGTGAATCAATAGAAATCCCTTCCTGCCCCTCAGGTTGCTAGTTTTTCTTCAAGTGGACCAAATATTATCGTTCGAGATATGTAATTTGAAGATACAAAACTTGTATGTTATTTCTTTATCCGTACATATAACCATGGCTGGTAAGAAAGATATGTTGGGTATACGGGTGTAAGTGTGAAAATGTGAGAGACATTGAGAAATAAATTGGAAGAATTAAATATTAACTCACTAAAAATATAGTCTCAAAGATACAATTTTTTCGAGACATATATTGCTCTCTCTCACTTGAATAGCCTAATCGGCTTTACTCTTTTCATGTGATCGCTCACAGATTGCTTTTTACATCTTTGTGATGCTCACTTGATCCCTCTTGGGATTGACCTCTTTTGATCCCTATTGGGATGTCTTTGATCCCAATTTGGGATACCCTTAAGTGTTGCACATAATGCATATTTATAGGCCTAATTTTGGTGTTAATTAATCATGGTGGACATTAGTTGGTGCAATAAGATTAGTGGGCAATATTATTCTAACCACCATGTAGTGCATTGTTGACTTGGAATAATGGTTGCACCATTTTCTTTGGACGGTTGCATAAAGTTTTGGCCAGTTGCTTTTCTCAAAGCCTTCAGATAGATTACAAATTAATATTTTTAACACCCCCTCTTAAGTTGTAATCCGTACATAATATTGAAGTTGCTCCAACTTTGAATTGTTGAGAATATTCCTTTGCAATTGAGCTAGCTTTGTGCTTGGAAGTGTTGGTTTCTTTCCATGACCTCTTCTTCTTGCACCTCGTTGTGAATTCCTCCATAAATGAGGATCACCTTTTGTTTATCCTCCATTTGTTTTTAAAAAAAAAATTTCAATGCATCTTTCGATATTTTTATACCCGTAATCTGCGGAAGAATAGATCGACCTACTACCTCTTGGTGCATAAAGGACAAAACTCTTGCATCTTTGATCTCGTTCTCTTTATGATGTTTTTTTTTAGCTGCTTCTTTTACCGCTTCTTCCTCCTCCGGAATATATGTGTTATACCCTCTCTTCAACGATATCCCAGAGTTCATGGGACACGACAACATTCTTATTTGAGTAACGTTCTTCAACAAAGATAGGAACACTTTGTTGGATAAATGTGAATGTAATTTCACTATTGTTGGTTGAAGCCTTTTATTAAAAAAATTGGAGGAATTATCGGCCAATGGGTGGCTCTGATACCAAAATTATTGGGTATACAGGTGTAAGTGTGAAAATGTGAGAGACATTGAAAAATAAATTGGAGGAATTAAATATTAACTTGCTAAAAATATAATTTAATAAGATACAATTTTCTAGACATATATTGCTCTCTCTCACTCGAGTAGCCTAATCGGCTTTACTCTTTTCATGTGATCGCTCACAGATTGCTTTACAATGTGATGCTCACTTGATCCCTCTTGGGGATTGTCCTCTTTTGATCCCTCTTGCAATATCTTTGATCCCAATTAGGGATACCCTAAAATGTTGCACATAATGCCTATTTATAGGCCTAATTTTGGTGTTAATTAATCATGGTGGACATTATTTGGTGCAATAAGATTAGTGGGCAATATTTTTCTAACCACCATGCATGTAGTGCATTGTTGACTTGGAATAATTGTTGCACCATTTTCCTTGGACGGTTGCATAAAATTTTGGCCGGTTGCTTTTGTCAAAGCCTTCACATGGATTATAAATTAACATTTTTAACACCCCCTCTTAAGTTATAATCCGTATATAATATTGAAGTTGCTCCAACTTTGAATTGTTGAGAATATTCCTTTGCAACTAAGCTTGCTTTGTGCTTGGAAGTGTTGGTTCCTTTCCATGACCTCTTCTTCTTGCACCTCGTTGTGAATTCCTCCATAAATGAGGATCACCTTTTGTTTATCCTCCTTTTTTTAAAAAAAAAAATCTTCAATGCATCTTTCAATTTTTTTATACCCGTAATCTGTGGAAGAAAAGATCGACCTACCCCTTGGTGCATAAAGGACGAAACTCTTGCATCTTTAATCTTGTTCTTTTTATGCTATTTTTTTTAGTTGCTTCTTTTAGCGCTTATTTCTCCTTCGGAGTATATGTGTTATACCCTGTCTTCAACGATATCCCGAGTTCATGGACACACGCAACGTTCTTATTTGAGTAACGTTCTTCAACAAAGATAGGAACACTTTGTTGGATAAATGTGAATGCTATTTCACTATTGTTGGTTGAAGCCTTTTTAAATTGGAGTTATCAGGCCAAGAGGTGGCTCTGATACCAAAATTGTTGGCTATACGGGTGTAAGTGTGAAAATGTGAGAGACATTGAGAAATAAATTGGAGGAATGAAATATTAACTTGCTAAAAATATAATTTAATAAGATACAATTTCTCGACATATATTGCTCTCTCTCACTCGAGTAGCCTAATCGACTTTACTCTTTCATGTGATCGCTCACAGATTATTTTACACTGTGATGCTCACTTGATTCCTCTTGGGGATTGCCCTCTTTTGATCCCTCTTGGGATCTCTTTGATCCCAATTTGCGATACCCTTAAATGTTGCACATAATTAATGCCTATTTATAGGCCTAATTTTGGTGTTAATTAATCATGGTGGACATTAGTTGGTGCAACAAGATTAGTGGGCAATATACCACCATGTAGTGCATTGTTGACTTGGATAATGGTTGCGCCATTTTCCTTGGACGGTTGCATAAAATTTTGGCCGGTTGCTTTTGTCAAAGCCTTCACATGGATTACAAATTAACATTTTTAACAGGATATGGCTTGCACTTGTTTGGCATGTGTTTCAAATTAGATTTATTAAAATAATTATACTACTCCATAACTAAAATTAGTATTTTTATAAATAAGTATATATATTAGTTATATACTTAACTAATTAAAATTTAAAAAAATCTATATGAATTTTAAATATTTATAACTAGTAAGAAGCATGTGGTTAGGGATGCCAATGCAGCGGGTTAAAACCCGCCCCCGCATCAAAATCGTCCTGTCGAAGCGGGTCTAGACCCAATCAAACGGGTCCCGGGGCAGTCCCGAGTCCAAAACTTCAAAACCCGCCCAGGTATGGGGCGAGTCCTGAGTCCACTAGGACCCGCCCCAGTACATTAAGCGTTTTCTTAAATTAATTTTTATTTGTCCCCAAAATCTTGTTGCAGTTGGAATGTTTCAACACATGTGTGTTTCAAGCATTAATTGTCTTTCTTAATTCCCCGCTTCACTCCGGTGGTCCGCCTTTCTCCTGTCCAGTCCAACCGGCAAGTGCTAGAGCAGCCCACGCTAATTAATGCTTGAAGTCTGCTCCAAGCTTTCCTGTTATTGAGTCACTTGTGCTTTAATTAATGTTTGGGCTATGTAGTTGACAGTTGACTACTGATACATATTGTAATGTTGTGGAAGTGTTTTATGTTTATAACATGTTGCACTTGCTTTTATTTTTTTACCAGTAATTCTCACTCTCAAATTGGGTCCAACACTATTGGATTTGCTTTTGAAATTTGGTCACAAATTACATTGAGTAAATTGCAGAATTGAAAAAAACAAAAATTGCAAAATTGAATTGAAACTAGTGCTGGCGGGTCAAGCGGGTCTGAAGCGGGGTGGGGTGGGTCCCAGATCCTGTTTTTCCTTGGCGGGCGGGTTCCGGGTTTAGCCAAACCCGCCCGCATTATCCCTACATGTGGTTTACACGTTTTTTGTATGTGTATTAAAATATTTATACTAGTTCATAACAAAAATTTGGAACGTATTTTTATAAATAAAGAAATATAAGTTATATACTTAACTTATTAAAACTTAAAGAAATCTCTAAACAAATATCCAATATTTATAACTAGTACAAATTAAACCACGTTGTTTGCTCATTTTTTGCACGTGATTCAAATTAGGTTTATTAAAATAATTATACTACTCCATCACTAAAATTTAGAAGGTATTTTCATAAATAAAGGAATATTAGTTATATACTTAACTATTTAAGATTAAAAAATCTAAATAAATTTTCAATATTTATAGTTAGTACTAAGCACGTTTATTGCACGTGATTCAATTTAGATTTATTAAAATAATTAATTAATTATATTACTCAGTAACTAAACTTTAGAAGGTATTTTCATAAATAAAGGAATATTAGTTATATACTTAACTAATTAAAATTAAAAAATTCTCTGAATAGATTTTCAATATTTATAACTATTTAAGTATATTTATGCTCTCCTTTTATACTTAACTAGCACCACGGATCCACTAGAAAAAAATTCGACGGAGCTGGTCATATAGATCCAGTAAAAGTTGCTGATCCTAGTCTAGTATACGAGACATTCATAGAGGATTATATCGATTTGTTGTGTAGTTTAGGATACGATACTCCGATACTCCAATACTGCTTGCAGCATGCAACCGAGAAAATCCAGGGTGCAACACTTGTAATTATTTTCTTGTACCCACCATTCCCCGCAGATTGCACCACTAAAATTCCGCTTTGCGATGCATGAAAGACGCCAATTGCAATGGGATCATTTGTCAATTCATTAGCCATGTCTCCTCCAATGGAGATCAAAATGATGTCGACTCCATCTGTTATGGCATCATCAAATGCAGATAGGATGTCCATTGATTGGCATCCCCTGAGTATGGCATGCTTTGTATCATAGAAATTAGTGTTTTTCACAATGTTTTCTGCTGCTATAGATGCAGTGTGACTCCCATGTCCTATCGTATCTCTGGCAGAATCATATTTCATGTTATAGTAACGAGCCCCAATTAGTTTGCTAGAATCCATTGTCCGTGAAACTTTCAGATTCCGATATCAATGACACCGATAATTATGTCGCTCTCGATCGTGGGATTTCGGTCAACAATATCTTTCGAAATCCCATAAAATCCCAGGATCTTGTAGTTTGTGGTAGAAAAGTTTGACAAGGTAAAATCATACTACTTCTTCATGGCCTGATCAATGGCATTAATTAATTCAGAGAATCAAAAATACTTGTACATTATTATTTGTTAAATTATTTTGGACACCATGAAGATTCTACAACTGTTTAGTTAATTTATATATAGGATGGCAAAACAAAATTAGTTTGAACTTGATTGGAAAAGAAAAATAAATAATAAAAAAACAAAAAATATTACGTACTGGACAATTTTTCCTTCTCTTCATCTGTCACATAGGCTGCAAATCCGTTGAAACTCCTCGTATAAGTTCGCACCAAGGATTGGCGCACAGACCTTTCACACATCATCAATTGATCAGTACATGCATATTGTTAATTTGCTTGAATATATTATATGTATGCATAAAAAATCTATTAACCACGTAATATGTTACCTGTTGTCGACAACGTTTTGGAGTATGTTAAAATGGTATGTCGAAGGTAGTTGATCACTTTCAGCTTCAGGAAGATTTCCTATGTATACCATATGCACCTACTTAGATAGAATTCAAAGGAATATAATCAGCATGTCAATTAGCAATATATTATCGATCAATTTTATAAGCATTACATATCGTATCAAAATAGAACTATAACCATGCATGTGATAATTGTTTGTATTAACAACAGCAGCTCAAAATTATAAAAACGCGTCATCACAAACTCATATATAATTACGTGGTTTCAAATAAAATAGACAATAGTGACTTGCCTTTCTTTCTTGGTCAGTGCTAAATGTAACAGTAAACCAGGAAATATATTTCTTCATTGTAAACTCAATTGATCAATTGTACAGGGTTGTGGTGTGTGATATTTATAGATGGAGTGTAATGTGTAACTAACTATAACAACTTTAACAGAATATGTAACTAACTATCTAACTGTTGAAGCTTCTAGAAATCATACACTCTAATAGTCAGAAATATGAATATGGGTTGTCAGAGCCACGACACAAAGAACGAACAAGATTAAAACTTTAAAAGCATGGACTCCAGCCATGGTTGAATGTAATGCGGTCACCTTGGCTAGCTAGATAGTTTAATAAATAAACAAAATGAATTCTATGCCCCATATTTATAATGTCACCTGGCTGGTTATGAACACTATATGCCCCATGTATTCTCGCCTCTTTTTAAAAACAAGTAATGTGCACGTATTGCACGTGATTCATATAACTTTTCAAAAATTATTTACTAATTTTATTGAAAGATTAAGATAAATTTAAGGTGTATTATAAATAAATAATAAAAATTAAACAAATAACTAGTTAAAACAAAAAATTCAAGTTACTTTAAAATATTTTATTGTATAGATAATTTTGGATGATTAAATTCCTTTTAGAAGAACTATGTACTAGATATTTGAAAAGTTGGATAGTAATATAACTAAATATTTTGATAGTTATGATTACATTAAGAGTAAGTTTCTTGTGAGACCATCTCACGGATTTAAATTCATGAGACGGATCCAACCCATTTTATAAATCAAAGCAAGTTACTCAAATAGATTACCTAATTTGGTCAATTAGGATCATTTTCACGAAATTAAAACAGTGAGACCGTCTCATGAGTTTTTGTCTTACATTAATCATTCTCTTGTTTGATTTTGATGGTTGGAAAAGTTTTTTTGTATTTGTATTTTGTGAGTTTTCTTTATGGTGGACTTATAGACGGTCAAATAGAGTACTTTTATTTTCTAAAAATTGATAAAAATGTTAAATTAATCAAACGCGTAAAATAAACTAAATTATTTTTTTACTAAAATTAAGCACAATATTGTGATACTTTTAATGTATGTTTAGGAACCCATTTCAAATGGACTTTTAGGTATAGAATTCTATTTAGCAAAAAACATATTTGGTGGTTATATTTAAATAGACTATAATAAGTCATTTTTCCATGAGTCATTTTAGAAAAGTTTTAAGTTATGGCTTTTGAATTTCATTTACTGCACTTCAACTGGATAGACAATAAAAATGCATCTCCACCAATCACCTAACAAAACTCAAATACTTTTTTTCTTAAAAGTCCATATTGAACTCCATAATTCATAGATAGACTTCTATTCCAAAAGTACTCCCAAACTTGCACTTACTAATTACCACTTAAATTCAAAGAACATATAAAAGATAATCTTATACATTTACTTGCTTCCCTTGCTCATTTTTCCCCTATTCCTCTCTCACTTTTCCCAATAACGAATATAACTGCAAATAGAAGTTGCAATACATAGTGCATATGTGGGAACACTTTTGTAATGAAAATGCATTATGAAATAGACTTTTTCATATGGACTTTTCAAAAAGTGTTTATGTGCAATGTAAAGTGTTTGGTAAAAGTACATTTTAAAACTTATTTTGTAAAAGTGGTAGAAAAGAAATCTGAAAGTCACAGATTTGTACATCTCCAAATAAACTTCTATAACAAGTTACTTTTTTCGAAAGTCCATTTTTAAAATAATTACTAAATATACAATTTCCTTTTATATCTCATTCTAATCAAAAAAGAGGTAAAAGTTTTATCGTAACACATGAACTTGAGATAATCCGATTTCATCTCTTTTGAGTTATCCCCCCCTCACCCCAAAAAAAGAAAAAATTATATGTCAAAATGAAAGACTCTAACCTAATATATGAAAATAATTATCTGAAATTTCATTCAAGAGTCATGTTTTAAAATAAGAATATTAAAGAATGGCTAAAATTTTAGTATTGGAAAAGAGGTAAAAGTTTTACCATAACACATGAACTTGAGGTTATCCGAGTTCATCCCTTTTAAGTTATTCCCCTCCCCCTCCCCCCTTCCCCTCCCCCCACAAAAATAAAAAATTGTATGTCAAAATAAAAGACTCTAAACTAATATATGATAATAATCTAAAATCTCATTTAAAAGTCATGTTTTAAAATAAGAATATCAAAAAATGATTAAAGTTACGTTCTAGTTTTGAAATCACATCATTGAAATATTATTTTTTGAGGCCTGAATTTCGATGACTTTGTAAAAGTGTTGTGTATAGTGAACCCAATTAGTGTTGTTGTAACAATGCATATTAAATTGCAATTATTATATTTTATTTTTAAATTCCTTACAAATATCATAACATATATACTTTTTTAAACTCTAATTTCTTTTAAATTTAATTATGTTTTGTATTATTTTTTATTTTGCTTAAATAAATTCTACTATTGTTAACTTAAAATTAGAATACTTCAACAATATGCCACCATATAACTATATAATTAATAATAGAGAAAACTTAAATTACAATATACACTAAAAGGATATTGAAGTTAACAATTAAGAGGTAAAAGTGATTTTAACTCATTCTTTTAAATTTTAAAATATTTTTTCTAGACTTGCATTGTCATTATTCTTAATAAAAAAATAACTTTCAACCTATAGATGAAACTTAATAAAAAAAAAGAGAGACAAGAAATGCATTGAAAACAAAAAAATATTCTCTTGTTCTCCTTATTTACAATATTCTTAAAACACCAAACTAAAAAATTAGTTTTAAAGCCTCGTTCAATAAATTTCAACTATATGTATACATGTTTATATATATTGTTGTTAGATTTTAAGTTTATATTATCATAATTATAAAGATTATTAGATCAAATGAATACATCATGAGAAAATAAGTAAGATTTAATCTAAAGTGGAATGTGAAAGATACATGGTATAACCATCATTGTAAAATAAAATTATTTTTTTTTCAAATATAAGCATATATGGTATCTTGATTGCTATAATGAATATAGTAATTAGTGAGTAAACTTTAAAAGTAAATTTTGTGCATTAGCCTTAATATGAATGTTAGATCAATTTTTAAATTAATAAATACTTTAAGATATACCCAATTTTCATAAAAATACTGAAATAACACAGACTTGAAGCTCTCTCTCTCTCTCTCTATATATATATATATATATATATATATATACACTTTTAAACTCAATCAAATGTTATATTTTGTTCAAAAATTGAAACATTATATTTTATTTTGTTAATTTAAATTATATGGTACTTAGATTTATCATAAATAATGTCATCATAAATAATAGTATTGAAAAATTTAATAATATTTTAAGAATGTAATTTTAAAGTGATATCCGAGTTTAGCTTAAATTTGAAAATATTTACATATATTATTCTAATGTTTCTTCTAAGTTTTACACACATATAATTATTTCTTACTCTATATACATTTGGTTTGTCTTCGTATTTGAACAAAAACAAAAGTTGTTGTGATTTGTTGGGTTCTGTTGGTGAGCCAGTTAGCCAAAAGGATCAAATAATGTATGTTTCGAGTAGCCTTGGTCCTAAGTATAACTTAATTATGGTTTCAGCCACTTCCAGACTTGAGCCTTGGAGTTTGAGTGAGCTTCATGCTCTTTTGCTCAGTTTTGAAAACCGATTGGAAACTTTTGAAGGTCGGAATATTATTGAAGATGGATCTTTCTCTGTGAATCTTACACAGAACTTTAGCAACAGGAGAGGAGGAATAAATCATGTCCCAAGAGGAAGAGGTTACTATCATAACTCAAATGGGAACAATCGAGATCAGAATTTTAACATCAACAACAGAGGTAGAGGCAGGTTTGGTGGCACTGGAAGAAGAGGATGTAGATATGGAGGCAAAATAGACCACGATGCCAAACTGTCACTATAACAATCACACTCATCGAGAGAGATGTTTCTACTGGGGTCGATCTTCGTTTCACACCCACTCGGATCACACCACCCACAAAGAGAGTTATCGCGGGATAGCAAAGCAGAGTCACCAGCCACAGCAGAGTTATCAGCAGCAGAGTTCTTTTGGATATTCAAATGTGAATGTTGCAAGCATTTCTACTGAAGAAGCTTCTCAGGATTTGAATTGGTATCCTGATTCCGGTGCCACCAACCATGTGACCTATGATATGGGTAACCTCAATATTGCCAGTGACTACGGAGGAACTGAGAATGTGCAAGTTGGAAACGGACAAGGTTTGAATATTGCTCATTTAGGTAATACTATAGTTGCACCACCTAATTCTGATTATCGTTCTTCTAGCCATTCTTTTCTTCTTAAAAATCTCTTGCATGTCCCTCACATCACTAAAAATCTTATTAGTGTCAGTCAATTTGCTCAAGATAATAATGTTTTCTTTGAGTTTCACTCATCCTTTTGTCTTGTGAAGGATCAAAGACACGGGAATGTTCTACTTCAAGGAGCTCTTAGAAATGGCCTTTATAGCTTTACTCTCTCCAGTTCCAAGTCCTTTGTCTTGCGGTCCTCATCCAACCACACAATAAGCATAATTTTGGTCTCATGTCCATCAATTCTCGCTATGGTTAGGGATAGAATAAGTTTGGATGTTTGGCATTCTAGACTTGGGCATCCTTTTTAAGGTTGTTAAAAGAGCCTTTCACAGTTGTAATGTTCCTTAACTTGATTATGAAAATCAGTCTTTATGTTCTTCATGTCTTTTATTTAAATCACACAAATTACCTTTTCACAATTCGATTCACACAACTACAAGCCATTTGATCTTATTCATAGTGACTTATGGGGACCCTCTCCCCAAACACCGAGGATACTCTTATTATGTTAGCTTTATTGATGATGTTACTAGATATACATGGCTCTATCTCCTTAAAGCTAAATCTGATACCTTCACAACCTTTGTGCATTTCAAAAACTTCATTGAAAATCAATATCACACAACCATTAAAATATTACAAACTGATGGGGTGGAGAATTCAAAGTCTTAACTAATTATCTTGCTTCCAATGGCATTTTGCATCGATTCTCTTGTCCATATACACCACAACAAAATGGCCTTGCTGAAAGAAAACACAGGCATATTGTTGAAGTTGGTTTAGCCTTGATGGCTAATGATCACATGCCTAAAAGATTCTAGGATGCACCTTCACTAGTGCTACATATTTGATAAATAGAACACCCTCTAAGCCACTTCTTTTTCAAACCCCAATAGAAGCTCTAACAGGACATAAACCTAACCTCCTTCATCTTAGAGTCTTTGGGTGTCTTTGCTATCCGTATCTAAGGCCTTATAACAAACATAAGCTTGAATATAGGAGTCACCTTCCATTTTCCTTGGCTACAACAAATAATATATAGGCTACAAGGTCCTACTTCCTAATAACAAAGTTATCATTACTAGACATCTTGTTTTTGATGAGTCCAAATTTCCTTTCCACAAGAAGAAAAGAAACAAAATGCTCCATCTCAACCTCATCATAGTGATAACAATTTCCATACAATTTCCCAAATACCTCTTGCTCGATCCTTCTTTCCAAATGATCCAAGTGATCCCGCTTCTCCTTCTTCCAAAGAGTAACTTTCCTGTCACTCTTCCTAGCCCTCACACATGTCCTCACGCCTCTCATTCTTCCAGCTCAACATCTTCCATTTCTTTAGAAAAAGGTGGTCAATTATATGTGGAATTACCAATTCAAGTTAATGATCAAACTGATTATGTTACCACTAATGCTTCTTTTCATCTGTCCCTATGATGTTGCGGGTAATATAGGAACTCATCATATGATCGGTCGAGCTAAAGTAGGTATTCATAAGCCTAAGGTCTACACTTCTCATAAAAATGATTCTTGAAGAACCTCGTCTATCCAAGAGGCCTTATCTATACGAGAATGGAAGCATGTTATGACACAAGAATATGAAGCTCTCATCAAGAACAATACATGTACTCTTTGTACTTTGCCTTGTAACAAGCAAGTTATTGGTCACGGTGGGTTTTTAAAACAAAAAGAAATGCTAATGGGAGTCTTGCTAAATACAAAGCAAGGTTGGTTGCTAAGGGATACACTCAAAGGCTTTGGGATTTGATTATATCGAAACTTTTAGTCCGGTGGTCAAACCAAAGAACCATTCGAATTATTTTGAGCATTGCTCTGTCTCTCAAGCTTGCCATATTAGACAGTTGGATGTTGATAATGCCTTTCTTAATGGAGAGCTAGACACGAGCTTAATATGGAATAGCCCCTGGTTTTATTGAGCAATTCAGCTTCTCTTGTCGTAAGTTGAAGAAATCCCTTTATGGGCTTAAACAGCATCCGTGCATGGACAAGTAAATTTGCAAATGCTCTTCTCCAATTGGGATTCTCTCGCTTCAAAGTCTCGATAACTCCTTGTACTACGTGAATTTAACCGCAACTTCTTGCATACCGATTTTAGCTTATGTTGATGATATAGTGATTATGTGCAACCAACGAGAGGAAATTCAAGTTGTTATAGGCGAGATGCATCAGTTCTTTTCTCTAAAAGACTTAGGAAAGTGAATTATTTTCTTGGTATTGAAATCACACATAAGAAGGATGGACTATTTCTTAGTCAAAAGAAATATGTGGAGGAATTGTTGAATAAAGTTGGAATGCAAGCGACTAATGGACTTGTTACACCCATGGTAAGCTCTCCTTTTCTATCAAAGTTTGATGGTAATCCTGTTTCGGATAGTAAGCTATATAGAAATATTGTTGGTGGCTGCAATATGCAACATTGACCAGGCACGAGATGAGTTTTAGTGTTAATCAAGTAAGCAATTCATGCCAAATCCATTAGATAAGCATTGGAAAATCAGTAAAATGGATCTTGAGGTATTTTTTGGGACCTTGGACTACGGATTGAATTTCACAAAGATCATCTTCTCTCAATCTTTGAGCATTTGTCGATGCCTATTGGGCTTGGATCTTGATGACGAGAAGAAGTACCTCGAGGTTTTTGTGTATTTTTAGGGAATAATTTGATTTCTGGAGTTCAAAAAAGCGACCAACGGTCTCAAGGTCTAGCACGGAAGTTGTTTAGCGTTGGTCACTTGTGATATATTGTGGGTTAAATTGCTTCTCAGTGAGCTCAAGTTTTTATTGGATAGAAAAGTAGTTATTTGGATGGATAATCTTGGAGCCATTTCTCTAGTTTGGTATTCCTGTTCATCATGTGCGTACTAAGCATTTGGAAAAATCGACTTGCATTTTATCGGGGACAAGGTTGCAAATAATTATATTGCGGTTCAATACGCTCCATCCTTGGATCAAATTGGTGATATTTCACCAAAGCGCTCACTGAGCCAATTCTTCACTCGACTTGAAATAAGTTGAATGTTTTACCTCGAGCCTCCTTCGAATTGAGGGGGCATGAAAGCAAACAAGGCCTTAGTGAGACAATTTGAGTGATGTCATCCATTATGTTATTATGATTGCAAAGATTCCATTTGTACTGAATAGCATAGGATTATTAGCTCTGATTAGTTTGTTTTATGAGAATGATTTAGATGATGACACTTGTATGGATTGGATTGCCTTCATGTACTATAAGTATGTTGGTATTGTTCCATTGATCAATGAATGAAAGTAGCAAATTCTCAAGTAAATATTCTTGGTTATATTCTCTTGCAAACATCAGATCGCATATTCATTCATTCTTCAATGGAATGTAATGTGTATTTTTCACACTCGACGCGTGGCGCAATGCTACAAAAAACAGTAACAATAGCCCTTTCGTGCCTCAATGTCACCTTTCGCGTGGTTTTCCAGATCACGTTTGTTGTCTCTTGTAAGTCGGGTTTATTATTCAGTACGTAATAGTCATGCTACACTAAGTGCATGGTATATTCGGTGTCTGAATGAAAGACAAATGTTCTATTTTAAGAAAAATGTGGCACATTATGATAGATCTATGTAATTGGGTGCATGCATGTTTTGCGAAACTTTAAATTTGAACATATACATATCAGTGTTTTCATGAAACACAAAATAGTACTCCATTTATTCAAGAATGAAAATTTATATTTAAGTGTTACCTGAAAAATTTTAAAAATAGTAATATTTTTGGGATATTTTCATATTTTTAAGTTATAAATATATAATTGGAAAAATTCAGTATGATTTTGTCAATGTCTCGAATTAGTAGAAATAAAATATGCACTATATAGAAAATGTGTTAGGTGTAGTAATCATAACGAAATATTTTTTTATTAATGGAATTGTTTAATTACATTTTCGTTTGGCTACGTGTAATCATAGATTTTATAATATCTAAATTGTGTTATTTTTTGTCAATGCAGTGACAAGATTTGTCCCAAGTAAGAGGCATGGAAAGCTTGGGCCTTGTATGGTTATGTTTTTCATGGACTATGAAAGAATTGAAGGGTCCAATTCTTCTAAAAATGCAGTGTGAAGCCAAAAGTGATGTCAACACTTTGGAAAACACAGCGAAAGACTTTTAACTGAATCGCAATTTCACTAAGTATGAAATAAAGACAGAATGAGATATAAAACACAAGAGATTAAAAAATTTTGTACAAGTATAAAATACTTGTACTGTGTTCATTAGAACAAAAATTATACAAAAGGTAATGTTGTTTACAACTTACAAAATTACAAAGTAAATAAGAAAACTAGAAGAACAACTCCCCTTTTGTCTCCGAAAGTAACAACACTCCTATACAAAATGTGAGAATCTATTTAGTGCACTCTAAACACTCAATATACACTGAATCTATCTCACATAAACACTCAAAACTCGAGTTCTAAAAATGATGCCAACAATGTTGCCAACATTCCTGGTATCACTGAGCTTCTGAGAATTTTCGGTTTGAAAAATGCTGGAAGATGAACTCACAACTCTCATAAAATCAGACTGAAATTTCTTTGGTTTCGATCCTTAAATAGCCATCACTTGAATAACTTCCTGCAAGAAAATAGAAGAAAAACTACCTGCAAGATTTAAGGAAAGAAACCACCCACTACCATAAACTTCTAAGGAGTTAGTAAAGTCAGAAAACTAAATTTAAACTTCTAACATAACTCCTGCAAAAAGAAACTGACAATATTAACTGACAAGAATTAATCCTGAAATCTGGAAGAAAAAATTCGAAATATAATGTTTGATGAAATTCAAACATTAACAATCTCCCCCTTTCTTGTAGATTTCTGGACAAAACTTTTGCACAAAAACACAGTTAATATTCTCCCCCTGAATTCAAGGATCAATCAATCAACAGAGATAAACTCAAACTCCCCGAATCAAGATGTATGTTAATCACACGTAAATACTACGAAGGAAAATTAATATATTAACAAGACATATTTACAACCCACAGCAAACAACCTAATCAGAACATACTATAGACATAATACCTAAACAACTTTAACTATCATCAGAAACAACAAAAGAGAACCACACTAACTGAAGACATAGTATCAAGCAAAAAATAAGTACCCAAACAAATGATGCTCAGATGTTACCAACATTTTCAGCATCATTACCACCATCTCCTTCATCAGAAGAACCTTCATCATCAGCCACAGATTTCGAGCCACCTACTCCCCCTTTTTGTCCCGAAATCACCTCTTGATTCATCCCTTTGTTTAATCCAAGATTTCAATTTGAGAAGTAGCATACTTCTCTTGTTTGATCAAATAAGCCAAAACTGGATCAACAATTTGAGAAGGAGGACGAGGTGCTGCAATATCTTCATCAGACCTCAGAGGCAAATCCACATGCCTTTCACCTTTGAGAATAGGAGGTTTGATTCGGATAAGAGATTTGATATGAATCAATTTTTCCGTATCTTTCTTAGCAAAACCTTGGGACTCCAAAATGGAGTAGATAAGAGATGGAAAAGGAATACCAATCTCCAAAACCCTCTCAGCATATGAAGATATGATTTCACAAATACGGGAGCCAAAATTTATTTTATGTTTCATTCCAATCATGTACAAGAAGTAAGCATGTTCTTTTGTAACTGCGGCATTATTGGTTGTTGGCAACCAATTTGCAATTGCTATCTTGTGCAGGACGGCATACTTGGAGGATATCTGGGCTGAGTATAGTTTCTTTCCGGGTTCCGGCCACTCAGTTTTATGATTGGCAGTTAATTCCTGTATGACCATTCCATCTGTAACCTCTTGTCCATCTTCTACAACATCCTCAGTCCCCAAAAATTCATTCACAATTTGAGGAGTAAAACGGTAGACCTTTTTCCTTAAAAACACCTCTCCAAACTTAGCAGAATTTGGGTTAAAAGAATCCAATAAAAGATTGCAATAAAATTCCTTAACAACTCTTTCAACATACGGTCTAGCATATGTAACAGAACCAAAGAGTTGTCTCTCTTTCAGATAACCAATCACATTATTTGACTCAAATTCTTGCATATGAATTTTTTTATCTTGAAAAACCCTCTGCTTAAGATAAGACTTCCAGTTTTTAGAAACATCCACAGAAATAAAATCCCTAGAATAAAACTTTGAGGGATCAATACATGAGTCTGTGGGTATAACCCTTGCTTCTGCAATTCTGCGGTCGTTTCAGAGTCTATTGGAGAAGAATGATGTGAAGACGGAACATTCAATGTTGCTTGAGTATTCTCCAATCTGGACTTTGTTCTTCGTTCGGCCCAAGCACGCAAAGTTTCTTCATCAGTCTCTGTATCTTCTTCCACAACTGGTTCTGATTGTGTTGGATTGTGAGCAGGACTAGAAGGAGGAGGAATGTCTGAGGATTGACCAGGAATTTCAGATGATGCCATGATGGGTGCATCATTTTGCTGGACATTTGCTGAAAAAGGAACCTCTGTTTCTGATGGTCGAGTTTCAGATGATGCCACGATGTTGGCATCATCATTTCCATCATTTGTGTCCTTTGGTGGTGACTTCTGAACCTCTTGCTCGAGTCTGCCCTGAAATTCCATGGGTGTTGTAGTATTCGCTTGAGTTTCAATGGAAACTTCAACCTTTCACTAGAACCCCCAAGAGAGCTTGAACTTTTGATTTCTTCCTTGGTCGTGCATCACCCGCAAAGTATTGGTGTCAAACCCTTTCTTCTTCGTGAATATCGAGTCGGAGGAGGAATTAATGGCCCAAAACTTCTCCGAAATCTTTCATGTTTGGAGGATTTTCCACATCGACGGGATTTCCTGCTTCTCCTGGGATTTCAAACCCTAGAGGTTGAGGTGCTTGGATATGGGTACAATTGCTCCAAAAATTTCTTCTTGTTTAGCATTTGGTGAAGGTGGGTCCGCCATTGGTGGATCAATTTTAGGTCTTTGCAACTTCTTCTCTTTCTATACTTGTGCCGACGATGATCCCTTTTTGGTTGCTTGTGCCCACTCGATCTAATATCCCGAGGATCATACTCTCACCATAAGAGGATTAGAAACACCTGAGATTGGAGTCGAAAGTTTTTGAGGAGAAGGGTTTTGAGTAGATAAAGGATTCTGAGAAATGAGGTTAGATGGATTAGACACATTAAGGGGTGCACCCTCTTTTAATTTAGTGAGAAGTTCAGCAATGTGTTCGTCTTCCATAATTATAAGCGAGATAAAATATATGGAAATCGAAATAAAAATACTGAACAGTGGAAAAAACAGACACTTGAACATATGGTATTTAAAGTGATTTATGAAATAACCATATAAAGTCCCACTAAGTGCAGTTAAATAACTCACTAAGCCCACTAACCCAGCAGTGTTTTAAAAAAACTATCTCAGAAACATGATGAGAAAAGAAAGGTTAAAACTGCTCAAACCACCACAACATCAGTTAGTGTAATTTTTTATTTTATTTTAATAAAACAAAAAAAAACGAAAAATATATATACATATAAAAGGAAAAGAAAAAAATAACAGCAGTATCATGAGATGATATGTACAATGATGCCATCATTTACAAGATCATTCTGTAGCAGCAAAAACAATTTTTCATGTTAGACAAAAAAAAAAATTCTTTTCTTGCTTAACAAGATCAAAGGCATAACAATAGTACATAAAGACTTATGAAAGTCATAGGAATATAGCTCACTAGAGTATCAAGATCTATGAGCCAAAATTTACAACAATGCCCAAAAAGCAAGAAAAAAATCTGTTTGCTAACTTCTTTTAGAATAAGAGCGCACGTAAATTAGAAGTAATGATAGATCGTAAGCAGAAAATCTCAAGAATACAAGCTACAAACCGAAAGAAAAAAACTATATACATACACGATGTGTTACACGGTGATGCAACATATGAAGCATCACACATTAAAGAACACATAAACCAAGAGATTTCCTTAGGCAAGAAAACCTCTCAAAATCCAAGGATTTGGTAAAAATATCACTAGCCGATGTTCGAGTGGCAATATGTTTGATACAAACCAACCTTTTCTCAACCAAATCTCTTATAAAATGATGCCGGATGTCAATGTGCTTTGTTCGTGAGTGTTGAACAGGATTTTTAGAAATATCGATTGCACTCAGATTGTCACAGTACATGGTTAAAATCTCACTATTAAAACCATAATCATTCAGCGTTTGTTTCATCCACATCAATTGAGAACAACATGCACCAGCAGCAACATATTCGAATTCAGTTGTAGATAATGACACACAGTTTTGCTTCCTACTGAACCACGAAACAAGATTATTGCCAAGAAAAAAAAAAACCTCCAGAGGTACTTTTCCTATCATCCAGATCCCCAGCCCAGTCAGAATCACTATACCCTACCAAGTTCATGTTAGTGTCCTTAGTATACCAGATACCTAAATCAACTGAACCACTCACATATTTAATAATCCTCTTTACAGCATTAAGGTGAGTAATCTTAGGTTCTGCTTGGTATCGAGCACACACACACACACTAAACATCAAGTTTGGACGACTAGCTATAAGATATAAAAGACTTCCAATCATACTCGTATAAAGTGGGGTCGACAATGATGCCATCACCGCCCCCGGACAATTTCATGCTTGAACTCATTGGAGTTTTCATGTGTTTGCTGCTTTCTAAACTGAATTTTTTCACCAAGTTTTTTACATACTTGCACTGAGAAACAAAGATACCATCAGGCATCTGTTTAATTTGTAAACCAAGAAAAAAATTCAGCTCACCAACAAGACTCATTTCAAAGGTAGATGACATAGATTTGACAAACTCATCCTTTAAAAAATCACTTGTTGAACCAAAGACTATGTCATCAACATACACTTGTGCAATGACCAAGTGTTGTTTTTCCTTTTTAATAAACAGTGTTTTGTCAACACTTCCTCTTTGAAAACCAACATGTACAAGAAATTCAGCAAGCCTTTCATACCAAGCTCTTGGAGCTTGTTTCAAACCGTATAAAGCTTTCTTAAGTTTAAAAACATGGTTTGGTTTATGAGGATCTTGAAAGCCTTTTGGTACATTCAACAAAAACTTCTTCATTAAGAAATCCATTCAAAAAGGCACTTTTAATGTCCATTTGAAAAAGTTTAAAATTGAAAGCAACCAACACATATCGAAGTCGATTGATTCAAGCCTGGCCGCCCTTTGGAGCAAATGTCTCATCATAGTCTATACCCTCAACCCGAGTATATCCCGAGCAACCAATCTTGCCTTGTTCCTGATAATGTTACCATTCTCATCACTCTTATTCTTAAAAATCCATTTAGTAACGATGATGTTAACATTATCAGGCTTAGGAACAAGATCCCAAACATCATTACGAACAAATTGGTTTAATTATTCATGCATGGCTTCAATCCAAAATTCATCTTTTAAAGCTTCAAACACATTTTTAGGTTCAATCAAGGATACAAAGCATGTTGAATTAACCATAAGACACTGAGATGATAGATAAGAAGGTCTCACCATTTCTCTATAATTCACCTTTTCTTTACCTCCGGTTCGACTGATCATCACTTCACCAATTACGAGTGTTTGGATGATTTTTCTGAACTTTCCTGGATGGATTCCTCTGACAGAGATCAAGATTATCATCACCTTCTGAGTCTGACTCATTCATAACTTGAGTTCCCTCTGCAGTTTGGGTCGATGATGCTGAAGATGATGCATCATTTCTGGCATCATTTTGTACAAAGACATCGATGATCACCGCTTGTCCTTGTGCCACTTCCTGCACATGAGCTATATCCTCCTCCTCGTCCTTGTTTTCAAAACCTGTATGATCATCAAATACAACATTCACAGATTCTTGAATAGTCCTAGTCCTAAGATTATAAATCCTATACACATGACTATTCTTGGAATATCCAAGAAACATTCCTTTATCACTTTTTGCATCAAATTTACCAAGATATTCTCGATCATTTAAAATATAACACACATAGCCAAACACATGAAAGTACTTGAGATTGGGCTTTTTCCTTTCAAAATCTCATAACTTGTCATAGTAGTACCCGGTCTCAAGTGAACACGGTTTGAAATATGACAAGCAGTATTCAAAGCCTCTGCCCAAAATCTCTTTGAAATGTTTTTAGAAAACAACATTACTCTTGCCATTTCTTGCAAGGTTCTATTTTTCCTTTCAGCAGTCCCATTCTGTTGAGGAGTAATGGGAGCTGAAAACTCATGAAAGATGCCCTTTTCATTGCAGAAATTAGAAAAAGAAGAGTTTTCAAACTCTCTCCCATGATCAGATCTAATTCGTGCAATGTTAGAACCATGCATGTTGCAAATTCTCAAATATAATTTTATAAACACTTCAAAAGTTTCTGACTTATCTTTTAAAAATTCGACCCATGAATATCTTGATAAATCATCTACACAAACAAAGGAATATTTCTTTCCTCCCAAACTATCCACTTCTATAGGTCCCATTAAATCCATATGAAGCAATTCAAAACATCGAGAAGTACTAAAATGTTGTAACACATGATGTGGAACTCTTGTTTGTTTACCTTTTCGACATGGTCCACAAACTTGTGTTACTTTACCTTTCACTTGAAGTTTAGGAATACCTCTCATGACTTCCAAGTTGATCAACTTAAACATGTTTCTAAAATTAACATGTCCAAGTTTTTGATGCCACAACATACAATCATCGATCTCAAAGATGATTACAAACTTGATTGATTCAACCATGTAACAATTATCCACAGATCCGGTACTAGTCATGACACAAGTATTGTTACCATTAAAAGCAGAACATGAATCTCTATCAAATTTCACATGCAAATTATCATCACACAATTGACTAATCTTGATCAAATTTGCAAAAAGCCCTTTCACATGCAACACATTTTTCAAACAAGGAAGTCCCTTTACATGAAGAGTTCCTTTTCCTACAATCGACCTTTGACACCACCACCAAATTGAACTTTACCACCATTCACTCCGATTCATAATCAGTCAAATAATTACAGTACCAGTCATATGTCTTGAGCAACCACTATCAAAATACCATGTTCCTTCAACATTAGATCTAAGTGAAGTATACACAACAAGACATAGTGATCATCAAAACAAACCACATTATCATTAATATCAGAAGAATTCTCTGCAGTATTGAAAGTGTCTTCAACAGTGTCAAGCATCATTTCTGGCATCATTTTACCCAAAACCTTATCTTTCTTCAGTTTCAAGCAAAAAGGTTTAATATGCCCAGGTTTAAAGCAGTAATGACACACAAACTTACGTTTTAAAACACTTTCAGACTTTTTGAACTTGTCTTTGAAAAATGATTTGCCATTTTTTCCAGCATTCCCTTGTTTCATAGAAAGACATATCTTCTTACAAGAATCTATTTTGTTTGCTTTAACATATCCTAATCCAGTTCAATCAAATCTAGCTTTCAAAAATACATCATCAATAACAGCAGAGCTAGAATCAAACTTACTTACTGTCTTTTTAAGACTAGTAAGTTCAGATTTTACTAGATCAAAATCTTTGTCTTTCTTTGTTAAAAGAACTTCCAATCTCCTAACAGATTCTCTTAAAATGTCATTCTCTTTGACAAGATCTTCACATTTAGGTTGCAAATCATCATGACATTTATCTTCTAAATCAACAGACTTTGACCCTGAATTCAAACATAAAAATGATGCAAAATGATTAACAAAATCATATTCAGAATCAGCAAACTTGTCTTGTGATGCCTCAGTGTTGGCATCATTTGTTGCATAATTTCTGAATCCATCAGATTTGTGCTTCTCTTCCTCAAGAATCGTTATAAGTCCCTTGCAATTTTCGTCACCATCTTCAGATTCTTCATCACTTAAAGATACAGTAAAATCCATACCTCTTTTCCTAAGAGTGTTTGCACATTGTTTTGCATAATGACCAAATCCTTTGCAAGCACGATATTGAATCAAATCAAGTTTTTTTGGTTTTAAAGAATTGTTCTCTTGATTTGGTTCAAGCTTTTTAGGGAATTTGAAGAATTACCAGAAAAATGTTTCTTAGACTTGAAATCTTTGCCATTCAAAGAAGATTTTTTGAGTAAACTATTAAACCGTAAGGTCAATAATGCAATAGATTCTTCATTTAAATCACATTCATGAATGTTTTTCATAAAATGTTCCATTGCATTACTTTGAACATCACAAAAATCAAAACCAGTTTGGGTTTTAAAAGCAATACTTTTGTGTTGATGTTCTTTTTGTTGCCCCAAGTTTAACTCAAAAGTTTGTAAAATACCAATAAGTTCATCAAGTCTAAGAGTATCAGTATCCTTGGTTTCTTCAATAGTATAGATCTTAACACTGTATCTTTCGGGAAGAGATCTCATTACCTTGCTTACCAATCTTTCATTGCTAATAGGCTCTCCAAGTGATTGTGCCTCATTAGCAATATCACAGATTTTTGCATTATACGAAGCAATGGTCTCTTCTTCTTCCATTCTCAGATTCTCGAATCTGCTTGCTAGGAGTCTTAGCTTTGTTCTTCTAACACTTTGTGTTCCCTCACAATGCAATTGCAATGCATCCCAAGCATCTTTTGCTGAAACACAATTAGAAATTATTTTGAACAAAAACATATCAACAGCAGTAAATATGGCATTTAAAGCTTTAGAATTAAAGCTTGCAATCTGGATTTCATCATTTTGCCACTCAATCTCTGGTTTGTCTATTGTAACTCCTTCAGTGTCAACGATTCTTGGTGATGTCCATCCCGTAAGAACAGATTTCCATGCTCTTTCATCAATGGACTTGATATAAGCCCTCATTTTCACCTTCCAATAGGAATAGTTCGTTCCATCCAAAACAGGAGGTCGAAAAAGGGAACTACTCTGAATTTCCATCATCAAAACACTGCAAAAAAAAAAATAGGATCACACTAAGTATCGTCTAGTGAAGGCTCTTGATGCCAATTGAAAGAATTGAAGGGTCCAATTCTTTTAAATATGCAGTGTGCAGCCAAAAGTGATGCCAACACTTTGGAAAACACAGCGAAAGACTTTTAAGTGAATCACAATTTCACTAAGTATGAAATAAAGACAGAATGAGATATAAAACACAAGAGATTAAAAAAATTTGTACAAGTATAAAACTTGTATTGTGTTCATTAGAACAAAAATTATACAAAAGGTAATGTTGTTTACAACTTACAAAATTGCAAAGTAAATAAGGAAACTAGAAGAACAACTCCCTTTGTGTCTCTGAAAGTAACAACACTCCTTTACAAAATGTGAGAATCTATTTAGTGCACTCCAAACACTCAATATACACTGAATCTATCTCACATAAACACTCAAAACTCGAGTTCTAAAAATGATGCCAACAATGTTGCCAACATTCCTGGTATCACTGAGCTTCTGCAGAATTTCTGGTATGAAAATGCTGGAAGATGAACTCACAACTCTCATAAAATCGTGACTCGAAATTTCTTTGGGTTCGATCCTTAAATAGCCATCACTTGAATAACTTCCTGCAAGAAAATAGAAGAAAAACTACCTGCAAGATTTAAGGAAAGAAACCATCCACTACCATAAACTTCTAAGGAGTTAGTAAAGTCAGAAAACTGAATTTAAACTTCTAACATAACTCCTGTAAAAAGAAACTGACAATATTAACTGACAAGAATTAATCCTAAACATTAACAGACTATTTTTAGTTTCTAGTATTGGAAAATGAATTTTGAGAATTTATTGGTTTTCGTGTGAAAACTGGAATTGTATTTGGATGAGTGAATGAAACTGAGTTTTAAGTAGGTTTGAAAATGAGCTTATGTTTGGTTGAGTAGTTTTGAAGTAATATTTTATGTATATAAATTTGAAAAGTTGATAGTGATTGAATATTTTAATTAAATATATATTACTATATTTGTAAGATTGTAGGCTAGTGGGTCCCATTAGATATATGGGGTAATATTTTAAGTAGATAAAGTTGATAATGGAGGGTCTCGCATATATATTTGGATAAAAAAATGAGAATAGTGATTGATGAGTGAGGCAAAATTGCAAAATTAGTCCTATAACTATAGAGCTATAGCAAAAAGGTCCTGTAAAAATCACGTTTTGCAAAAATATCGTGTATCTATATAAACGTCTTAATTTTGGTCCTGCAAAATGCACATTTTGCAAAATAGTCCTGTAACTGTATGAAAATCTGAATTTTGGTCCTAATTTCATAGGTAATTAGTCCTATAACTATAGACCTATAGTTACAGGACTATTCTGCAAACCGTGCATTTTACAGGACCAAAATCGAGAGTTTGCTATAGTTACAGGACATTTTTGCAAAATGTGATTTTTACAGGACCTTTTTGCTACCGCCTTATAATTACAGGACCAAATTTGCAATTTTGCCTGATGAGTGGTGTAGGATAGTGTTTAGGGTTGAGAATTGAAATTATAGGTTTGATGAAAAGTGAAAATGATGATTTTTATTGGAAAAATTATAAACAAACATGGTTATATTTCTATGAATAGTTGGAAATTGGAAATGGTGGTTTGGAAACATAAACAAATGGGCTATGAGAACATCCCAAAAGTTATCGGACGGTATTGATATAAATGACAGGAACTTGTATATACTAAATAGTATTATGTTAAATGATGTAAAAATCATAACTCATGTTGGATATAACAAAAAATAGATCAGAACCATTAAAAACATTAGGGATAGTTACAAAAAATCCGCAAGTTTGGGCTGATTAAAAAAATAAAGGTTTTTGAAAACCATAAAAATATCCTTAAGATTTGATTTGGTCTTAAGTTTAAGGAGTAAGTGTAATATTGCTATAAATATCAGGGGATTTTTCGATGTATGTGTTGCTTATGAAGGGAGAAAATATAGACAGAATCAAATTATTGATTCTAAGCAGTTTTTGTAATTTTTAAAAATCTCTAACTTTTTTGTAATGAGCTCAAACATCACTTGAGGTGGACTACATACATTTGTAAATGGGCTACAAGACACAATGCACTGAAAAAAATGTGCAAGACAGAAATTCGCGAGCCTAATATAATCGAATCGAATGGGATCACATATTTCAGAATGGTGAAGAATTCAATTCAAACTTTTTCAACCATCATCCAGAAACAAGCGGTCTCATCTATAACCGGCCTGGCCTATTCACTTTATAACAACTGAATTTTGACAAACAAGGTGCAACAATTTTTTCATGGTTGAAGTTTTCAACCATTCACACCTTCTTCCATCTTTATAAACAGAACACATTTCATCAGTTTAAAATCATCCCTTGTAAGTGGAGATCGAGCAGAGAGATCCTTGACAGTGATCAATCAATCCTTGAGAGATTGAGTGAGAGTTTTTGAGAGTTTTTTTCTGAGTTTATAAATCTCCTTGTAAATCTATTCTTGTGAAATAGAATTGGTATTTTGCTCTCAAATTCAACCATATAGTTTCATAATGATCTTGTGATACCCGACAAGTGGTATCAGAGCCTCGTCGGAGTGCTCGTCGGAATTTGCAGAGGTCTAGAAAATTTGAGGTTTGCAAAATTGGTCGAAACTCAATTTCTAACACTCCATTGGATTCCTCTCGTTGATACGAGTCCGTACTTATTTCGGATTGAAAAACGAACATCGAACAAAGTTGTACGAGTTGGCGGAACTTTGGAGATCAGCAGTAAATTATGCAGATAATTTTTCTGTAAAACCAGGCCCTGAGTTTTATATATTTCATTTTGTGACCCCTCAACTTTCTAAAAATTTCATTTTGATCCCTCAACTTTTTAAAAATTCATTTTGGTCCCTGAACTGTCAAGAATTACATATTGGACCCTAAACGTCTTGATATTTCAGTTTGGTCCCTATACTTTCAGAAAATTACAAATCAATCTCAAATTTTTTAGAAATTGAAATTGTAAACCCAAAGTGCCTATACTTTCATAAAATTATAGATCAATCTCACAGGCTTGCAAATTCGTAATTCAAAGCACAAAATCCATGTTCTCAATATCCACATGCTCCATATCATCTATTCTCATCATGATCAATTCGCACTCAATACCCAAGTCAAAACAGCACACAAATTTTCAAATAATCCTCCAAGGTCACAACGCACACCATAAAACAGTTTACTCACTCCCTAAAAACCTACTAAAGCAATAAACATGCTAAAACTGTAAACGTGTGTTTAATGCAATGCAACCTAAATGCTATACATGCAACTATATGAAATGTCAAAGCCATTCTGGGGAGAAGCAGTCAGAGTTGCTTGCTACTTGATCAACAAGTCACCATCAATACCACTGAATTTGAAGTTCTGGAGAAACTGTGGTTTGGAAAGGATCCATCATACTCCCATTTGAGAGTATTTGGATGTTTAGCATATGCACATGTATCCAAAAAGCTCAGACAGAAACTTGATGCAAGGACCACTCCATGCATCTTCATTGCCTATGGAGATGAAGAATTTGGATACAAATTATGGGATCCAAAGGAGAGTAAGGTGATCAGAAGTAAGGATATAGTGTTCCATGAAAGTAAGACAATAGAAGACATTGAAAATCCCACAATATCTCAAAAGTCGAATATTGGTGCTCAAATCTCAGATGCAGTACCAGAACTGTTTGTGAGATACGGTGACATAGTGCTAGAAGATATACCAGAAGCAGAATATGAGGAGGTGGAAGAAATTGTTGAGCCGAGGGAGCCACAACCCACTCTACCAAATGTTTATGTACCATCAGAAAGCTAGATGATGGTGAGTCTCCTCAGATTGTTCCAGAAATTCGTATGTCTGAACGAGGATGAAATTCATCTAGAAGATATTCAGAATCCGATTACCTCCTCCTTACTGAATATGGAGAACCAGAGAGTTTCCAAAAAGCAGTTATCATAAGAATAAAATAAAATGGCTACAAGCAATGCAGGATGAAATGGAATCTCTGCAGAAGAATCATAGTTATGAGATCATAGAACTTCCAAAAGGGAAGAAGACACTAAGAAACAAGTGGGTGTTCAATTGAAGAAAGATAGCAGCGGAAATGTGGTGAAACACAAAGCTCGGCTGGTAGTAGAGGGATTCGGCTTGCTTATGTTTCCCGATGGAACCATGCCGAGGTGAGTGGGCCATTTTTGGTAAGCAGAGACTTTGATGAGATTTTTTCACTAGTAGTCAAGATGACATCAATTAGAGTTATTCTTAGTTTAGTAGCAAGTGTGAACTTCGAGCTTGAACAAATGGATGTGACACGGAGATCTAAAAGAAGAGATCTACATGGAGCAGCGAGAAGGTTTTGAGATTTTAGGTGATAATCTAGTTTGCAAACTCAAAAAGAGCTTGTACGGTCTGAAGCGGGCACCAAAGGCAGTGGTACACGAAATTTGACTCGTGTATGGTGAGTCAAGGCTACAAGAAAACTAATACAGATGAGTGTGTTTACATTCAAGATTTTTTAGATGGAAATTTCGTTGTTTTTCTTATATATGCAGATGATATTCTGATTGTGGGAAAGGATACAACGAAGATTAGTGAGCTAAAGAAAGAACTTTCGAAGTCCTTTGACATGAAAGACTTAGGACCGGCTCAACAGATTTTGAGAATGCAGATAAGTCAATATAGAAAAAATCAAAGGTTATGGCTATCTCAGGAGAAGTATATTGAACGGGTGCTTGAGAGGTTCAATATGAAAAATGCCAAACCAGTTAGCATTCCACTAGCCAACCACTTCAAGTTGAGCAAGAGTGCATGCCCCCCGTCCAAGGAAGAGGACGTATCATATTCTTCAGCAGTTGGAAGTCTAATGTATGCAATGGTGTGTACAAGACCAGATTGTAAGTCCAAGCGGCTACGATAATCTAGAGGAGGGTGAATAGATTATCTCCATCTTTTCGATTTCGCCCTCTTTTTCGAACCAAAAGCTCAAGCACAATAATAAAGGTGCGGAATGTAAACAACACACGTCAATTTATAGAGGTTCAACCCACCTAGGGCCTAATCCTCTACCACCCCAATATATCGGGATGGATTTTGAAAGAAAAAGATTTTATTAATTTACCACAAATTAATACAACACCAACTCACAACAACACCTTGAAGAGCACCACACTCTTCTTCAACACCACCTTTGAGATTACCACAATCTCACTTGAAGATTACCACAATCTCCAACGGCACCTTGTGAAGATTACCACAATCTTCAACCTTGAAGAATACCAAATTCTTCAACACCTTAACAAGAAGATTACCACAATCTTCTTACACCTAACACCTAGATCACCCAAGTGTGTTCATACCACAAGAACACTCACAAGGATATCTTGTGTTGAATGATTACCCAAATTCAAGATTACAACTCGATAATTGATAATACAATAGAGTGCAAGTGTAATCAAGAAAAGCCTAGACCTCAAGAATGTGAAAGTGAATAGCTAGGCAAATGACAACAAGAAATAAGACAATGTAAGAACAAGTGTATTCTTGAGTGTATCTTGTTGTGTTGTAGTTTTCTCTCTTATTGTTGTGCTTCAAAACTTCCTCTATTTATAGGAGATGATTGATACTTGATAGGCTCCTCTTGGAATCTGATTTCTACAAAAAATTGCAATTAAAAACAAGATTATAGCTGTTAGAAATCAATTCCACAATTTAAGGAAAAGTCATCTTTGCACAACGGTTAGAATTTTTTTGTCAAACTTAAGGATGACGTGTCGCACAAATAGACGCGTTTGAAAATGAGGAAACACATTTACACAGCGGCCGGTCGACGGGGTCCGACGGTCGACCCGCGCGGAATGGTCGAGCAAGACCAAAAACGAGTCGAAGCTCTGTTTGAAATTGCTCCTGTGCAGGTCGTCACCGCCGGCCGACCGGTCGACCGACCGGTTGCCTATAGGGCAACCGGTTGCCTGACCATTTTTCGCAAACATGAAGTTTTTGTTTTCCTCGACTTTCGTGCACGGGTTGCTCTATACGGCGACGGTTGACCTCAAAACAAAAATGTTGTCCATTTTTATATCGAAAATAAACTTCAAAAAATACTCCGAAAAATATTAAAACCATTTTAAATCATTTCGGAGTATTTGGACAACCTTTAAAACCATTGTTTTGGTATAAAAACAAAATCATCAAAATCATTAAAAGTGTTGTCCAATTTTATCTAAAATAAAACTTGAAGAAATACTCCGGAAAATATTAAAATCATTTTAAATCATTTAGGAGTATTTGGACAACTTTTAAAACCATTGTTTTGGTGTAAAATCAAAATCATCAAAATCATGATAAAACCATTTATCAAACACAGATATTGATCACGCAGTGGGAACAGTGAGTCGTTTTCTCTCTAACCCTGGAAAAGAGCATTAGGAGATAGTGAAATGGACTCTCAGGTACTTGAAGAGTACGTCAAAAATATGTCTTTGTTACGGGGGAGCTGATCCAGTCTTGGAGGGCTATACAGATGCAGATATGGCAGGAGATCTTAATAGTAGAAAATCTACTTCAAGATTTCTCTACACTTTCGCAGGGGAAGTTATTTCATGGCAGTCAAGACTGCAGAAGTGTGTTGCTTTATCCACAATAGAAGCAAAGTATATTGATGTCGTTGAAGCTGGAAAAGAGCATTGGGAGACATAATAGGAATGATTGTTCCGGATATGGCTGAAGGGGGAGAATTGACGAATTCAATTTAAACTTTTTAAACCATCATCTTGAAACAAACAAATTCATCTATAGCTGGCATATTCACTTTATAGTAGCTGAATTTTGACAACCAAGGTGCAACAGTTTTTTCATGGTTGAAGTTTTCAACCATTCACACCTTCTTCTATCTCTATAAATAGAACACATTTCATCACTTGAAAATCATCTCTTGTAAGTGGAAATATCATAGAGAGCAGAGTGGTCCTTGAGAGTCATCAAATTAATCCTTGAGAGATTGAGTTTTTTTTCTATGAGTTTGTAAACCTCCCTGTAAATCTATTCTTGTGAAATAAAATTGGTATTTTTCACTCAAATTCATCCATTTAGTTTCACTAGTTAAGTGTACGTGCGTTGCACATACTCCATATAATTCCTATTTAATTAAAATTCAACCTTATAAATGGAATAATTTTTTATTAAATTATTTTTTATATATAGTAAATGGCACTCGTGTAGTTTGATGATCCTAAAATAAAATTTGTAAAATTAAAATTAAACTTCTTTGTAGGTAAAATATGGTTAGAAAATTTTGAACCCCAAACACGATATATACATAATGTATCATTGAACAAAATACAATGGATATTAAAAAAGCTAAAGAGTAATTAAAAAATTATTCCAAGAACTCATTTTGCATCAATTTAACTCTTGTTTTACTTTTTTAAGTGTCTCATTCTTCTTCATGTTTGGCTTTGAGATTTTTTTGCAACTTTTTTTAATTCATTCTTAGCCCAAGCATGATTGATTGACGTGTGGATGTCTTCTTCTTTTTGTCCATCTCCGAAATGTGTATGTGTTATCTCTCGACTAAGCTATAATATTAAGTTTTCCATTACCACCCATGCCTTTACTTTTTTATTAAGAATAATGAGCAAGTAAATTTCTTTTCGTATGTTATCATTTCCAAACACCTATTTTCGGTTTTGTACTATTCATAAAATCGAAAATATTTTGTTTCAAGTGCTTTTACTAAAAATAACTCATTTTAAATTAATTTTTAAAGCTACTTTTTCGTACATATTCTCCTACCATGTCATTCAATCGCATTTATTAAATTTACATCACTATCTCTCACTTTTCACTAAAAATTAATTGTTAAGCCAACCCCTAACTTACCAATAAAATCATTTTCAAATACATATTGTATGACTTAATTTTGTGTAAATATTAAAAAGAAATACTCAACCAAATATCAATTCATTTCTATTCAATTATTTATTTTCAAATTTTTACATTCAACCAAATATATTTTCAAATTTCACGCAAAAACCAACACTCACTCTTAAGGAAAATAATCGAAATGAAAATTCTCAATTGAAATGTGGCCATATTAGCCCTTAGCTCCATAATATCTCACTCGTGATATTGTTCTGGTTAAATTAAATATTTATATATTAGTAATGAAGATAAAGTAAACTAATCAATACAATTGGAAATGGTCAATAAATTAAAATTGAAAGAAATTAAAGTCGCATGGTTATATCATATAAATTATTAAACCACGATCCATTTTCATATACTATGCAAACTATATATTAATGGAAAAGGAGACATAAAAATATGAAGAAATATAAGTAACCTATAATATAATATTATTACATATTCAATCAATGTTGAATATTTATTTATTGAGATCTCGATATATATAGTCACTGCTACTCAAACATAAATGAAGCACATTGTATGACATTCAACTTAATCTATATTTAAAATTCATGAAATAATGATTTGATGGATTAATAAAATATTTAAGTACTTCAAAGATTATTAATTTGTTGTTGTTGTTACAAAATATTCTTTGTTAGATTTATTGCAAATAAATAATTTCTTTGAAATAATAATACATATCCTCTAAATAAATTAGTTAATATACTACACAGGTTAACTATAGATATTGAGTACATGTATAACATTGTTGATATGATTGTTAATTCTTTCAATATATACTTTATTTTTAGCAAGTATAGATCGCAATGAATTATTAACGAATTGTTTATATAACTGAATTCAACAAAAAATTAAAAAAATATAAAACCATATATGTTTTTATGTTTAATTTACAATCAAATTTTCTCTTGTTTGGTTTTGATATTGGAGACATCTCTATTTATATTACTTTAATTTTTTTGCATTAGATGCATTATAAATAATTAATCGTGTAATGTTACATGCTAAAATTTAATAACCTAAGTTTTTCCATTGATAAAAAAAATTGAATCTAAATCATGTTAAATCGTATATACATTATTATAAAAAGAAACAAAGATAAAGATTATTGAATAAAGCTTGGATAACAATTTTTTTTCAAAATTGTAGTAATGACTTATATATATTTAACTAATCTTAAACCTAATTATTTTTATTGGAAATACATATATTATTTTGTATTTCACAATGGTCTCAAACCCCATCTTCATGTATCTAAAAATATGTATCATTTAATTATCTCACAATTTAGGGAGGGTGATAGATGATAAATTTATTATTTTATGGGATATTTGCAACCAAACGCGAATTTTAGAAAATATATTTTATCCTCCTATTTATTTAAATCAAACTAAATAAATTAATCTTATTTATTTATTCTTTGTCTTCATTTAGTTATAAATTCATACTCTTGTTCTTTTTGTGTAGATGTATTAGTTATTAAGAAAATTAAAGAAAAATATTATAAATGTACATTTTTACATAACACTCAACTTTAAATGGCTAAATTATCTCGTTTGAAGTCTTTTATATATGTTTATGACATATGGTTGAAAAGCTCGGATATCTAGTTTAATATGAAATGAATATTATTTAAAAATTCAAAATATTTTAAAATTACAATTAAATGAAAGCATATAAAAAGAGATTGAAATATAAAGAGACACTAATCATATTATCAAAAAAAATTAAAACAAAATCAATATAGGAAATTATTTAATCGCCCTTTAAACTAACTTTACTATAAGGATATTTTTGGCAAATCAATAAGTATAGATATAGATAATGATCCTATGATACCCGACAAAAGGTATTTCATCTCTTATTTTTATCCTACGGATAATTGATACGTGTATAAAAAGATTACCCTATTAAAAAACCACAATTTAAGCTTGGTTTATAATTCAAAAATAATATGATAATTTTTATATACGTGTCAATGATCTGTGTGGTGGAATAGGAGATGAAACACCCTTTTAATTAGAACACAACATCGCATCCGTAATAAAATTCCTATTTAAGGTTCTCAGTTGATAGAAATTTTCATTAATTATAACCTTCCTGTTGGAGAACATTCCATATCTAAATATGAAGATCGAGTTCAAAGTTCAAATTAATATTACTAGCTCATGATATATATGAGCATCCACAAAAGCACCACCAGTTTACAGTTCAAAATCTCTCTGCTTTTCATTCCTTCACTAAAAAGCCAAAGAAAATTTATTGGTACTTAAAAGTCCCTCCCACTGAAACAAACAATGCAAATCATGCTAAATACTATTTAAGAGAAAGTGATGTGCAGGGCAGAAAATCAACTGTTCTTTGTTCTAACAAAGTTAGGAAAAAATGGATATGTTTAGTAGACTTCAGTATTGTTTCCTCTTTGTCTTGTGCATTCTGATTTGGAGATGCCGAGGTGACGCTATAGATGATAATAGGCAGGCAAGAGGCTAATTTGAATACATCTTCTTATATATTTTATGGTTAATTACAAAAATGTCCCTAAGGTTTAACTCAACTATCTTCTAAAATTCTCAATATATACCTCCTTGATTTGTTTCTATATTTTACGAATCGCACCTTAAGTAGGGGATATTTGTTAGGAAATACAAACTCCAAGTGGTGTTTGTAATATCTTGAGGGGGTATTTGTAATTTTGAAACATAATTGAGTTTTTTTATTTTTTGTCATTAGGTAAAAGCTTAAGGGTAGTTTCTGTAATTATCCCAGAAAATTTCGACCAATGGGTAAATTAGGATAATTGGAGTCCCTTCTTGGATCCCAATTTTTCAAGAAGCATATATTGAGGATCTCTCTTTGTTTTTGTCTATTTTGACTATTGGTAATTTTTCTAACAGGTTTACATTGTTTACATGGGAGCCCTTCCTGAAAAAAATTATTCACCTTACCACAGTAACAAGCTACAAGAACAGCACATAAGTATGCTTCAAGAAGTAGTTGATGAAAGGTAACAATCATTTGACGAATAGTATTACACTACAAGAAAAAACTAATTTATTTACCTATTGAAGAATATGTAGGTAAATATATTAAGATAACATAAAAGTGTAGATAAATATTTATCAACAAAATAAAAAACTATTAGTAATTTATACCTACAATATTTATGTGTAGATAATTTTTTAAGAACGGCTTGTGATTTGTCGGGAATTAGTCGGTATTAGTTTGGGGGGAAATAATATTTTGTATTGTTCTGTCTGTATTCTGTAGATAACTAATTGTAAACAAAAATTTGTCGGCTGTTACTATGTTTTTCTTAAATACAATAGTATTGGTATGTCTATATTGATCATTTGATATTGTTTCCTTAGTTATATAAGCAAGGCCTTAGTTAGAAGTTACAAAAGAAGTTTCAATGGTTTTGCTGCTTCCCTTACAAACCAAGAACAACAAAAGTTAGCCAGTGAGTTCATTATATGCTTTACTAACATAAACATTTTACATAAAGCAAATTAAAGTGACTTTTCCATCACATTTTACAATTTTATGCAGGCTTTGGAGATGTGGTATCAATTTTTCCAAGCAGAACACTGTGGCCTCAGACGACCAGATCATGGGACTTCTTAGGTTTGCATGAAGATGTTAATCAACATTCGAACACGGCAAGTGACATTGTAATAGGTGTTCTTGATTCTGGAATATGGCCAGAATCCGAGAGTTTTAGCGATCAAGGTTTCGGCCCTATTCCGAAGAAATGGAAAGGAGTTTGTAATGGTGGCAGCAATTTTACTTGCAACAAGTAAAACTTAATTTCTTCCTATATTATTGCTTCCATTTTATTTCAGGGTAAATTATTACAATTATTATCCCTAGGCCGGGTTTAGCTTAGTTATAAAAACTTTAATTATCTTTCAAATTTACATATACCCCTTGAAGTATCACAATCACATCTTTAAGGTATGTATTTTGCTTAACCTCTTTATTGAGGATGCAATTTGTAAAACAAATTAAAATAAATATTATTAATTGCGGTATTTGTAGTTTTTAAAGATAACTAGGTTTTTTGTAATTGAATCTGAATTAGTATATTTTGTAATGGAAAATTTGTAGAATTTGTTCGGTAACTTGGCCTATTTAAACTTTTGGTCCCCTAAGTTGTCAAAGTTTGGTCTTAGTTCAATAACATTAATGATATAGACAATATGTCATCAACATTCCAATCCAAATCAGTAATTTCCGACAAAATTAGAATTATGGTGAAAATCAGGCCAAGTGTCCCAAATTTTTATTGCAATCCAAATCAGCAATTTCCGACGAAATTAGAATTCTGGGGAAAATCAGGCCAAGTGTCCCAAATTTTTAAAGTTACTGAACTAAGACCGATCTTTGACAACTTAGCGGATCAAAAATCTAATTTTTAAAGTTACTGAACTAAGACCGATCTTTGACAACTTAGCGGATCAAAAATCTAAAGAAGCTAAGTTATTGGACGAATTTGACAATTTTCTTGCAATTAACAAGCAGAAGATATAGTATTTCTTTATTCTTGCAATATGGTTGTGTAATATTACCAACTAAAGCCATGAACTATGACATATCCCCTTGTTTGACAGAAAGCTGATCGGGGCTCGTTTTTACACCTCCGGTGTACCTAACGCCGAGACGGCCAGGGACACAATCGGCCACGGTACTCATACGGCCTCAACAGCAGCCGGAAACTACGTAAAAGACGCAAGTTTCTATGGCATTGCTCAAGGCACCGCCAGAGGAGGGGTCCCTTCAGCCAGAATTGCAGCGTACAAAGTTTGTCACTCGGGTTGCAAGGAAGCAGATATACTAGCGGCGTTTGATGATGCGATAGCTGATGGAGTCGACATCATTACGATCTCATTGGGATCTTTCATGGCAATGGAAATGAGATACGATAGCATTTCGATTGGATCCCTTCATGCAATGCAGAAAGGTATATTGACTGTGCATTCGGCGGGAAATAACGGTTTTGCGCCCGAGACGGTCAGCAGTGTCGCGCCATGGATTTTGACGGTCGGCGCTAGTAGTATGGATCGTGGGATTATCACCAATATCGCGCTTGGAAATGGCAAAAAAATTGATGTAAGAATTTTTCTTAGGGTTAACTACCAAAAATACCCTTGAGGTTCAGTCTAATTATTAAATTAGGGGGGGGGGGCTCAAATATCTTTTAAAAGTACAAATACCCTTTGATTTTTATTTCTATTCTACAAATTACACGATCAAGAAGGGGTTATTTGTTAAGTAAATACAACTCAATGAGTCAGTTTATTCCTTGAGTGAATCAATTCACTCTTGCCCAAGGGAGAAACTTCTTCGTAGAGTACTGTGTTAAAGTGGGAAAGGTCTGAAGTCTAAGCGTTAGGAAGCTATGCCATAGGTAAGAGAGTATCTTTTCTGTTCGAGGTAGAGCACTAAGGATGTCTTTTCGCTTTTCTCCTAGGCTTACTTCGGATGAATTTCGTGAATGCCTAGCCAGGTAAGGAAGGAATGAAATGACTTGTTTGTAAGTTTGTAATTAGGCTAAATCTCAAAGGTAGTTTTTTAATTTGCCATTTTCCTTGATAAAGTGATTTATAATTCTTACATGTGATCCTAATTACTGTTTTTTTGAACAGGGGAAATCAGTTAATGCCTTCAAGATGAATGGAACTGAATTCCCTCTAGTGTATGGAAAAGATGTAACAGGCAATTGTAGTGAAATCAGTGCCAGGTAGATTTCAACCTTTTAAGTCCTTTTCCTTCCTGTTATTTTAAGATTAATTATAAAAACTACCCTGGAAATTTTAGTTTAATTACAAAAAACCTAGTTGTCTTTTAAAATTACAAACTAGCCCCTCAAGAGGATGCAATTTGTAAACTAAAAACACATGTGAAGGGGGGATTTCGTAATTTTAAAGATAACTAAGGTTTTTTTGTAATCAGGTTAAACTTTAGGGGTAGGATTGTAATTATCCTATATTTTTATATAAGAACACTATTAGAAGAAATAACTCTTGTTTTGCAGGCTTTGTTATCCAGGGTGTTTAAACAGTAGCTTGGTTAGTGGAAAAATTGTTTTATGTGACGAAATCAAAGGCATAGAAGAGGCTCTTAATGCTGGTGCCTCTGGAACAATTGCTAAGACAGGGAAAACATCCGACGTTTCCTTTGTTGTCCCCATGCCTGCATCAGCTTTACTTACCAACAACCTCAAACTAGTCCAGGACTACATCAACTCCACAAAGTTAGATATCCTATTTCCGAACTTTTTACTCAATGAAGTATAAGCTAAATTGCAATTTTAGTGTTGTAGCCATAGGAGATTGATAAAAATGGTACTGCAGATATCACGATTTCAGAAGAAACAAAGCGCAACTTTCAAAAACTCTCAATTGCAGTCTCTCGGGGACCAGATTTCCTATTCTACTTAACTGGATGAATAATGTGTTGTTCCAAAAATATAGATTGTTGATTGTATTAATATATCTATACATGTTATTCATCCGGATAACGAAATAGAATGTGCAACAGGAAATCTGACTCTGTCATTCGGTTGGTGAAAATTGGAAAAAATTGACGGAAAGTCCACGTGTCACATTTTCAGCCAAACTCGCTTATATGAAAATAAGTTCTGCTTATGTGGACATAATCCGAGTTTTTCTTCTTTTTTCTGAGTTTTTGCCTCAATCAGCATTCCAACTCACTTGGAAAATGTCCACATAAGCGAAATTGATTCACTTTCCACATCGGCATATTCTCCCGAAAATATGGAAACATGGAATTTTCCAGCAAACTTTCCAATTTCAGCGGAGCAAATGACCGGTCGAGAGTTTTTGGAAACTAACTTGGCTTATTGTCAAATTGTGATTTTTACACAACCGTTATTGTCACCCCTTTATAGCTAGAGGACTAAAATTGCAATTTAACCTAAATGATCGACTACTTCATTACTATCTGTAGCGCAACGTGTAGTATTATTAGTTCATTTATATCATTTCATTTCTGTAGAGAAGCCAAGGCATTTATATCAACAAGTGAAACCACGAAAAACATTGATGCTCCTCTGGTAGCTTCTTTTTCTTCAAAAGGACCAAATCCCATCATTGCAGATATCTTAAAGGTATGTTTAGGACAACAAATTTCGAAGTTTTAACTTACTTGAAATTTCTCAACTTTTCATCCTACATTGAGACATTTGCCAACATGTATGCAGCCAGACATAACAGCACCTGGAGTGGAAATCTTAGCTGCGTATTCACCAGTAGCTCCTGTTTCTTCAAACTACATTTCTGATGAAAGATCGGTTAAGTACAACGTTTTGTCCGGCACATCCATGTCTGCCCCTCACGCTGCAGGGGCCGCTGCGTACGTAAAATCAGTGCATCCTGATTGGTCGCCTTCTGCTATCAAGTCTGCTATTATGACAACCGGTAATTAGTTCTTACATATATCTGCACAAAAAACACTACATTTTCCATGTCCAGCTTTTACAAAAAACTATACCTGATGTTTAGTCTAATTACAAAAAGCTCCAGTTATCTTTCATAATTACATATACCCCTTAAACTGTTACAAACACCCCCTTGAGGGAGTATTGGTAATTTTAAAGGATAACTGAGTTTTTTTTAATTAGTTAAACCTCAGGGTAGTTTTTGTAATTTAAAGAGAAAAAAACACGAACTGTTGTCCGTTATTCCAGCTTGGCGCATGGATCCAACAAAACATAAAGACGCGGAGTTTTCATATGGAGCCGGGCATATAAACCCTATAAACGCAACAAACCCTGGGCTCATTTACGAAACAAATAAGGAAGATTACATCAAAATGCTGTGCAAAATTGGCTACCCCACAGAAACAGTTCAAAATCTATTCAAAGACAATAGCATTGACTGCTCAAAGTTAAAGCAAGTTGAGGTGACAGACTTGAATTACCCTTCAATGGCCATCGAAGTGAAAAAGGCGTGCCGTTATCAGCTAGCTTTTCAAGAACAGTAACAAATGTTGGCCTTGCAAATTCAACTTACACTGCTACGATCGACAAAAGTACTTCTGACTGCAATATCACCGTGGAGCCTGCCACCCTTTCGTTTAAGCAGATGAACGAGAAGAAACCGTTCGTTGTCACTGTTAAAGGGGATCAAGTGAGGTCAATGATTTCTTCTTCGCTGGTGTGGTCTGATGGTGTTCATTTCGTGCGAAGTCCTATCGTTGTGTACCCGAAAAGTCTTCCTATTGGCATGTGATTATGCTTATGAACCTTGTGTGGCTTAAAACTCAGTAATAAAGAAACATTGTATTATCTTAATTGTTCATTTTAAGTAACATGTGAAGGATGGAACAAGAATGTCTTTGAATCTTAGCCTGCCCAAGGTACCAATTATGCACATAAGAGATGCGAGTAATCACAATTCTATAAAAAAAAATCCAAAAAAATTACCAGCAAACCTATCATAATTACAAATGTTAATGACATGAATGCTTTGGATATACACATAATATTCGAAAGAGGGTATCCCAATTCCTAACGAAATCTGCTTTAGTTGGAAATGGGATCAAGGAAAGATCAGGATTCGACATTTTCAATGAGCATATGTCCAATACAAAATAACAAATAAAAGATAAAAAATGGATCCCAATCATAGCCAACAAAACCACCATGTATGTAGTTTTTTCACTTCATCCATCATATAACCAAACCTTGTGCTCTAGGAATTTAATTACACAAGTGTAGTCCTATACTCTCATGCAATTCACAATTGCTGAAGAATAGATATATCAAAAACAAATCTATCCAACATACATTTCATTCTGCCAATGCAGTTTATACAGCAATATTACAGAGTATATATATCAACTCACCGTTTTTTATTATACATGGCTGTGCAGTATGTATACAGCTTTGAGGGGTATATGTACTGTATGTGAGCCAGTGAAACCCCCAATTTCGATGAGTAACCCAGTTACCAGTCTCACACATCAATTTATCATAAATACATCTTAGTTTTTTTCGTCCCTTTAACTAAGTTGAGAAGATCACCTTAATGAAAGCCCAGGCAGGAACAATTTGCCATTTGTCATCTCTCTCTGAAAGACTTCTTCGATAAAACTTTATAAATGCTCTGGAGACGATAATTCTGAGTTTGTGTTTATTCATACTACTTCCCATACCTTGTAATCTCTGCCCTCAATGGCTAACGACCATTTTTTTGCACCATCTGAGGGTTCATAGTGACCAGGTCCAATCTTCATTGCCAACTTTTCATCAATCATCGCAGCATAAACGTCTCTCTCTGCCTTGATTATTTTAACCTAAATCAAAATCAAACATGCGAGAAGAAAAAGAGACGTCAAAATTTTACATGGAAGTGTGTATGGAAATTGATATGATATTTGAGATTCAACTCTGGCCAGTGGCCAACCAAAATTGCCCCGTAAATTATGATTCTAACTGCAATGAAAACTGAAGAGGCAAGATTTGTGTGTGATGTCCCAGCAAGTGTTTCTTAAAATATGATGACCATTGAAAAGAATAAAGGGATAATTACAAAAAGTACCCTTGTGTTTGACCTATTTACAAAAAAAAATACAGCTAATTTTAAAATTACAAAAAGTACCCCTCAGGTTTGATTCAGCGTTAAAATTAAGGGGTAAGCTGTAATATTTTTATAAATAGGAGGAGGGATTTCGAAATATTTTTATTTATGAATGGAGTAAATGTTATACAAAAAAAACCTCAGGGGTATTTTGGTAATTTCGAAAGTTAGCTTTTTTCTTGTAGTTAGGTCAAACCTCAAGGGTATATTTAGTAATTAACTCAAGAATAAATAACAAACTTGACAGTAAAATCAGTTAAAGAGATTCAAAGTGATAGAATAATCAAACAAAGCAATCATTTGAAGATGTGACGCCAAGACAACTATGGTGAAACCCATATTTGACAAAAAGATAAAAACAATGACAAAAAACTTCCAAAACTTACTGTGCTCCGACAGTGGATCTTTTTCCGCTTTCTGATGGAGATGAGTGTCAATATTTGAGACTGATATTCGGAGAAAATGTGATCGTAGAACACTGATGGCGTCCCAGGGTGAGTTAAGATATAGGCATAACCTTGCATTTCTTTTCCACCTGGGAATCTCCAATGACCCTTCCAAATAGAAAAGAATAAATCAGAAGTAAACATAGCACAAGAATGATTAACACTTAATCAGATGTCACTAATAAACCAGCTCAGAAAATTTAAACATCGGGATTCAATCAGTTGAAACAATGAGACGGATGAACAAATAAGATGTCACTGAAAAATAGAAAAAGAATCTTCTAACTCTAGCAACAGAAAAATTATTAGCATAATTAGAACAAATTTTACACATCAGTGGGTAATAACAGCACGGAAAAAAAAAATATAGGTGCAGTACCAGGAGAACAAGTAAATTGCATATTGAGCACGAAATATGATTAAGAAAGCTAGGTCATCAAGTTGACAAGCTTTATCTAGGAAAATGTAGTAATACTTTTTCTCTCCTTCAGAAAGATCAGTCAGCAAACCTAAAAAACGAGGTATTAATAGATGATTATAGAAATTGGTAACTGATTTCAACATCTCAGTAAGCCATATCTTTATTCTCTGGGTTCAATTATGAAGGATGCATCATCTCCATGTGGGTATACCTGGGTCAACATGCAAGCAAAATGTAAAGTTATCTAAAGACTAAAGAGCACCTTAATGGAAGTATATTAGTTACTTTGAGGTAACTTTATTTACAGACACATGCAATAGTGAAGCACAAAAGAAACTTTATATATATGAAGAGTTCCAACCTGAGTGGAACCAGTATCATGATTCTCAATAAAAGTAACAGCCCTAGACGGCCACCATCCCACCACTCCTGGAGGTTTTCCTTTCTCGTCTGATAATCGCCAATATTCACATCTTTCAAGTGCCTGTACAACCAAGATCAAGAGAGAGAAACGCTTACACAGAGATCTATTGACCAAAGAAGGTTATTTTTATGATATAACATAATAAAACGTGCTTGAAAAAAAAAAAGGATCATATGCTTACAGCATGAAGAATTCCTTTTGTCGTGACGTCAAATGCACCAGCAGTTCCATTTGTAGCATTAATCCAATCTATGATTCTCTGTCTATGTGCATCTTGATTATGATCCATCTCACCATAAGTGTAACTAAGGGAATCCCAAAACTCCCCACAGCAAAGTAAGGCTCGCTTGATTCCAAGTAGTCCTTTACATAGCCGCCCCAAAACCCCCGCACAAAATCAAGCCTCCAACCATCATAACCGATTTCTTCTCTGCATTACCATGTATCAGCTGATCAGCTAGTGTAACACCTCATTTAAACAGACACATTCTACGCAATTGCTATAAGTTAGCATGATAACATATCCAGAGAAAGATTGCAAGGTTACACTTTCATATTCTTAAGTACGACTTCAATATAGCCTTCAAAATATATTGCCCAAAAAGTGAAGATATTGGGCAAGAATTTACGATAATGCAATTTGCACTCAAGATTTTCATTTTCACTGAGATGGAAAATCAATATTTAGGACTTAAACTAGTACCTTCACCCAACAGCCTCGAAATTTTGAGCACTTGATTCCTTATTATTAAAACTTGTCATAACCATTGAATATAACAGAATAAAAATTTAGATTCAATCGACTAACCGTAACCAGCGTAGCCATTCCTTGATATCTTTTCTCACGAAATCTTGAGAGTGATCAATGTTTGGAGCAGCATGGAAATTATCTCCACTACTCTTATTGCCCCTTCCTGTGAGTGATCAAAAGAGGCAACATTTTAGAGGCAGAATAACTAAGGCTACTGAATTCAGCTTACTTTATGAAAATAGCATTAAACTTAATGTTTGGTCAAAACATTGTTCATTCATATCACAAGCACATCTACAATTGTTTTTTTTTAAACTAGTATACATGTCCTTAGTGGATAATATGATAAACCTATTTCACTATACATCTCTTTAGGGAGAAAATTAAAAAAGAAACAAAGGGATGTAGACACGCAATACAAGAACGGACATGGTTGCCAATTTCAGCTCCTTCCAATGTCTACAATTTCAGTGAAGGAATAAATTTGTTGAGGCTTTGTAATAAACATTTTATCACATAAGCAAAAGCACGGATGAATAACTAGTAAGCAAATATTTGTAGTTACAATATTACAGAGAAAATCATCATCAACTGCACCTTATCCCACTATGTGGGGTCGGTGGTGTGAAGTTTATAGTGTCAATTAATTGTCTAAAATTAGTTAACACTACAAATTCACACAAAAAGCAAAGTGGCAAAGTTTTACGCCGGATGCCCTTCCTGACGCAACCTTCATACGAAGGAGAAATGAGATGAAATTCCAAAACCATCATCATCATAAGTTTTTCCACTTGCATGGAAAATACGATGAGACGGCGGTGAGTTGAGATAGTTGCTCTAGTCATGTTCCATTACATGATTGATATTGTAAAATCAACATGTGGGTCATGGAACATGACCATTACAATATTACAGAGAAAATGAAAAAAGTAATTAGGACCATTACGGTTTTTTTCTTTCTAGTTCTCCTTCTCCTTGAGCTTGGGGGCAGAACATTTTGGTCATATTTTAGAAACAAGTAGCAATCATGATTTCTTACATTCAAGAATTTCACAAAAAAATTGTTGGAAAAAAACCTTCTAAGGCACAAGGCTATCACACCTGAAAATGTGGATCATCAGCAACAACTGCACGGTCATCCCAATTTAAGCGACCACCAAAAATGTTCCAAACACCGTTTTGATTCTTATACTGTGCACATCGGTGGTTTAAGACAACATCTCCAAGAACCTTTATACCCACTTCATGCAATTTGCTCACAAGACTCTTTAATTGATCAATGTTTCCATACCTTACAAACATCATTATTGTCATCAATATTGCAACTAAACAAAAATAAATAAACAAAATAAATCAAACAATAATGGTGATTTCAATAGTGATAACAGTAGGGTAAATGGCAAATTGTTTCCCAGAATAGAGATGTGATAGTTTCCATGGTATGTCAATAACCATATTCTGCATTGCAGCTCAAGCTTTATCGGTGGATTTGTTTTTGAGATCAGATAGGGAAGAAAAATTTCTCTTTCTATTCTTATTAATGTTAAGCTAGCGGCAGGGCCAAATATCATTGCATATGCAAAATGATACCTGGAGTTTAAGTTGTACAAATCCCTAGGCATGTAACCTTCAGGTGATACAGAATCAGTAGGTGGAGGTAACCATATCACTGTAAAACCAAGGGATGATAATTCTGAAGCTTTTTCATAAAGCTCCATATACCATTTTCCTGATTTATGGGACTCCCAATTAAATCCCTGGCACAGAATCTCATATCCCGAACCAGTCCCCGAAGATATAGTTACAGAGGATTGTAAATCTTTATCTTCTGACACATCAGTATCTGTATATGTAGGCATAGAACTTCGGAAGATACTATAGGCTTCTGCAGCAAGCTTCTCAATTTCTTGGAGAATGCTCTCTTGTGCTTCTCTGCTTTTTGTTTTTCGACTCTTTTCGGAGGAAATATCACTCACTAAATTCCTTATCTCGTTAATGATACCATCTGTATGTGCAGAAACTGCTTCATTTGACTCAGAAGTAATGTTAACTGACACTGGGGAGCCAAACTCCTTCAGATGTTCCTCACCTTTAGAATGAGTTAAACTAGAATGTTCATCTGTGGCCACCAAACTTGTGAAGGGTATGTAAAAATCATTTCCATTGCAATTTAACCATGTATTTTCATTCAATTTCAGCACAAAAACAAATGCCGAAAATCTTTGATCCAATGTAAATGACCCCCAAGAACCACTTCCATCATCTTTTCGCTGCAATGAAAAATCATAATATTCAGTAAGTGATGAAAAATGGAGCAGCTATTAACTGACTGACTGGAAGATATCAGCGAATGACCAACCAAATCTTTGGTTTGAGGTTACAGAAGATAATAAGTTACAACCACTGATCTTATCCAAGGCAGTAAGATCATTCTTGCCAATTGCTCGTACAATTAGCATTGCTTCTGTGGTTAAGGAAAAATCTTACTCTTTTCTATGGCAACATAGAAGCTTTATCAGTATACGATTCAAAGAATCATTGGTAGTAGGACAGATAGACAAAAGAAGACATTGGTGCAAAAGTATGACGATAACAGGCTTCTGATCTTCCATTAGTCCATTCCTAAGTTCTCACTTGGTAATAACTAATAAATAGCATAACTGTCAAGCATCAAAACCATTTCTTTTCCATGAGTTTTTGGTTGCATTTGGATCAAAAGATCATTTCTTTTTTAACCAAAAATTTGCGCAATAATTGAAATTCCAACCAATATATATTCAGACGATACAATATCACAGATGTATAAGTCAAGCACAGGCATAACTTGAAGTATAGACAAAGCTAAAAAGAATATAAGTAATCTGAAAATAATTACAGGTAATGTGGCATCTTGCATAACAAGATATTTTACGTAATTCAAGAACAGCTGTTAGAGTGCCAGTCCCCACTCCCTTTGGCAGGTATGCAATTTTACAACAGCAACAAAAGAAGGGGAGAAAAGGAAAGCAGTCAGAGATGCCACATAAAGTAACCGAAACCGATCCTCATGTAAAACATGAAGTTGCATGATTGAATAATAAAGTTATTAACAAATATTTAATTGGTTAAAGTTTTATTTTAGTAGCCGTCAAGCAAACGAGTTAACTCAAGTCCGATAGAGTGCTAAAGAACACAAGTATATCGAAGTCTAAATTTGGCCTAATTGCAGTAAGACAATGCATTTAATTCTTTGATATACCTGCAAGAGAGTCCGCAAAGCCTTATTTTTGAACCTGATTGTTTCAGGAGGATATGGCTCAGCTGGGATTTCCCAGTTTTTACCTTCATCTATGCAAACACCCCAGTGTATTACTACATCTCCAGGTAAATCAGTTTCTATATGCAAAAAAATTTTGGCTCTCTCGAGACAGTGACTCGCCGACACACTTATTGAGTTATCAGTAATAATTTCTTTGAAGACAGAGTGCTCCTCATAAAAAGCTTGAAGAGGCCTCTTTTGCAAGTTAGATTCCCTGATGTCGTCTCCTTTAGAATCCGCAGCTTCAGGTTTATGAAGCATGTTGGATATCTGTCCCAAAGCCCCTGCTGTAAGAGATGAACTACTCAACTGTTAAGCAGTGAAAAGAATGCAATGGAAATGGGAACTGCAAAAAATTATGAAGAACAGACAGAAACAAGGACATGATCTTTTCAAACCTCACATTTCGATAGGACATAGTAGCTTGACTAAAAAAAAAAAAAAAAAAGGAAAAAGAAAAGAAAAGTAAGTGCATTTAAAGCAATTCTGACCACCATAAATCACCATCTTCTACCCTTTATCCACACACCAAGTCAACCACTGAACTAAAAAGCCTAGCTGAAATAATAAGTCCACAGTGTATCTAGTATGCTCTCACTGAAACAAGTGCCAAAATGAAACAGAAAATAAAATAAGTTGGACAAATGCCACAACTTGGACAACACTGGCGAGTATCTAAAGAAAAATAATTTTATAACATAAGCACAGAAAATCAAGCAACCTTGCCATATGCCCAAGCCCTTTTTGGCTCCTACAACATTGCCATCATCTTGAAGGTAATCAATAAGAGGCACTTTAAAATCTCTTCCTCTATGCTGATACCAATACCCACTTTCCTCATCCTGACCATTAAGAAACCACACAAAAGACATACATCAACAGCAGAAGTCATCAGGAAGAAACTTAAAATAATCAACCAATCAAAGAAGGAAACCATTCAGCCTAGCAACAAGCGGCATGCACCTTCAGTACAAAATTTATAGCTGCAATTGAACTGCTTGTATTAAAATCTATCTTCACTTCATGAAATGCTTCTCCTTCCGATGATGTGGGTGATCTTTCGAACGGAGTCTCAATTGCATAATCCTGAAACGGGTAATCAATACCAGTCTCTGTGGAAGAATATCCAAAGATAGAGAGAAACAAGAATAACAATCACTGAGCACTAACTAATGAATCAATAGTTACCTTAATGGGAATAGAACCTGAAGGTCTCATATCCAGAGGGGGTTGATCCCATTCACTGCAACAATGAGAATCAAAACATTGGTTTATCATGAGATGTATAAATATCTCAGGAAAATTCATCATAATGCATCCAATAAACACAGCCAATTGTCGTTGGAATAAGCGGATTCTTGGAATGGCAAGAGTACATGGTTATGATTCTAAAAGCATATATTTGCAGCATCATAAATCTGAGATCACAGGCTGCATTTTAAACCCTATATATTTTATTGAAACAAGTTTGTCTCCATTAAACTTGAAAAATATGTAAAGTACCATCACTAATGTAAAGCATACCTGCCAACATCGCCTATGTAATTAACACCCCAGTGAAGAACCCATTTTCCGGGTAAACTACAACCCACCGTAAGCTTCCAACACTCTTCATTTTTCCCACTGTCTAATCTGATTGTTATCTTTCCTTCCAGCTGTCATTCCAACAAACAAATTGAAAACTGTACTAATAAATATTCAAACTGAAGCATACTATACTCATTTTTATACTTGAGGCCTAGAAATAACATCACCAACTACAAGTCATCACAATAATCAATGGAAGTAGTTCAAAGTAGAGAAACAAAGAAATATATATCTGAAAAGTGCTGAAGAAATTACTGCATTGATTTCACCCACTTCCTTTATTTCAATTACGATTCGCAATAGGAATTTCGAAAAAAATAGAAGAAGAAAATGGCAACTCCTCCAAAATTACAAGGAACAAAAGGGATAGTACAATAAACAATATAGATACCAAATCACTTTTCACAAAAACCATAAAAAGTTAAATATTCAATTTATCATTTCCTCTCAACCCCATACACTTTTCTTCTCAATTGATCTGATACACTTTTCTTCCCAATTGATCTGATAAGCATAAAAATTCGGTAAACCCATTAGCATGAATTCGGAAACACAACTAAGAATCAGAATATAAGTACACAACTCCAATAAATGTATGTATTTCCACAAGCGTATAATGACAAAAATCACATACCTTCTCAGGTCGCTTTAAATGGAAAGTTTCGCTAAAAGTAACATTCGAAGATTCGGAGGTTTCAACGACGGTGGCGCCGGAGGAGCTGAGGGCTTTGGGAATGTAAAAATGGCGGGAGCATATATTGGCGCGGCGGTTTCTGGTCCGCGTGCAATTCGGGTTAAAAGGTTGAAGCTTTTTGGAAATGAATTGAAATTTTTGGACAGGTTTGAAAGTAGTGCAGGTGTGGTGGTGGAGGAAGAGTGGGTCTGCTGTAACTACGGACATTTTTCTCAGCACCTGTGCAGAGGATGGACTATGGAGGTGGATTTTTGGCAGATATATATACATATATACATACACCAAAATATCTATTTTATACATATATATAAGGTGGCCGTGGAAGGTGGAGGTGGGAGATAAACTTAAAGGTAACTCGTAAATTTGATCATTTTAGCACATTAACTCAAAATAAATTTTTCTTCAGAAAAAACTCAAAATAAATTTTAAATAATTTGTACCTTTAAACTTAATTACTCCTTCAAACTTAAATTTTAATGAATTTTATTTCATCATTTTATAGTGCAGGAATAGCTCATTGCCATATCTTTCAACTTTCTACATAAAATCAAGAAAAGTACAAGTCATGTTTGAAATTAGTTTGACATTTAATTGAATTGATTTTAAATGAATTTGAATAAAAGAATTTTGAGTGGTACATACTTTAATTTTTTTTAATCAAGTCGAATTTAGGTCGAGGAATTAGATCATGGTCAAGTGACTAAAACTCTCAAGCCCGGACCAGATATCTGGAGTTTGATTCTCATGACCTCTCACTTCTCAGAATATGTACTAACAAAAAGAATTTCAAAATCTTATTGAACAAATAAGTATGTCCAAATTTGTCTAATCCCAGACATGTACTAAAAAAAGTCGGATTTAGGTCGAATTTCAAAATCTTACTCAATAAACAAGCATGTTCAAATTTGATATGTTATGCTTAACAAACCAAATTAGCATAACAAATCAAATTCAAACGAGTAATCAAACTCGTCATCAAATATCAAATACTGCATATTTTAATATAACGGAATACCAACATTACCCTAGTAAATAATTAAACCAAACTTTTAACTAAGAAAGAAAATAATAAGATTATACACTTCATGCAGGAGAATAACAAATAAAGCAATATTACTTTGACAATTCCAAACTGCAAAATTGAAATGTACATCACATCAAATGCAGCTGTGCAAGTAATTGCAATTGCAAGTAGCAATTGGTCTATTAACAAAATAAATTCATGGGTTGTTTCCACAATATCAAAAAAGTGAGGGGATGGAGCAGCAAATTCTTTGCGAAGAGTTCAAAAAAGGTGGGTCACTTTTCGTGGCAGTGGGACTTTTATTGCACATTGATGACGAGATTGAGATTCAAGGCAACCACATCGGCTTTTACGTCAATCCAAAGGGTCGTCCTCCTTACAACTCATTAATCCTATGCACTTTCAAACATTTTTTTAACTAAAAAACTTTTTATATTTTTTTTAATATATATTGATATTGGTTTATAAAATAAAATAAAAGTAAGACACTATTTAAAAGTAACAAAATTCCGAATTAAAATAATAAGATATAACCAGTGATTAGTGAATTTTAATTTTAAAAATATATATCTTATTAAGATCTTATTTGAACAATTTTTTTGAAAGCAGGTCTAATTTAAACATAATTATCAATAATTACTAGTACATTAGGGCTCTTGGGTGGGATTGAGTGATTAATAACAAATGGGAATGGGATAATGGTGAGTGATTAATAACAAATGTGATTGGAATAGGATAATGGGGATAATGATTAAATTATCTAATAAATTCTGTGTACTTGATATGATTATCTGAGTGATATATTAATCAAGATTCTTATCATATATATACCTTGATGGATTATATGGTGTATTATTTTTTTTTGACAATTTTATCCTTAACTAAAATATTGCATAGGTTGTCAGATTCCATTTTCGCCATGGGAAGATGCTTTGTGTGCTCCACTGCACATTACAATTGAAAAGATACAAGTACACATTACCATTGAAAAGATACAAATACACAAACTAGTTTCATTAAAAAATCAGAAAAAGAAATAGAAATCATTGCAATTAAAACATTATAGCTCCATTCGGCTGCATCGTGTTAGTCATGCGTCTCATGACTAGGTAGCATAAAATGAATCCCAAGTAATATATAAAATCCAATAATAATACCGCAAAAGTTTCTAAAAAGCAAAGACAAATCTTCATAGTTCACTGCTATTTTCTAAACATTAAAATTGCCCTGTCAACATCATCCTCACCATCTCGACCCTTTCTTCATCTGGTAAGCTGAAAAACAAATCAAGATCTTTACTGTTGTTCACAAGAAGTTTTGCCACATAAATTTTCTGGCTCATATTCAATCCTGGCAGCCTCCGTAGTGCTTCATACACATCAGTGCGTTTTTTAGAGGCATCAAACTCATATCCTATACGTTTTGCAATTTCACCAAGTCTTTGGTTAGTGTCGCTGTAATATTTTCCCATTATTTCAAAAAAAAATTCGTCAATTGGATCTTTGGACTTCCTCTTTTTAGAATTACTTTTCTTGCTGCTCTCACTTTCCTCCGGTTGACTCACAGACATACCTATGCTGTCATCTTCAAAGACATAATTTACCCCATTTATCCCATCATTTGGTACTTGCTCATGGTCTTTGTCATTCTCAGTATCTAGTACATCAGTTGCAGCAGCAGTACAATCCTCGGCATGCTCACCAGTGGCTCTATCTTTTCCAAATATTTCACACCAGGCATAATAAAATGGAAATGACTTGTACCTAGTTGATCGGGCATTTGCATCCACCTGATATATGAGAGTAACTCATCAAATTATGTTTTATTTCCAAATAAATTTAATAATCACTTATATATGCATAATTTAAATGTCATTACCTTAACATATTGATCCCATACATCTTCATCTTCTACAGTAATCATGTGTGTAGAGTTATTCCATTCGAAACCTGATTTTGCCAGCATACTACTTAATGTTCCATGAGTTTTTTTTCCAAACATGAATTTTGGAATTTATGTGTGGTTCAGCCCGAAGATCAGTGCCAGGAAAGGATTTCATCATGTACTGCTCAAGCACACCCAGGTATCCTGTCCTAAAGCCATTTTCACATTTCCAACATTTAAGCACTATATCCTTCAAAGCAACTACTAATGCCTTCTCTTCACGCAAAGACCAAATTCTCCTACTTCTGTCCGGCTTCTTTCCAGGTTTGCCTGAATTTCTACTATGACCTCCAGCCTCCATTTACAAACCTGTAAATCAAACAAGTAATACAAATAACATTGTACATGCAATCTAAGTAATTTTGTTGACAGAATCTTTGATATCTTGGAGGACAGAAATCTAATATTATACTGAATGAATATTTAAATTACTACTATATTTGTCTCCATTTAAATCACTTGTCTTTCAAATGATACCTAACACCTCTATACGGCGTTAAAAATCCATCTCCATTTGTGTATCCATTATCACACAAGTAGAAATTTCCTATAAAAATCAGTAACGTAAGAATTAATAAAGAGACTACACAAAGATGATTAACATAAAAATCCAGTGCAACAAGCATACCCCTAGGGACTCGCAACCCATTTGGCTTAGTGATTGCATCCCGTAGAACTCTGTAATCTGCAGCACTTCCTTCCCAACCACTTAACACATAAATAAACTTCATATCCCAATCACAAACTCCTAGTACATTAACAGAAATATCTCATTTTCTATTGCGGTAATGACCCTTATCAGAGACCCGAACCTTGACATCAATGTGAGTCCCATCTAGTGCTCCTAGACAACCCTATGACAAAATAAAACACCTCAAAGACCTTACATATAATGATAGCAAATATTAAATATAAGTATAACAATTACCTTGAACCATTTCCACCTATCGTTTGTACAATCCTCAGTAATAGGCTTAGGATCCACAAGCAACAAAGAGTGAAGTTTTATTACGGCATTAAGCACTGCATTGAAATGCTTACTAACTGTACGGCCTGATCTTTTATAGTCAAATCCAACTATACGATTCTTTTTGTGATGGGCAAGCACCGTGATGAACATAGCTACTTGTTCACTAACCCCTACATTTTGGTTTGACACAAGTCCACCTGCATTTTGTAGTAGGTAGCACAAACGACCAAATGTATTCCTACTCATTCTCAAGTTCTTTAGACAATCTGTATCACTAACTTGAATAAGATCTCTCATGTGATTTACTTGCTTTGGAATTCTAGAAATCATATTGTATTGCTTGTATGCTCTATGAAGATAACCAGCTTTTCCACGTTTATGATGTCGAAAATATTCAAAAAGCATAGTCAGAAAGGTTACACTTTCAGATACAATCTCTTGCAGTGTTAATAAAACTTCATCACTATCGGTTGAAAAATCCATCCTAATCACCAAGCAAAAATTCACAAATAAGCAAACGATATCACATGTCAGAAAATAAAACTTTCAATTAAATAGTCACTCGTCGAGTATAGAGAAACGCTGTGGTATTTGTTTGTTCCCATTCAACCAAATGATTACTTAACAATTCCAAGAAACATGATAAGTAATCAATATTAAACAAAAAAAAAATTAATCTTCATTCACAAATCTAATTTAGAGTATTTTATGAAGCAATGTTATTATTTGAAAGGGCTTTGTGAACTTAAGAATCAAGAAATACAGACCTAAAATCTTATTTCATTCATTTGAAAATACTACGTGCAAATACATTTTTAATTTCAAATTTTAAGGCTTCGAAAAATACTCACTCGCTTGGTGTTGACCTATTTCAAGATAAAAATGATTTTTTAAGTCTAATGGTTATCTATCTGTCATGCAGACACAAGGAATGAGAAGAGGCGTGGTGCCGTATAGGAGCACATTATTCAACCCAAGTAATATGTTGAAATCAATTTACACAAATAATAGAACAATTAGTTAATCATTGTATTTCTTGAATGAGATTAAACAAAACAAATTGCAGTTTATATGGAGATGTGAATGAATCACAATCACAGACAAGAATAAAATGAAGAACAAATATCAGAAGAAGACTCACAAATAGCAAACTTTAGGCGATCGAGAATAAGAGAAGAACTCTCTTACCATTCACGTTCTGAAAGTGAGAAGAAATAGTAGAAGTTGTTCACTCATAAATAGCAGAGAGCCATGAATGAAGAGAACTCTGTTCTCCACGTTCTGAAAGTGGGAGGAGAAACGCGGGCAATTTTAGGTTAAAGTGAGATGAGCGCGGTAATTTTAGGTTTAGTTGTAATATGTGGTTAACAATGAGGGGTAATATAGTCATAATATATTTGAGATATTTTTGATAAGAACGCAGGACAATTCGTCCCACCTCACAGGTGGTATTAATTATCACGTAAAAATCATCAATTGTACCGGGCTTGATATATTGTCATGGGCTATCATCACTACTAGTAAACATTGGATTAGGCTGATATTTTAGTATATCCAACCTAATTAAATGAAGTAAACGAGCCCTAAATTTATGTCTATGTATATGTGATAATGAAAAACTAGCAGGCTGAATATCTTTTACTTATAGCATCTTCAGCACACCCTAAAAATAGGGAATCCTAGGGACAATCTCCTCTCTAGCAGTTCTCTAATTCTCACGCCAAAATTGAGGGGATGAATAGTCTAGTGGTGCATTGTTCCACGCTAATTATTTTATCTTTTGCCTTTTTTTGGTTTGTTTATATAAATATAATATATAATTTATATAATTAGTTATGTAGTTTATAATTTTGTGTATTGATTAATTTACTAAAATAAGTTTAAATTAATTTTATTATTTTTAAGGATTTGTATAAAATATTAATTAATTTAAAAATTAATAAAAAATATATTTATATTTGATAATATTAAATAAAATAAAATATTAAACATTAATATACAAATATATGTGCTAAATTATAAACTAACAAATATATTAATTCAATATAACAAAGAATAAAAATGGAATATTCTAATGTAGTGTGAAAATAGAGTTGATATTGGAGATTTAATCTTCAATTCCTCTAAATTTTTCTCTAAAATAGTGTAAATACACACAAAAATATAGTTGACGTTTGGAGATGCTCTTATGCTATAATCCGCGGTAAGTGTGTTCAATTTATTTGAGAATTATCCATACACATACTACAAGTTATTGGTTACTAATCATATCTTTCATTGGGAGGACTAATGAGAATCGAACCCCAAACTTTAGATCAATATCCAATTTCATTATTGGTTGTTGATGAAATTGTTTCAAAATATGACTATCAAACCATATTTATCTAGTCGATTCATAATAAAATGTTGGACCAACGGTGACGCAAACTAAAATCCCAAATGACCAAGCACTCCTACCCTCCAAAAACGAAGATCGCACGATTTTTTTCCTTATACCCTACATTTTGAGAGGATTGAATTAAAGATTTGTGTGATTGTTTGTTTTTTTCAAATCCCCCACTTTTATTTTTTGAATGAATAGTAAAAGAAAAAATTAAAGTGAAAGTAAGATAAGTAGAGAAAATATAATGACTAGGTTGATGTGATAAAAAAAAACTTTTAGAGATGTTGATTTTCTGTGGGAAGTTTTTATGGAAATAATAGTGTAAAAATATATAAAAAATTGAAATAGAAAATGAGAAATTGAACTAAAAATAGGCATATGGATCTCATTTTATAATTTTCGTTATCAAGATTAATAGAAAAATAATAAAACTGTGATAAATTAAAATTACTCAAATTCTTTATATGAATAGGGAGGGGTGGGGAAATAAATAGTATGGTTGAGTTTTGAAAAGTGCAGAGAGAAAGAGAAAAATGAGCGTGGTTGGATATATTTTCATTTTGCTAGAAAATAGTGGTAAAAAAAATTTAGAAGAAAAAAAGACTAATTTTGAGAGTGTGATTGGATGTGAAATGAAAAAGTAATGATAAAAGTTGATTTGATTTAAAAATAGTAAAATAGTGATTGAATATGATTGGTAGTTAGAAATGTGTGACTTAGTGAATAGTGATTAGTTTATTGTGAAAAATGTGTAGTTGTGATTGGTGAGAGAAAAAAATAAGAAAAAGTGATGTGAGAGAATAATATATTTTCTACGAAAAATTTCATAAACAATCACATGTTTGGTCAAAAAAATTCTCCAACTAACAAAAATGGATTCTATTTCATATCCAATCGTCGCCTTAATTTTGGAGAAAAATGAGATATTCTTTGAATGAGATTTCATTTCTTTTGGGGCAAAATACAATAACACCTCTTGAACTTGGCCCTATGTCTCATTTACTCCCATAAACTTGCAAATGTAACACTTACCCCCCCAATCCAATTAAATATAATTTATTGGCAAAACTACCCTTAAGAAAAATGAACCTACATATGTTCTAGTAAATTTTGAATATTTTGTACCATATTTAATTTACGTTCTTATTAAATTCAAAAAGTAATTTCTTTAATTGTACATTAAGTAATTTAAACATTAAAAAACTAAAGCAATGTACAATAAATACACACAAAATATGAATGGAAAAATAAAGTATTAACTATTTAATTTAAATTAACTTTCAATACTAGAAAACATATTAATAAATATATTTTCTGTAAGTCCAAGCGGCTACGATAATCTAGAGGGGGGGTGAATAGATTATCTCCATCTTTTCGATTATGCCCTTTTTAAAACAAATAAGCCAAGACAATAATAAAGGTGCGGAAGTAAACAACATGCGTCGATTTATAGAGGTTCAACCCACCTAGGGCCTAATCCTCTACCACCCCAAAGATATCCGGATGGATTTCAAAAAAGAAAAAAAGATTTTATTAATTACCAAAATTAATACTACACCTTACAACATCACCTTGAAGAGCACCACACTCTTCTACAACACCACCTTTGAGATTACCACAATCTCTTGAAGATCACCACAATCTCCAACGGCATCTTGTGAAGATTACCACAATCTTAACCTTGAAGACCACCAAATTCTTCAACACCTCAAAGAGTACCACACTCTTTAATAAGAAGATCACCATAATCTTCAAAGACCTATCACCAGATCATCCAAGTGTGCTCTTACCACAAGAACACTCACAAGGATATCTTGTGTTGAATGATTGACCAAAAACAAGATTACAACTCAATAATGAATATTACAATTTGAGTGCAAAGTGTAATCAAGAATGGAAGTCTAGACCTCAAGAATGTGAAAGTGATAAGTTAGGCAAATTACAACAAGAATGATAACAATGAAGAACAAATGTGTTTGATTGAATGTATCTTGTTGTGTTGTATCACAACGGTTGTATTGGTTGCTCCAAAACTTCCTCTATTTATAGGAGATGATTGACCATGTATAGGCTCCTCTTGGGGATTGAAAATCTACGAAAAATACAATTAAAATCAAGAATATAGTTGTTAGAAATCAATCACACAAATTAAGGAAAGTTGGTCTCACGACAAATGTGATCTTAATTTGTTGTCAAAACCTGTGGCGACGGCCGCGTAGAAATAGACGTTTGAAAATAACACAACATTTTTACACAGGGCGACCGGTCGACGGGGAGTCCGACCAGTTGACCCTGTGCCCAACCGGTCCCCCTTGAATAATTGAAGGACATAGTGAAATAAGCACGAGCAGCACCGACCCGACTGGATGCACTTGGGCCGATCAAAGATAAAACTTCGATCTCATTCTCTGCTTCAACTTACACCTTCGTGCACGGGTTTCCCTATAGATGGCGGCCCGACCACGAGACGGAAGTGTTGTCCAATTTTTTTTTTCGAAAATACCTTTGGAGAAATACTCCGAATAAATAGTAAAAATATTTTAAATCTTTTAGGAGTATTTGGACAACATTTAAAAACATTGTTTTGGTGTAAAAACAAAATCATCAAAATCATGATAAAAACATATATCAAACAATCTCCCATTTTTTTTTATTACGCATCAAAATAATTTTTTGAAATATTAAGGGTGCGATTGGATATACTTTCATTTTGAAAATTTTCATTTCTTTGGAGAATAGTAAAAAATAATTTAAAGAAGTTAATAGTAAATTTTGAGAGTATGAATGGATATGTAATGATGACAATTGATGGATGTTTTTTTTTTATGGAAAATTGTGTTTGGATATGAGAATTGTTTTGTGTTTTGATGTGATGTTGGTATTTAAATATTGTAGAAAAATCTATTGTTGAACTCATATAATTATAATTGTATGATTATGGCAGAAGAATTGAGGATTGGATATCTTGTATCAATTTAAATAATATGTATTTTTCCTATTGCACATGAGTACACTACAATCTTTATTTATGCTGACGGCATAAATGCATAGGATGTAATTGTTGAATGTAGTGTGAAAGCGTGAATATGTGTTACTGATTTCGAACAATGACGATCCAGACTTGTTTGCTCGTCAATAAGAAGTTGACATTATTTTGCGGGTATATTGGCTAGGCCGTAGCCACCAAACTTTACCCCCTACCCCAAAATTTTTCCCCTCTACCAACTGTCTTTCCCTTAAAAAATATATATATAATTTTTTTTATTTTTTTTCCGTAGAAAAACGGGACAAAAAAGTTTGGATTACAAGGGCCGGGAGGCCTCCCTTGTCTACGCTCCTGTATACCAGAACAATATTACTGGAACTTTTCCAATGGTAATGCAAACACCCTTTAATGTAGAATATTGCCAAGCATACAAATTTTTCTGTCAACTTGCAGACTTCCAAAAATTATTTAATAAACTGGTACTTAGAATCATATGCCATTTCAATGACCACCATATTTAATTTACCAAATGAATAGAGGTTACAGTTTTCTAACAAAAGTACATAATATATGACCCACGACACTGAAATTACAGTAATTTATCCATATAACATTGCATAACATAAATACACCAAGAACATGAAATTGACATTATGACCTTGGTTAAAGATATCTCTGGAAATTTATTTTATTCAATGGAATGGATTACCTGACTCCTACCGTTGGCAGCAATAAAAACTGGGAAAAGACAATTCAATGTAAGAAAGGACGGTTGACAGTCGACAGGGGTATCAGAGAAGAGGGATTACAATATCCCAAACAGTAAAATCTAGTGAGCTACTACAGTAATAATTCCCCAAAAAGTCTCTGATGTCCATATCCATTCACGCCGTCACTGCATTTTCGTCCATCTAGTGATTTTTTTTCATTTTCCGCCGACATCCAATCGCGGCCTAAGAGGTCGAGTTTAAAAAAGCAAAAATAATTTTCCTAGAAAAACATCTAACCGTTTAGAAGCGACCAAATATCCAAAATAAAATAGCAACCAAATAAGGAGTAAATATTTTCCAAAATATACATGCTCCCCTATCAACAAGCTCATCAAGAATAATAACGAGGCAATAAACCAAAAGCTAAAAGCTTAGCTTTCACAAATAGAGCTTAAGAATCAAGAGCTTATAAGCTCCCCCTGTCAACACAACATCATAAGACATGTAAATAAGTCCAACAAACTACAAATGGACTAAGTATACTACATAACTTTTGGCTTTTAGGAACCATAGCTTATAGCTTCTTTCACGAGCTTATATTAGCTTTTATGAGCTAATGAGCTTATAACCTGTTTCTCCCCCTTTGGAATCATCAAAAAGAATGTTAGCACGATAGAAACATCATAAATCCATATCAAAGTGTGCATTTTATCGAGTTATATGATCATAGAAGCTTATATTTCCAAAAGTAAAAGGAAGAGTTGATTAAAAGACTTGTAAGAACTTGTGAAAGCACATTTAAGTTGCAAAACATGATCTCTATAAAACTATAAGACATTTGAAGCTAAGAGAGTCATATAAGTGATGAATTTTCCTTAGAAATATTTTATCGAACACTTGGCGGGCATTAAGTATAAAAGGAAATGTGTAGCCCTTTAAAAAAAAAATTTGTCACGCCAATATATCATCACCATCATTCAACTAATATTAACCAACAATAACAAGATATATACTCAAGGGTTCAACCCAATCGAGAAAACCAACAAAGCAATAGAATCAAGGCATTACAAATGCCACCAAGCAAGAATTAAAAGAAGCACTTTTACCATCAAGTACTTCAACCTTTCATCCAAAAATTTCAAACAATGCATAAATTAGAGTATTTTTACCATTAAATACTCCATCAAGATCATAAACAAAAGCTACTAAAGCATTCTTGCTAGTTCATCCCCTTTAAGAAAAACAACAAGCAAATGTCATTTGAACAATAGAGTTGTACACAATAGTTCATTACATAATAAAAGAAATGACATGAAAAGTAAAGCAAGAAAAGTGATAAGATTGTCATTCTTCATCTGATGAAAAGCATGCATTCGAGATGAGATCCTTGATGAGATTCTTCAATTTTCCCATCGACTTTTTCAATCTAGAGTTCTCTTGACTCAACGCCTCATACCAAACATCTTGAAGGACTCTATATTAATCAAATTGGGATTGAACGAAACCCCGAGACAGTTGAGCACCGGTATTACCCTCCGGATTGCTTGGTCCGTCACCCGCCGCAAATCTATCGGCCGGCATCATCAAAAATGTCGTTGGGATTTTGAGATGTAGAACCTCGCTTCTTCCTTTTGCCATTTTAGTAGACGAATAGGCATATTCTTGCGCATGTGGACTACTTGTGAAATATTATCAATATCGAAATCATTTTGAAACATCTCCGAATTACACTCCGATGAGGGTAAGCCCGAGTTTATTAGAAGCTTGCAAATCCAATTCCCCATGACAAACTTCTTCGTCCCTGGGTGATTGACTCAATGATGTATTAAGTTAGAATTGCACCAAAATTTAGCGGGTCCCTTCTAGCAATTTTATATGTCAAAAAGAAGTCCAAATTACTAGCATTTTTCCCGCTTTACCACAAATGCAATAAAGCGACAATTATAGAGATAATCGTATCCGAGACACATGGCCAATAACGAATTTTGTGGCCAAAAGCCCAAAAAGGTCTTAACCTCTTTCATAGTGACACCCATCATTTCATCATTCCAATTTGTACACCCAAAATAATCCCAACCACCCTCTCGCACATGCAATAATCGACAAATATCATCCGAAGTCCATCGAAAATGACGACCTCTCACAAACGAGTTCAACGCACAGCTTCCTTTGAGCATCATACTCAATCCACAAATTAGCATAAAAATGCAAAATCACATCATCATCATACAACACATAAGGATGCTCCCACAAATGCATCCAATCTTGTTATTCAAAAATCCACGATAGTCGGAAAAGAAACAAATCGACAAATTTTTGTACGAGCAATAGACTTAGCACCCAAGTTCAAATTCTCATAATACCACTCCGCATATTTATTGATAAAATCTAAAGCATTCATGAGCAGGAGCTTGAGAGATAAGAGATTTCTTAGTTCTTGCCCAACGACAATTGTCGAGCAAAATGGTCCCGCAAGTTCGGCAATTTGAGGCCGGAAAAGTAGAGGGTTTTGAGTATCCTCGTGTTCTTGAGCTACATTCCATTGGGTAGCTCGAATATCGCGTTGTTCGGCTTCCTTTTGCCGATTTCTCGAGGTGCCCTCTCCGGCTTTCCTTCTTGGGATTGGGATTGCGATCGGTAGAATTCCTTGGAGGTGCCATAGAAGTAAGATTCTTGCAAAATAGAGTGGATTAGCAAAAGAAATCACAAGATTTGGTTAAGATTTGAGATTTTTGAGAAAGGGGCGAAAATATTCGAACAAGGGTTTGAGAGTTCTGTTACGTCAAAATGAAACAAATGTGATTTTAAGAGATAAAATAAGACAAGGCGACGGTCGCGGGGTGCGATGACTCTGGCCGACCCCCTTTAGATCGTCCCATGTGCAATTTTTGCAATTCCCTTAATTTTCCAAAATCGATTTTTTACCCCAAAAGCTTTTCAAAACATGAAAAAGATAGTCATGGATTATATCCAACATATACAAATCGCAAAAAAAATAAACTCGAATAAAAATGTGATTTTAAGAGAAGTTGACCTTTTTTTAGAAAAATTAACAAAGTCTTTTTAATGGCACTTAGGGAATGCAATGAAATGGTTTAAATGATAAGCGATGATTAAGTCATGAAAAACATCGAGTTCTAAAAAATAATACGAGTGAACGTGCCTTGATAGTATAAGGTACACATTATGACAAATACTCATTGGTGAAGATGTATACATCCTACATAATTCTTGAACAAATTTTGCACAACCAATAATACAAGTGTAGGCAATATATATGTCTTAAGTAGGCTCATGAATAATCTTGCAAATTTTGCACAACCAATAATACAAGTGTAGGCAATATATACATCCTACAAATTTTGGACAACCAATAATAAAGCACATTAGCCTTAACAAACACACAAGAGTTAAAAGCATCATGTAAGGTCTCATTTTCAAAATATTTTAAAAACACAAATATATATTGAAGACCTTAAAAATAAATATTTGAAAACACATTTTGAAAAAATTTTAGGCATAAATAAAAACATGTATGATAACAAAACAAAATAATAGGGAGATACTGTTTTCCAATTACGCCATTTTCATGTATTGTCTTTCCGTTGTTGATGATATTCGCCCCTTTGAAAATCATCTTGTAGATGATAGCTTCTCCAATTGCTCCATTTCCAAGGATTATGTCCTTCCCATTGTTGATAATGTCTTTCTCTTGGAAATTCATTGTGGTGATGTCTTCTCCTTTGATCAAATGAGACGGTCATTTGATGTCTTCTAGGCGGTATGAATTTTCCTTGATTTTTATTCTTCCAGGTACCTAATATAACATCGTTTTGTGGTACCCTCAAGTGTTTGGGTCCTTTGGGATTAGCTTTGAGACTTTTAGGTCTCCAATAATAATTAGAGCTATTTCTAGCCCGATAAGTATTAACCGTGTGACCCGTTTTACCACAATAAAAGCAAGTAGTAATTTTTGGAGCATAATGACCAACATGCATAGGGACTTGATTCTTTCTTATATGATTAACAACATTAGGCTTATTATCAAGTCCTTTATCACAATTATGAACATCAACAATCTTGGTCATTTCATTGGTACTCAAGTTGAATTTTAATAAATCATTTTTCATGCAATCAATATCCTCAACAAGAGTACTATTTTCTTTTTCAAGGTTTCTAACCTTATCAAGTGTGGTGGTGTGAGTATATGATAATGATTCATATGAAGTAAGTAAACTATCCTTATCATTTTTCAAAACATTGAATTCCTTTTTCAAATTTTTGTATTTAACAAGTAGCTTTGGAATTCATTTTGAAAATCACCGTAATCATTTTGCAAATCACTATAATCATTATGTAATTCATTATCATAGGAAGTAGAGGGTTTACTTACCTCGTTTTTCTTCGTAGCCCATAAGACAACGTTCATTTTCATTGTCGTCGGAAGTTGTAGGAAGCTCATCCCAAGTTGTTGTATCCCTTTGAGAAGTAGATGCTTTTGAGTCGCTCCTTTCATTTGCATATACTTCTTCTAATTTTCTCCATACTTCATGTGCCGATTTAATTCCTACAATATGATCAAATTCCAAAGTGGTAAGTGAACAATACAAAATATTTAGAGCTTTACCATTTAAGGAGATGATTTTCTTCTCTTCATCATTGAGCTCCTTGAGGACTTTGGAGGTGTGTGGTGTATCTTTTATCGGAATAGATTCTCCATTGACGACCGTGTCCCAAATATCGAACCCGCAACCTTGTAGATAGCATTCCATTCTTTCTTTCCAAATTGTATAATTTTTGGAATCAAATAGTGGTGGCTTGGTGGTGGAGGCGCCAGTAAGGTAAACTTCATTTGTAGCCGGTGATCGTTCCTCTTTACTCGCGATGTGGAACGAGCTTGCCAAAGAGTTTGGCTTTGATACCACTTGTAAGTCCAAGCGGCTACGATAATCTAGAGGGGGGATGAATAGATTATCTCCATCTTTTCGATTATGCCCTCTTTTTCGAAACAAATAAGCTAAGACAATAATAAAGGTGCGGGAAGTAAACAACACGCGTCGATTTATAGAGGTTCAACCCACCTAGGGCCTAATTCTCTACCACCCCAGTATATCCGGGATGGATTTCAAAAATAAAAAAAGATTTTATTAATTACCAAAATTAATACTACACCTTACAACATCACCATGAAGAGCACCACACTCTTCTACAACACCACCTTTGAGATTACCACAATCTCTCTTTAAGATCACTACAATCTCTAACGGCACTTTGTGAAGATAACCACAATCTTCAACCTTGAAGACCACCAAATTCTTCAACACCTCAAAGAGTACCACACTCTTTAATAAGAAGATCACAACAATCTTCTAATACCTATCATCTAGATCATCCAAGTGTGCTCTTACCACAAGAACACTCACAAGGATATCTTGTGTTGAATGATTGACCAAAAAAAAGATTACAACTCAATAATGAATATTACAATTTGAGTGCAAGTGTAATCAAGAATGGAAGCCTAGACCTCAAGAATGTGAAAGTGATAAGCTAGGCAAATTACAACAAGAATAATAACAATGAAGAACAAATGTGTTTGCTTGAATGTATCTTGTTGTGTTGTATCTCAATGGTTGTATTGGTTGCTCCAAAACTTCCTCTATTTATAGGAGATGATTGATCATGTATAAGCTCCTCTTGGGATTGAAAATATACAGAAAAATACAATTATAATCAAGAATATAGCTGTTAGAAATCAATCCCACAAATTAAGGAAAGTTGGTCTCACGCACAACTGGCCGTAATTTTTGTCAAAACATTAGGGCGACCGGTCGCGTAGAAATAGACGTTTGAAAATAACACAACATTTTTACACAGGCGACCTGCCGACGGGGAGTCCGACCGGTCGACCCTGTGCCCAACCGGTCCCCCTTGAATAATTGAAGGACAGAGAGAAATAAGCACGAGCAGCACCCGCCGACCCAAAGGGGCGATGGCCGACGGTAAGACCTGGTCGGCCGACTGGGTGATCGGCCGACCACTGCAAAGATAAAACTTGGTCTTATTCTCTGTTTCAACTTACACCTTCAGGTACGGGTTGCCCTATAGGGAGACCGGTCGACCACGAGACGGAAGTGTTGTCCAATTTCTAATCGAAAATACCTTTGAAGAAATACTCCGAATAAATAGTAAAAACATTTTTAATCATTTAGGAGTATTTGGACAACATTTAAAAATATTGTTTTGGTGTAAAAACAAAATCATCAAAATCATGATAAAAACATATATCAAACAGTCTCCCCCTTTTTGATAATTACAAACCAAAACAATTTTTTTGAAATATTAAGAGGTCGAGTTTAAAAAAACAAAAACGATTTTCCGGTAAAAACATCTAACCGTTTAGAAGCGATCAACTATCCAAAATAAAATAGCAACCAAATAAGGGAGTAAATATTTTCCAAATATTAGCACACGCTCCTCCTATCAACAAGCTCATCAAGAATAATAACGAGGCAATCAACCAAAAGTTAAAAGCTTAGCTTTTACAAATAGAGATTAAGAATCAAGAGCTTATAAGCTTCCCCTGTCAACACAACATCATAAGACATGTAAATAAGTCCAACAAACAACAAATGGACTAAGTATACGACATAACTTTTGGCTTTTAAGAACCATAGCTTATAGCTTCTTTCACGAGCTTATATTAGCTTTTATGAGCTAATGAGCTTATAACTTGTTTCTCCCCCTTTGGAATCATCAAAAAGAATATTAGCACGATAGAAACATCATAAATCCATATCAAAGTGTGCATTTTATCGAGCTATATGATCACGAAGCTTATATTTCCAAAAGTAAGGGAAGAGTTGATTAAAAGACTTGTAAGAACTTGTGAAAGCTCATTTAAGTTGCAAAACATGATCTCTATAAAACTATAAGGCATTTGAAGCTAAGAGAGTCATGTAAGTGATAAATTTTCCTTAGAAACATTTTATCGAACACTTTGCGGGCATTAAGTATAAAAGGAAAATGTGTAGCCCTTTTAAAAAAAAAATTTGCCAAGCCAATATATCATCACCACATTCAACTAATATTAACCAACAATAACAAGATATATACTCAAGGGTTTAACCCAATTAAGAAAACCAACAAATCAATAGAATCAAGGCATTACAAATGCCACCAAGCAAGAATTAAAAGAAGCACTTTTACCATCAAGTACTTCAACCTTTCATCCAAAAATTTCAAACAATGCATAAATTAGAGTATTTTTACCATCAAATACTCCATCAAGATTATAAACAAAAGCTACTAGCATTCTTGCTAGTTCATCCCCTTTAAGAAAAACAACAAGCAAATGTCATTAGAACAATAGAGTTGTACACAATAGTTCATTACATAATAAAAGAAATGACATGAAAAGTATAGCAAGAAAAGTGATAAGATTGTCATTCTTCATCGGATGAAAAGCATGCATTCGGGATGGGATCCTTGATGAGTTATTTCAATTTTCCCATCGACTTTTTCAATCTAGAGTTCTCTTGACTCAACGCCTCATACCGAACATCTTGAAGGACTCTATATTCATCAAATTGGGATTGAACGAAACCCCGAGACGGTTGAGCACCGGTTTTACCCTTTGGATTGCTTGGTCCGTCACCCGCCGCCAATTTACCGGCTTCGGTATCATCGAAAATGTCATTGGAATTTTGAGATGTAGAACCTTGTCTTCTTCCTTTTCCCATTTTAGTAGGATGAATAGGCATATTCTTGCGCATGTGGACTACTTGTGAAATATTATCAATATCAAAATCATTTTGAAACATCTCTCGAATTACACTCGATGAGGTAAGCCCGAGTTTATTAGAAGCTTGCAAATCCAATTCCCCATGACAAACTTCTTCGTCCCTTGGGTGATTGACTCAATGATGCATTGAATTAGAATTGCACCAAAATTTGCGGTTCCCTTCTAGCAATTTTATATGTAAAAGAAGTCCAAATTGCTAGGCATTTTTCCCGCTTTATCACAAATGCAATAGCAACAATCATAGAGATATCTCTATGCTCGAGAGACATGGCCAATAACGAATTTTGTGGCCAAAAGCCCAAAAAGGTCTTAACCTCTTTCATAGTGACACCCATCATTTTATCATTCTAATTTGTACACCCAAAATAATCCCAACCACCCTCTCGCACATGTTAATAATCGACAAATATCATCCGAGTCCATCGAAAATGATGACCTCTCACAAACGAGTTCAATGCAACAGCTTCCTTTGAGCATCATACTCAATCCACAAATTAGCATAAAAATGCAAAATCACATCATCATCATACAACACATAAGGATGCTCCCACAAATGCATCCAATTTTGTTCTTCAAAAAATCCACGTATAGTCGGAAAAGAAACAAACCGACAAATTTTTGTACGAGAAATAGACTTAGCACCCAAGTTCAAATTCCCATAATACCACTCCGCATATTTATTGATAAAATCTAAAGCATTCGCGGAGCGAGGAGCTTGAGAGATAAGAGATTTCTTACTTCTTGCCCAACGACAATTGTCGAGCAAAATGGTCCCGCGAAGTTCGGCAATTTGAGGCCGGGAAAGTAGAGGGTTTTGAGTATCCTCGTGTTCTTGAGGTACATTCCATTGGGTAGCTCGAATATCGCATTGTTCTTCCTCTTGCCGATTTCTCGAGGTGCCCTCTCTGGCTTTCCTTCGCTTGGGATTGGGATTGTGATTGGTAGAATTCCTTGTAGGTGCCATAGAAGTAAGATTCTTGCAAAATAGAGTGGATTAGCAAAAGAAATCACAATATTTGGTGAAGATTTGAGATTTTGAGAGAAAGGGGCGAAAATATTCGAACAAGGGTTTGAGAGTTCTGTTCTGCCAAAATGAAACACGTGATTTTAAGAGATAAAACAAGATAGGGCGACCGGTCGTGGTACAGGGCGACCGGTCGACCCCCTTTAGATCATCCCCTGTGCAATTTTTGCAATTCCCAAAATTTTCCAAAATCAATTTTTCACCCCAAAAGTTTTTCAAAAATGCAAAAAGATAGTCATGGACTATATCCAACATATACGAATCGCAAAAAATAAACTCGAATAAAAACGTGATTTTAAGAAGTGCCCTTTGTTTTTTAGAAACATTAACAATGTCTTTTAATGGCACTTAGGGGAATGCAATGAAATGGTTTAAATGATAAGCGCGTGATTAAGTCATGAAAAACATCGAGTTCTAAAATAATACGAGTGAACGTACCTTAATAGTATAAGGTACACATTATGACAAATACCCATTGGTGAAGATGTATACATCCTATATAATTCTTAAACAAATTTTTCATAACCATAATAATACAAGTGTAGGCAATATATATGTCTTAAGTAGGCTCATGAAGATCTATAAGAAGTAATAAAGCACATTAGCCTTAATAAACGCACAAGAGTTAAAAACATCATGTAAGGTCTCATTTTCAAAATATTTTAAAAACACAAATATATATTGAAGACATTAAAAATAAATATTTGAAAACTCATTTTGAAAATTTTAGGCATAAATAAAAACATGTATGATAACAAAACAAAATAATAGGGAGATATCTTGTTTTACCAATTACTCCATTTCCATGTGTTGTGTCTTTCCCGTTGTTGATGATATCTTCCCCTTTGAAAATAATCTTGTAGATGATAGCTTCTCCAATTGCTCCATTTCCAAGGATTATGTCCTTCCCATTGTTGATAATGTCTTTTTCTTGGAAATTCATTGTGGTGATGTCTTCTCCTTTGATCAAATGAGACGGTCATTTGATGTCTTCTAGGCGGTATGAATTTTTCTTGATTTTTATTCCGCCATGTACCTAATATAACATCATTTTGTGGTACCCTCAAGTGTTTGGGTCCTTTAGGATTAGCTTTGAGACTTTTAGGTCTCTATTAATAATTAGAGAGCTATTTCTAGCCCGACAAGTATTAACTGTGTGACCCGTTTTACCACAATAAAAGCAAGTAGTAATTTTTGGAGCATAATCACCAACATGCATAGGGACTTGATTCTTTCTTATATGATTAACAACATTAGGCTTATTATCAAGTCCTTTATCACAATTATGAACATCAACAATCTTGGTCATTTCATTGGTACTCAAGTTGAATTTTAATAAATCATTTTTCATGCAATCAATATCCTCAACAAGAGTACTATTTTCTTTTTCAAGGTTTCTAACCTTATCAAGTGTGGTGGTGTGAGCATATGATAGTGATTCATAGGAAGTAAATAAACTATCCTTATCATTTTTCAAAACATTGAATTCATTTTTCAAATTTTTGTATTTAACAAGTAGGCTTTGGAATTCATTTTGATCATCATAATCATTTTGCAAATCACTATAATCATTATGTAATTCATTATCATAGGAAGTAGAAGGTTTACTTACCTCATTTTCTTGAAGCCCATAAGACAACGTTCATTTTCATCGTCGTCGGAAGTTGTAGGAAGTTCATCCCAAGTTGTTGTATCCCTTTGAGAAGTAGATGCTTTTGAGTCGCTCCTTTCATTTACATATACTTCTTCTAATTTTCTCCATACTTCATGTGCCGATTTAATTCCTACAATATGATCAAATTCCAAAGTGGTAAGTGAACAATACAAAATATTTAGAGCTTTACCATTTAAGGAGATGATTTTCTTCTCTTCATCATTGAGCTCCTTGAGTACTTTGGAGGTGTGTGGTGTATCTTTTATTGGAATAGGTTCTCCATTGACGACCGTGTTCTAAATATCGAACCCGCAACCTTGTAGATAGCATTCTATTCTTTCTTTCCAAATTATATAATTTTTGGAATCAAATAGTGGTGGCTTGGTGGTGGAGGCGCCGGTAAGGTAGACTTCATTTGTAGCGGAGATCGTTCCTCTTTACTCGCGATGTGGAACGAGCTTGCGAAAGAGTTTGGTTTTGATACCACTTGTAAGTCCAAGCGGCTAAGATAATATAGAGGGGGTGAATAGATTGTCTCCATCTTTTCGATTATGCCCTCTTTTTGAAATATATAAGCCAAGACAATAATAAAGGTGCGAGAAGTAAACAACACGCGTTGATTTATAGAGGTTTAACCCACCTAGGGCCTAATCCTCTACCACCCCAGTAAATCCGGGATGGATTTCAAAATGAAAAAAAAGATTTTATTAATTACCAAAATTAATACTACACCTTACAACATCACCATGAAGAGCACCACACTCTTCTACAACACCACCTTTGAGATTACCACAATCTCTCTTTAAGATCACTACAATCTCTAACGACACTTTGTGAAGATAACCACAATCTTCAACCTTGAAGACCACCAAATTCTTCAACACCTCAAAGAGTACCACACTCTTTAATAAGAAGATCACAACAATCTTCTAATACCTATCATCTAGATCATCCAGTGTGCTCTTACCACAAGAACACTCACAAGGATATCTTGTGTTGAATGATTGACCAAAAAAAGATTACAACTCAATAATGAATATTACAATTTGAGTGCAAGTGTAATCAAGAATGGAAGCCTAGACCTCAAGAATGTGAAAGTGATAAGCTAGGCAAATTACAACAAGAATAATAACAATGAAGAACAAATGTGTTTGCTTGAATGTATCTTGTTGTGTTGTATCTCAATGGTTGTATTGGTTGCTCCAAAACTTCCTCTATTTATAGGAGATGATTGATCATGTATAAGCTCCTCTTGGGATTGAAAATATACAGAAAAATACAATTATAATCAAGAATATAGTGTTAGAAATCAATCCCACAAATTAAGGAAAGTTGGTCTGGCACTGTGAGTCGAGAATTTCTTTGTCAAAACATTAGGCGACGGTCGCGTAGAAATAGACGATTGAAAATAACACAACATTTTTTACAGGCGACTGCCGGCGGGGAGTCCGACCGGTCGACCCGTGCCCAACCGGTCCCCCCTTGAATAATTGAAGGACGAGAGAGAAATAAGCACGAGCAGGCACCAGTCGACCCTAGGGGCGACCGGTCGACGGCACCGGTCGACCCCCTGGGTGATCGGTCGACCTGCGATATAAAACTTGATCTTATTCTCTGTTTCAACTTACACCTTCAGTACGGGTTGCCCTATGGGGAGACCGGTCGACCACGAGACGGAAGTGTTGTCCAATTTCTAATCGAAAATACCTTTGAAGAAATACTCGAATAAATAGTAAAAACATTTTTAATCATTTAGGAGTATTTGGACAACATTTAAAAATATTGTTTTGGTGTAAAAACAAAATCATCAAAATCATGATAAAAACATATACCAAACAGTCTCCCCTTTTTGATAATTACAAACCAAAACAATTTTTTTGAAATATTAAGAGGTCGAGTTTAAAAAAAAACAAAAACGATTTTCAGAAAAACATCTAACCGTTTAGAAGCGATCAACTATCCAAAATAAAATAGCAACCAAATAAGGAGTAAATATTTTCCAAATATTAGCACACGCTCCTCCTATCAACAAGCTCATCAAGAATAATAACGAGGCAATCAACCAAAAGTTAAAAGCTTAGCTTTTACAAATAGAGCTTAAGAATCAAGAGCTTATAAGCTTCCCCTGTCAACACAACATCATAAGACATGTAAATAAGTCCAACAAACAACAAATGGACTAAGTATACTACATAACTTTTGGCTTTTAGGAACCATAGCTTATAACTTCTTTCACGAGCTTATATTAGCTTTTATGAGCTAATGAGCTTATAACTTGTTTCTCCCCCTTTGGAATCATCAAAAAGAATATTAGCACGATAGAAACATCATAAATCCATATCAAAGTGTGCATTTTATCGAGCTATATGATCACAGAAGCTTATATTTCCAAAAGTAAAGGGAAGAGTTGATTAAAAGACTTGTAAGAACTTGTGAAAGCTCATTTAAGTTGCAAAACATGATCTCTATAAAACTATAAGGCATTTGAAGCTAAGAGAGTCATGTAAGTGATAAATTTTCCTTAGAAACATTTTATCGAACACTTTGCGGGCATTAAGTATAAAAGGAAAATGTGTAGCCCTTTTAAAAAAAAATTTGCCAAGCCAATATATCATCACCACATTCAACTAATATTAACCAACAATAACAAGATATATACTCAAGGGTTTAACCCAATTAAGAAAACCAACAAATCAATAGAATCAAGGCATTACAAATGCCACCAAGCAAAATTAAAAGAAGCACTTTTACCATCAAGTACTTCAACCTTTCATCCAAAAATTTCAAACAATGCATAAATTAGAGTATTTTTACCATCAAATACTCCATCAAGATTATAAACAAAAGCTACTAGCATTCTTGCTAGTTAATCCCCTTTAAGAAAAACAACAAGCAAATGTCATTAGAACAATAGAGTTGTACACAATAGTTCATTACATAATAAAAGAAATGACATGAAAAGTATAGCAAGAAAAGTGATAAGATTGTCATTCTTCATCGGATGAAAAGCATGCATTCGGGATGGGATCCTTGATGAGTTATTTCAATTTTCCCATCGACTTTTTCAATCTAGAGTTCTCTTGACTCAACGCCTCATACCGAACATCTTGAAGGACTCTATATTCATCAAATTGGGATTGAACGAAACCCCGAGACGGTTGAGCACCGGTTTTACCCTTTGGATTGCTTGGTCCGTCACCCGCCGCCAATTTACCGGCTTCGGTATTATCGAAAATGTCATTGGAATTTTGAGATGTAGAACCTTGTCTTCTTCCTTTTCCCATTTTATAGGATGAATAGGCATATTCTTGCGCATGTGGACTACTTGTGAAATATTATCAATATCAAAATCATTTTGAAACATCTCTGAATTACACTCCGATGAGGGTAAGCCCGAGTTTATTAGAAGCTTGCAAATCCAATTCCCCATGACAAACTTCTTCGTCCCTTGGGTGATTGACTCAATGATGCATTGAATTAGAATTGCACCAAAATTTGCGGTTCCCTTCTAGCAATTTTATATGTAAAAGAAGTCCAAATTGCTAGGCATTTTTCCCGCTTTATCACAAATGCAATAGGCAACAATCATAGAGATATCTCTATGCTCGAGAGACATGGCCAATAACGAATTTTGTGGCCAAAAGCCCAAAAAGGTCTTAACCTCTTTCATAGTGACACCCATCATTTTATCATTCTAATTTGTACACCCAAAATAATCCCAACCACCCTCTCGCACATGTTAATAATCGACAAATATCATCCGGAGTCCATCGAAAATGATGACCTCTCACAAACGAGTTCAATGCAATAGGCTTCCTTTGAGCATCATACTCAATCCACAAATTAGCATAAAAATGCAAAATCACATCATCATCATACAACACATAAGGATGCTCCCACAAATGCATCCAATCTTGTTCTTCAAAAAATCCACGTATAGTCGGAAAAGAAACAAACCGACAAATTTTTGTACGAGAAATAGACTTAGCACCCAAGTTCAAATTCCCATAATACCACTCCGCATATTTATTGATAAAATCTAAAGCATTCGCGGAGCGAGGAGCTTGAGAGATAAGAGATTTCTTACTTCTTGCCCAACGACAATTGTCGAGCAAAATGGTCCCGTCGAAGTTCGGCAATTTGAGGCCGGGAAAGTAGAGGGTTTTGAGTATCCTCGTGTTCTTGAGCTACATTCTGTTGGGTAGCTCGAATATCGCATTGTTCGGCTTCCTCTTGCCGATTTCTCGAGGTGCCCTCTCCGGCTTTCCTTCGCTTGGGATTGGGATTGTGATTGGTAGAATTCCTTGTAGGTGCCATAGAAGTAAGATTCTTGCAAAATAGAGTGGATTAGCAAAAGAAATCACAATATTTGGTGAAGATTTGAGATTTTGAGAGAAAGGGCGAAAATATTCGAACAAGGGTTTGAGAGTTCGTTGTCGTCAAAATGAAACACGTGATTTTAAGAGATAAAACAAGATAGGCGGCGGTCATGGGTGGGTGGTGCGGTCGACACGGTCGTCGACCCCTTTAGATCGTCCCCCCTGTGCAATTTTTGCAATTCCCAAAATTTTCCAAAATCAATTTTTCACCCCAAAAGTTTTTCAAAAATGCAAAAAGATAGTCATGGACTATATCCAACATATACGAATCGCAAAAAATAAACTCGAATAAAAACGTGATTTTACGAGAAGTGCCCTTTGTTTTTTAGAAACATTAACAATGTCTTTTAATGGCACTTAGGGGAATGCAATGAAATGGTTTAAATGATAAGCGCGTGATTAAGTCATGAAAAACATCGAGTTCTAAAAAAATACGAGTGAACGTGCCTTAATAGTATAAGGTACACATTATGACAAATACCCATTGGTGAAGATGTATACATCCTATATAATTCTTAAACAAATTTTTCATAACCATAATAATACAAGTGTAGGCAATATATATGTCTTAAGTAGGCTCATGAAGATCTATAAGAAGTAATAAAGCACATTAGCCTTAATAAACGCACAAGAGTTAAAAACATCATGTAAGGTCTCATTTTCAAAATATTTTAAAAACACAAATATATATTGAAGACATTAAAAATAAATATTTGAAAACTCATTTTGAAAATTTTAGGCATAAATAAAAACATGTATGATAACAAAACAAAATAATAGGGAGATACCGTTTACCAATTACTCCATTTCCATGTGTTGTGTCTTTCCGTTGTTGATGATATCTTCCCTTTGAAAATAATCTTGTAGATGATAGCTTCTCCAATTGCTCCATTTCCAAGGATTATGTCCTTCCCATTGTTGATAATGTCTTTTTCTTGGAAATTCATTGTGGTGATGTCTTCTCCTTTGATCAAATGAGACGGTCATTTGATGTCTTCTAAAGCGGTATGAATTTTTCTTGATTTTTATTCCGCCATGTACCTAATATAACATCATTTTGTGGTACCCTCAAGTGTTTGGGTCCTTTAGGATTAGCTTTGAGACTTTTAGGTCTCTATTAATAATTAGAGAGCTATTTCTAGCCCGACAAGTATTAACTGTGTGACCCGTTTTACCACAATAAAAGCAAGTAGTAATTTTTGGAGCATAATCACCAACATGCATAGGGACTTGATTCTTTCTTATATGATTAACAACATTAGGCTTATTATCAAGTCCTTTATCACAATTATGAACATCAACAATTTTGGTCATTTCATTGGTACTCAAGTTGAATTTTAATAAATCATTTTTCATGCAATCAATATCCTCAACAAGAGTACTATTTTCTTTTTCAAGGTTTCTAACCTTATCAAGTGTGGTGGTGTGAGCATATGATAGTGATTCATAGGAAGTAAATAAACTATCCTTATCATTTTTCAAAACATTGAATTCATTTTTCAAATTTTTGTATTTAACAAGTAGGCTTTGGAATTCATTTTGACGATCATCATAATCATTTTGCAAATCACTATAATCATTATGTAATTCATTATCATAGGAAGTAGAAGGTTTACTTACCTCATTTTCTTGAAGCCCATAAGACAACGTTCATTTTCATCGTCGTCGAAGTTGTAGGAAGCTCATCCCAAGTTGTTGTATCCCTTTGAGAAGTAGATGCTTTTGAGTCGCTCCTTTCATTTGCATATACTTCTTCTAATTTTCTCCATACTTCATGTACCGATTTAATTCCTACAATATGATCAAATTCCAAAGTGGTAAGTGAACAATACAAAATATTTAGAGCTTTACCATTTAAGGAGATGATTTTCTTCTCTTCATCATTGAGCTCCTTGAGTACTTTGGAGGTGTGTGGTGTATCTTTTATTGGAATAGGTTCTCCATTGACGACCGTGTTCTAAATATCGAACCTGCAACCTTGTAGATAGCATTCTATTCTTTCTTTCCAAATTATATAATTTTTGGAATCAAATAGTGGTGGCTTGGTGGTGGAGGCGCCGGTAAGGTAGACTTCATTTGTAGCCGGAGATCGTTCCTCTTTACTCGCGATGTGGAACGAGCTTGCCAAAGAGTTTGATTTTGATACCACTTGTAAGTCCAAGCGGCTAAGATAATATAGAGGGGGGGTGAATGGATTATCTCCATCTTTTCGATTATGCCCTCTTTTTTGAAATATATAAGCCAAGACAATAATAAAGGTGCGAGAAGTAAACAACACGCGTTGATTTATAGAGGTTTAACCCACCTAGGGCCTAATCCTCTACCACCCCAGTAAATCCGGGATGGATTTCAAAATGAAAAAAAAGATTTTATTAATTACCAAAATTAATACTACACCTTACAACATCACCTTGAAGAGCACCACACTCTTCTACAACACCACCTTTGAGATTATCACAATCTCTCTTGAAGATCACCACAATCTCCAACGACACCTTGTGAAGATTACCACAATGTTTAACCTTGAAGACCACCAAATTCTTCAACACCTCAAAGAGTACCACACACTTTAATAAGAAGATCACCACAATCTTCTAGCACCTATCACCTAGATCATCCAAGTGTGCTCTTACCACAAGAACACTCACAAGGATATCTTGTGTTGAATGATTGACCAAAAACAAGATTACAACTCAATAATGAATATTACAATTTGAGTGCAAGTGTAATCAAGAATGGAAGCCTAGACCTCAAGAATGTGAAAGTGATAAGCTAGGCAAATTACAACAAGAATAATAACAATGAAGAACAAATGTGTTTGTTTGAATGTATCTTGTTGTGTTGTATCTCAATGGTTGTATTGGTTTCTCCAAAACTTCCTCTATTTATAGGAGATGATTGACCATGTATAGGCTCTTCTTGGGGATTGAAAATCTACAGAAAAATACAATTAAAATCAAGAACATAGCTGTTAGAAATTAATCCCACAAATTAAGGAAAGTTGGTCTGCTGCACAACGGTCAGAATTTGCTGTCAAAACTTTAGGGCGACCGGTCGCGTAGAAATAGACGTTTAAAAATAACACAACATTTTTACACAGGGCGACCGATAGACGGGGGGTCCGACCGGTCGACCCTGTGCCCAACCGGTCCCCCTTGAATAATTGAAAGACAGAGAGAGAAATAAGCCGGCGAAAGTGCACCGGTCGACCCTGTGGGCGACTGGTCGACGACACCGGCCGACCTGCAGGCGGCCGACGACTGCAAATATAAAACTTCAGTCTCATTCTTTGTTTCAACTTACACCTTCAGGTACAGGTTGCCCTATAGGGCGACCGATCGACCACGAGACGAAAGTATTGTCTAATTTTTTATCGAAAATACCTTTGAAGAAATACTCTGAATAAATAGTAAAAACATTTTAAATCATTTAGGAATATTTGGACAACATTTAAAAACATTGTTTTGGTGTAAAAACAAAATCATCAAAATCATGATAAAAACATATATCAAACATTTTCTTAAACCTAATTTAGTTATATACTTTACACTCCTTTCTTTGTTTCTTATTTATTCAATATATTTCGTAGTCCAAAACATAAATTTATTAAATTTTTATTTTTAATGAATAATCAATATTATTAATGAAATTATTTTAAAGCACAACCAATTAGTTATATTAAAATATTTTAGGCACTAAATCTTATTATTTGAGCAAAGATTCTTCAAAATATTTAAATATTACCATAGAAAATCTGTAGTATTTCTTATTTTTTACTAAACTATTACATATGTCATTACAATAATGTAAATTATCAATAACTTAAAACAAATATATGTATGTATATTCAACATACAAAAATATATTTATTCATATTATTTGGAAGAGTTTAAAAATTGAAAGTTACTTTTACATTGAACTCAAGTAATCAAAATATCTACATTCAATATTTTTTGTATATTTGTTATACCCATCTATTATAAAATATTTTAATAATATTTTTAATATTTAAACTAGTTAAGTTACTAATTTATTTTTCTAAAAACAATGATTTAAATAAAGCACATAAAATCAAAATTGAGGTACAATTACTAAAACATACAAAAATCAATTGTTATTAAGGGAAATTTTGTCCATACATTAAATTTTACTTTGATTGAGGGGGGTAAGTGTTATATTTGCAAGTTCATGGGGATAAATGAGACAGAGCCAAATTTAGGGGGTGTTATTGTATTTTGCCCTTTCTTTTACAAGCAATCACACATTCAATAAATTTTTCCCTCAAAGATGAAAATTTGGGAATTTTTTGACAAGGAATCAGAGTCTTAGAAGTTTGATACATTTTTTATTATCATTTTATTTTCACTTGAGTATTTTTAGTTAAACTTTAACCAGGTACCTCTATAATTAACTATGGATTTTTTATTTTTCAACCATGAAGTCATTATTAATTAACTTATTATTTATGGGGCAAAAACCAGTTTGTTGATGGTCATGTGACAAATTTGGCAGGAAAATTTTAAAAGAGCGTGTAATTAATTCATTATGACACTTCTCCTAGTTTTTGAAGAAAAATAATCCCAATGTTGGATCTGTTTAAATGTTTAATTGAAAAAGTACTACACCATCTGTTGATCCATTTTAAAAGTCTGCTTACTTAACACATAAATAAGCTTTGGTAAGGGGCCAGATATGTTGGATCTATGGTCACTTGTTTATGGCAAAAAACTTGTTTGAATATGGAAATACAATGAATTTACACATTTGAAAATGGTTTTCGTTTAAAATTGAACTACTTATGATACTTACAGTTTGGTTAATCAATCAAACCAAATATAAAACAAAATTTCAGTCGGCAACGAAGTGACCCAAAAATTTCGGTACAAATTTAGTGTGCTATTGGATATCCTTTCATTAAAAAAAAAACCATTAGAGAATATTGATGAAAAATATTGAAAAAAGATGAACAAATTTTGAAAATGTGATTAGATGATGAGATGAAAATGTAATGATTAGAGTTGATTTGATATAGAAATAGTAAAATAATAATTGGATATGATTGATAGTTATAAATATGTGGAGTCACTTGGAGATTTGTCCTTTTTTTTCTTCGACTTTGGATTTAGTCCTTTAAATATATAACTTTCGGACTTTTTTTCCAATGACCTGCTAGAGCAGGTAAATGTTACATGTTAGGTGATGTGGGCTTTTTTTTTTTCCAAAAAACTTAATTTTTCATTCCAAATTATGAAGTGGCATCCTATTTGAAGCTAGGCAAAATGAAGGAGAAAAAAAGGAAAATCCAACCTGGCACATCAAATTTTTAATTTTTAATATTTTGATTTATTTCAAAACTAAAAATTCCAAAGTTCATTTACAACTAAAGTTTAAAAAAAAATTCTACTGTAAGAAAATGCCAAAAATATAAATAAAATAACTGTTACATAACATATTTAGAAAAAAAATATTTTTTCTATTTCCTTTTTTCTATTTTTCTTTAGTATTTTTCATTTTTAATATTGTAACTCTTTTATTATATATAGTTCTATTTTTAATATATACTTTTATATATACTCAGACACATTATATTATGTTTTGTAGTTTACCATATTTTAAATTTCTAATTTTTATATAATTATATTTTAATAAAGGCTTAAATTATGATTATTTAACATTAATGAAAAACCTAATGTAAAAATGGATTAAACAAAATATTTAAAAAAAATAATCACATATCATGGATGTTAAATAAGAAAGAAATATAAAATGGATATTTAGCCTAAAATAATTATGGTATACAAATAATTACAATTGACTTCCTCCTCTTTAACATAATTAAATTATATTAAATAAATTTATTTTCAGTATTTTTTTCAACCCACTTGCCAAATGTATTGTGTTAAGTTGGATTTTATCAATAAATTAGATGTCCTAAACTTAGAAATTGTGTTGTTTTTTAATAGATTGGGTCAAAATTATTGTTGAAGTTGTATATCGAGTTATAACAGGTAGTAGGTACCAAAGAATCAAGAAAATGGATGAAAAATGGTAAAAAAAAAGAGTTGTATCCCGATGCACAAAGCCATACCATGGTAAGAATTGAAGAGAAAATCAAGAAACGGCTCTAAAACGCGTACCGCATGAGGTACCGCGGTACAAAACTACCCTGTACCGCGGTCCATGGAGAATTTATCGCGGTACAACATTTTTGTGAAGTATTGTACCCCTGTACAGGTTGTGTGTACCGTGGTAAACTATTTTTGTGAAGCCTGTACCGTGGTTCAAGTTGTGTGTACTGCGGTACACAGTGCAACTTCACTGTGTACCGCTGTGCAATGTTTTCCTACCGCGGTTAACTCGAATTTCACCTGCTTTTTACAAGCGATACATTTAATGCCTACCGCGCTACCTACCAAATGCACTTTAGCAATAATATTACTTTACACGGCAAAAAATCACGAAAACCTTTCTTTAGATCAAAGAAAGCTTAATCAACCTAAAGACAAGAAGAAGGCAAAGACGTACAGGAGAAACGAAGAAAGTAATGGAAGATAAGAGAAAATGGACAGCAAAAGTTGCCAAATGACAGAAGAAAAGAACAGAAGAAAAGGAAAGAAACCTTAACTATAAATATCTATAGTTTCAGTAGCAGAAAACACACCCTGAGAAGGAGAATTTGATACAGAAAAATATAAAAATGTAATTTATATTGAGAGAAAGCAGCGGAGAGAGGTTCTTCAAAGCTATAGAGGAAGCAAGGAATAAATCAAATTAATTCTTCAACACACCCTTGGAGAACTACCGAGCAAATCGTTAAACATAAGTTCTTCCTCTAGATTTAGATGTTTTTATTTTAATTATTTACATTTAGTTATTGTTAGTGTAAATCCACAAATTCACATATTATTGATCAGTAGAGCTGGCAATGGGCCGGGCTGGGGCCATCGGGCTTTTAAATTTTTTCGGGTTGGGTCGGACCAGTCCAATTTTGGTCGGGCCGTGAAAATATATGGCCCAACCCAGCCCATATATATATTTTGTACACTAAAACTGTCAGACCGGGCCAAAAGTTGGGTAAACCCAGCCCATGGGCCAATCGCGGCGGGCCAAAAAAGCTCAAATTTGTTCGGGCCTAAAATATTACAGCCTAGCCCAACCCAAACTTCGGGGCGGTCGGGCTGGGTGGATTTTACCAGCTCTATTGATTAGTTATGTTAGGAAATTTATTGTTTAGATTTTGATGAATGCCATGTAAAACTTAGACTAGAAAGTTGGCACCCCATTTTCTTTGTAATTTATATTGTAATAGATAGAGTTGTACGAGCTGAGTTAAGTCAGCTATGCCTGGATACACAAGAAGTCAATTGAAGACTAGAATGAAGACTCCGCTGTGCAGCAACTGAGTGTGGCTAGGAAGATAAGTCAAGAGCTCGACTGAAGGAGTATCAGCTGGGATACAGCTGTGTGAAGTGTCGGTCAAGTCAACTCAAGAGGCCAAGTCTCAAGTTGAAGTGACAGATGAGTCATCCAATAATTGGGAGCCGACTCAAGTCACCTGGGGAAGTTAAGCTGATCAAGTCAAGACAATCGAAAAGAATCCGTTGTACGTAAGTCAAGAAGGTTACTTAAATAAGTAATACTTCCATGCTGCAATGTCTTAAAGTGCTCAGTCCCAGAAGCGTGCAAAAGGAATAAACCAATGGGAAGCTCTGCACCTGTGTCAAACTCTGAAAAGCTGAAGGTTTATTTAATACGAGGAAATGTCAATTTCAAGGACTGCAAACAAGACAAGCCAACGAACACAAGTGAGTTTTTGAAAATCAGCCTATCTTTTCAACGGGCAAATTTTTAAAATTCACTATAAAAGGCTGAGGAATCACTTTGAGAAAAGGTTACCTTGACTACCTGAACCACGAACATTCAAGCTATAATTCGAGCTGTAACCTGCAAAATATTCTCAAGTTATTCAAGGAAATCCTCAAGCCTAACTTTGGAAGGAAATCGATCCAACACCAAGCTGTGAAAAAACAACCTCAAACTGTTGAAGAGGAAACTTTTGAAGAATCAAAAGGGGTCTACATTCCAAGGAGGATTGTAGAAAGGTTCAAGGTCGAACCAGTCTCAAGTTATTGGAGGGCTTCGTGATCAAATTCAAGAAGCTTGAGCAAGTGAGCTGAAGTAGCAAGACAGCTGCTCTGTGAAGAAGCTGAGTTGTACGAGAAGCCAGCTGTGTGACCAAGGCATCTCCAGACTGAGTCCCAAAGGATCAAGTCAGATGTGTGATCAAGACTTGCATGATCCGGACCGATAACCACTTTGTACTCGATCAATACTTAGTGGATTCCTCCAGAGTTGGAGAAGAGAGGATTAGAAGAATTACCCCATCTTCGAACCTCTATAAAAATTATTGTGTCATTTACATTTCAGCATTTACTGCATATCATTCTATATGTGCTGATAATTTGCTATCCAATTGATATTTAATAAAGTGCTAAAACCAAGTGTTAAAACAAACTTAAACCAAATTCAAGGGTGTTAAGTCTGCCGCTGATAATTTCATCTCAGCCAAGATAAGTATTAGACTAAACAACTGAGTTATTCTATCAACAACTCAGTCGAGTCTATTGAGTGGCTAACTCTGCTAGTTAACTAACTTAGCTGTCCATCAAGGACACAACTGTGATATTAACTCTGAACTAATTTTAAAAGGACTAAAATCGAAAAGTTGGTAAGGTTTATTCAACCCCCCTTCTAAACTTTACTCACACCCCTTGGGACCTACAAGTCAAATATAACATAGGTAATTTATACTTGGTACTTATATACACATTCCTTATGGATACGACAATCCTACTCATTACACTATATTAAAACTTGACAATTGTACACTTGCGTAGATTAAGTGAGTGTTTTTACCACTAACATATTGCCTTGGATGCCGCCTTGGATGCCATATCATTAATTTGGAATGAAAATTTAAGTTTTTTGAAAGAAAAAAAAATCACACATCAGTTAGCAGGTAACATTTATATGTTTTATATGTTGTAGCAGGTCATAGGACTAAAAGTCCGTTTTTATTCATTTAAAGGACTAAACTCAAAGTCAAAGGAAAATAAGGACCAAATACCCGGGTGACTCCACTTAGAGGACTAAAAAATAATTTTGCCAAAAAAAACTTATTAGAGAATATTCAATATTGATGAAAAAAATTGAAAGAAGAAGAATGAACTTTAAAAGTATGACAGAATGATGAGATGAAAATGTAACGATTAAAGTTGATTTGATATAGAAATAGTAAAATAATAATTGGATATAATTCATAGTTTTTTTTTACAACAATATGATTTGATGGATTTTTAAAAATGAATAGAAGTAATTGGTGATTGAAAAAAGTGAAAGTGGGTTAATAATTTATTTTCTTAAATTTTTATAAACAATCGCATTTGGGTTAAAAAAAGAGTTGGTCTCTGTCGGGACCGTCTAACGGATCTAGATCCGTTAGACGGGTCAAACTACCCTATCCATCTCGGCCGACTCGGATTCAACCACAACAGATCTCGTGATTGGAGCCCTAATTTCCCAGCTTCTTCCTCCTCCAACCACAACCGGTAGCCGCGAGATACAATCCACATTAAAACAACGACAACACCGACGAAAGACAATACCACCTCCGTTGCACAACCATCAATCTATGTTTTCGCGTCGAGCCTAAATTATTAATTTGTCTATATTCCAACTACTTAGTAGTTAAATCTACATTGGACAAAAAGTCAAGAAAGGTGCGACAATGGAGGTGGAGACAACTTGAATAATGACAGAGGTAACGAAAGTGAATGTCGTGTATTATTAATTGGTTCATTATTAAAAAGTATTACACGTCGCATTCAAATGTATTAGTTGTATTAAAAAAATATATTAGACGTATTAGTTTTTACAGCTTCGTGTCAGTCTGTTTTTTATTATTAAATGGCTTAAATTTGTGGATAAGTATTACACATTGCATTCCAATGTATTAGATGTATTGAAAAATGTATTAGACTTTACAGCTTCGTGTAAGTTTCTGTTTTATTATTAAATTGCTTAAATTTGTGGATAAGTATTACACATTGCATTGCAATGTATTAGATGTATCAAATAAATGTACCAGACTTTACAGTTCGTGTAAGTCTCTGTTTTATATTTAAATGGCTTAAATTTGTGGATAAGTATTACACATTGCATTGCAATGTATTAGATGTATCAAATAATTGTATCAGACTTTCCAGTTCGTGTAAGTCTCTGTTTTATATTTAAATGGCTTAAATTTGGGGATAAGTGTTACACATTGCATTACAATGTATTAGATGTATCAAATAAATGTATCAGACTTTACAGCTTCGTGTAAGTCTCTGTTTTTTACGATTAAAAGGCTTAAATTTGTGTAAGTCTCTATTATTATCAAATAAATGTATCAAATAAAAGTAACTTTTATTACTTTTAGGTGTAATAACACTAACAGACTCCAGTGATGATCATGAAGAAGGAAATAATGACACAGAGTAGGGGGACAACATACCAATAGAAGCTGATGAAGGTAAGAAGTCTGATATAACATAATTCATGCAAAAAGTATTGTGTTTAATTCTGAAAAGTGTCATAATTTTCATACATTCCTTCTTGTTGATTATTTTCTTCATTAAATATAATGAAGACTTGAGTTGTCTTATTGGTATGAAGAGGAATAGTGTTGAAGAAATATATACACGTACGCAATCATGCTTGGAAGCTTGGATTTAGTATTCGTAAAACAACTACGAGATGCAATGATGTTGGTGTTATGGTGAAAAATATTTGTATGTTCCTGTGAAGGATCTACAATATCCAGAAACACCATTGAGAAAAAAAAGAAAAAAAATTATAATACACGAACAGGGTGTAGGGCATCATTGAGGACAAAATTGAACAGTGATGGTGTTTATGAAATTGTTGACCATAGTATGTTGCACAACCACGAACTCACTAGAAAAAAGTGGAGTCATTTGCATCGTTCTGAAAGGGTGATTACCACTGAAAAAGCTAATGCTATTGGGGAGATGTTTTCTTCTGGAATGAGAGCCACTGAATCTTTCCGATACATGGCGCAAGATGCAAGGGGTGAAGAATGCATTGGTCATACAATGAAGGACCACATGAATTTTGTGAATCGTTTCAAAATAATGCAATTGAGGCAGGCGATGCACAAACGCTGATTGACATGTTGTACCAACAAGATGCTGAAGATCAAGACTTCTTTTTCAGAGTTAAATTAGATGATATGAGAAAATTGTGTAATCTGTTTTGGAGGGACTCAATGATGAAGGAGGATTATAAGATATACGGTGATGTTGTTGTATTTGATACGCCATATCGAACAAATTGGTATAATTTGATTTGTGCCCCTTTTGTTGGGATTAATAATCATTGGAAGAACATGATGTTTGGTTGTGCCTTCATAGCGGATGAAAAAACTGAATCATTCGATTGGCTTTTTGAAGTTTTTAAAAAATCAATGGTAGGTCAATACCCTATATCAATCTTCACAGATCAAGATCTAGCAATTGGAAATTCAATTGAAAAGGTAAAATATTCTTTGTACAATTTGCACTTGATTAATGTGTAATACTTTTCTTTGTTAATGGTAATACATTACAATGTCGTGTGTAATACTTTTCAATGTAAATCAGTAATCTTGAACTTGTGCTCTGTCTTTAAAAATACAATGCACTTTAGTTTATATTCAAAAATATACTTTTCTTGTTTATATGTAATACTTTTCTTTTTTAATACTAATACATTCAGTTGTTATATATAATACTTTTAATTTGTTTCTTTTGTAGGTTTTCGGGAACACGGCATAGAAATCCAAGACTATTGGGATAAAATGATTACAAGAAATGGGTTAGAAAGTCATCCATGGTTTAAGAGGTTATTTGATTTAAGAGAGAAGTGGTGTACAACATTTAACAAGATTTTTCTCATTTGAATATTGTCGCAAAAAGTGAAAGTACAAACTATGCCATTGGATTTAATGCAAAGAAAACAACTAGTTTGACCGACTTTTATGGGATTTTCAAGGAAATAATTAAACATTGGAGCAATAAGCAAAGGATGAATTTCAGTGTTCAAGGGCGGCTCCTACATTGTATTGCCATTGATTTGGACTATTAAAGCATGCTTCTAAGGTATACACATTGACACTATTTAAAGATTTTGAAGATGAATTTTTAAAGTCAATTTCCACTTCTTGTACAATGTTACATTTTGAGAGCGACATTATGTTTTATATTGTTTCGGATGATGATGGAGTTGGTTCACATACAGTGACATTTTGTACTGCAACTAAATTGATAAGTTTCTCTTACAAGAGATTTGAGGAATGTGGTTTACTGTGTTGTCATTCGTTATGGGTCCATCATGTGAATTCGGTGAGTGAAATACAAAATTGTTATGTCAAAAGAAGGTGGACAAAGTTTGCAAAAAGGACTTATGGGATAGATTAGATAGAGGAATTGAACATAGAGCCTAAGGATTGCATTCCTTGGCGTCATGAAAACAAGTATTATGAATGGTATTGAAATGCCAAAAAAATGAGGAAGCAAGAAGAATCCTTAAAGATGGTTATAACACAGGGATTCTATGGCAATTGATGAATTGATGGTCTGCTACAATGTTAAACCGAGATTTCTAGTTCTTCTACTAGTAAGATCTACTCGTTCGATTACAAAGGCGAGAAAACAAAGAGCGAAAGGGCATTTTGGAAAAAACAAGAAAAAGAAGAATTTGACACATCAAACACAAACATATCAAGGGAGTTCGGGTCCAAAACTCCTAATTCTAGACTGTTTTAGAATGTATCAAGAGATTTGTTTTAGAATGGTTGATTATTTGTACTTAATTCTGATTTTGTTTACAATTCACTTCTCTGGTAATATATTGTAACTTATCTGCTAATACTTTCCAATGTATCTGCTGATACATTTCTTATTTGTGTGTGATACTTTTTAACATATCTCATGTTTTATTGTTCATGGATTATTTATTATTGAACACTATAATACTTGAACAGGGGACTAATACATTGTAAGGTATCTGCTGATACATTTCTTATTTGTGTGTGATACTTTTTAACATATCTCATGTTTATTTGTTTTAGGATTATTTTTTATTGAACCTATAATATTTGAAGGGGGGGTAATACTTTCCAAAGTATATGCTAATACATTTCTTATTTGTGCGTGATACTTTTTAACATATCTCATATTTTATTGTTTAGGGATTATTTATTATTGAATACTATAATACTTGAACAGGGGACTAATACATTGTAACGTATCTGTTGATACATTTCTTATTTGTGTGTGATACTTTTTAACATATCTCTTGTTTATTGTTCTAGGATTATTTATTATTGAAACTTATTTTTCTAAAAAACTACCTGAACCCTATAATACTTGTTCTAGGATTGTTTATTCATTTAATTTAATGAATCGTAAAAACATACCTGAACCTATAATACTTGCAATTGCTTGTAAACAGCTCTCAGCAAGTAGTCTGCATAAAAACATTACTCGTTTATGTTAATATTGTTATGTTTCACATCTAATACTTTTCTTTTCAACAACTAATACATTTATTCAGAATGTTGTTTTTTAAAGACAAACACATGAAAAAACATACATATAATTTCAAGTTTCAAAAATAATAATTTCAAATTTCAATACTAATTCGTTAGTTGTACTTCTAATAATCCCTGTCCCAACCATCTTTTCATACATTTACACGTAACTACTAAAAGCGAGTGCTAATACTTTTTACATTACATGATAATACATTTACACGTAACTACTAATACTTGCCTAAAATATTCAAATTGTTTTTCGTAACATTCAAAAATCCAAATTTTAACGCAATCCCTGTACCAACCATTCTCTACATCACAAACACCCAACAATCTTGTAACATGTACATCATAAAAATATTATGTTAACAAAACATATCTTTGTGAAACTAATAAAATTGATTCTAGGTTCAATAAAATCTTACTTGTTTACTTCATCCCTCTCACAAATTCAAGAACATCTTTCTCAAGTTGAACTCGTTTCTCATTGAACGGGTTCAATGTAATTCTAGAAACGAGAATGATGCCCTTAAAGCACGCCGTACATTGCGCTACAAAAAAAACACAAAAAAGAAAGGCATGAAAAAAAATCATACAGGAAATGATCAATATAAGCAATATTTGCTTCAGCAAGAATCATATCAGTTTCAAATTTGGCTTTGAGTAGACTTGGCCAATAAAATTTTCCATGTGGTGCATTAAAAATACACCGCAATCCACGTTGTTCGTGAGGCCTTGCCAGCTGAAGGGAACATTTTCCCAGGGAAAACGCTCAACCTCCTGGGCTCTTGGATGACTTAGTTCTTTCGCCAGTAGAGAAAAATTATTTTGCTGGATCAAGTGAAAAAAACCATAAGAATATTAACTAATTGTGTAACAACTAATACTTTAAAATATAATAGCTAATACATTGCAGTGTAACAACTAATACATTTCAGTGTAACAACTAATACTTACCACAACAATCCCAAGTTTCTTGTACTTTTCCACATCAACCTCGTGGTGGACCAAATTGTGCAGATATTGGACCTTGCCAGCAACAAAATTAATGACAACAGCCACAAAATGGCCTTTGAAGCAAATTGGGAAGAAAATTTACAGTTTCAATAAAAATAATAATATTTAGCTAATACATTTAAGTTTAACAAGTAATACCTTATAGTATAATAACTAATACTTTACAATATAATAGCTAATACATTAGAAATAAAAATAATTTCTTACCAAGTCAAACCCACTCAAGTCCATTACACTTACTGTTCTCATCCAGTGCATCCAACAATCTCTCAAATTTTTTTTCTCAATCTCTGCCAATGATTTCTTCAGCCATGTTTCATATGTATAACTGTTGAAAATAAAACACAATGTTAAGCATGTCATTACTTAATGTAGAGCATGGCAATACATCAAATAAAACAACATTGTTTGCTTACAAAATGCTGAGCATAGAAATAAAAGCATTTCCTCCTCTTTGCATCCACAGTTCTTCTATTAAGGAGCAATGCCCATGCATCAATTATGCTGATGTGGATCAGACTTTCATCGTTCAACGTGCGCATATCAGCCAGCAACACGTAAGAAAACCCATCATGTGCAAAAATTGGTTCATCTCGACTGAAAAAAATAACTTACATCAGTTAATAATGAAAAAAATATTATTCAAATAACATAATCATAACTGGTAGTTGAAAAAGTTACTTACTCTTTCTTTCCTCTATGATTGAAGAAACAGTAATCAGCCACATCCTTTTGCTTCATTGACAACACACCACCAGTAAAATTCTTGTTGTGATTTCTCATAAATGAACACCTGAAAGCTTTCTTCTCACGGATGGGCCACCGTTCAGCTGTTTCCACAAAACAAATTGTAAAGTATTAGTATCACAACTAATACATTATAGTGCAACAGCTAATACATTACAGTGCAACAACTAATACCTAACAGAGTAAAAACTAATACAGTACAGTGCAACAACTAATACCTAACACAGTAAAAACTAATACAGTACAGTGCAACAACTAATACCTAATAGAATAACAACTAATACATCATAGTGTAAAACCTAATACATTACAGTACAACAACTAATACCTGATTCAGCAACAACTAAATCCTTCTCATTCTCCTCCTCCTCATCATCCTTCTCAAGGGATGCAACACAATCATCAATGGCATCTTGATTCACGGGAATTTCTTCCTTTTTATCCTCCAAATCTTCCTTGTCATCCTCCAAATCTTCCTTATCATCCTCATCATCCTCCCCCTCTTCCTTATCATCCTCCACATTTTCCTTCTCCTCAAGTATTAAATCATCATGTGCAGCAGCAGGGGCATCTTTATTCACCGCAGGTATAACACCATCTTCCGGGGTCAGAATCTCAAAGTGGGGCATGGAAGGGTTAGTGAATCTCTTCATTCTTTCAAATTTGCTGACAACCTCATCAACATATTCATGCAGCTTTGCACTTGAAAAAAACGGTCTCGCATAACTCAAAGTTTGGAGACAATGAAGTCTTTTTTCGGTGAATGTGTGCTGCAGACTTCTCGAACCTTTCCATATGCGCATGAAATATGACATTCATGTCTATCCTCAAAGAACATGAATAACTCACTCATTTCGCAAAACAAAAAAAGCAAAAATCATTAGAAAACTACTAATACTTTTGCAAAGAAATAATAATACATAACAACATTTTATCTTACATCCTTTGCCAATTTGTGGATCTCTTCATCCACCATCTCTCCCTTTGACAGCTTGTACTTGATCAATTCAATCAACTCACAGTCCTCGCTGTCATCATCCTTCTCATGTTTCTTTCTATCCTCTGTCTCGCCTTTCTTCCCATCCTGCCTATCTTTCACTCGCTCTTCTTCCTCACCAATGTTTCCCTTGCCACGAGTTTTCTTCCCACTCAGCCCTTTCCTACGAGACACGGGATATGTGTCTGTCAGAAACTCTCCCTGTCTGAATTCCCCGGCAGCAATTTCTTCCGCAACCCTTTTCTTGATTTTCTATGTGTTCCAATGTTGTATCAATGGTAGGATTGTGGGTTCCGTACGACCTTGCCATTTCAACCGATGAAAATACAAGATCTGCAGAACCAAAATGCAGCCGCTCACATTCTTAACATTCCCTGATTAAACTTGTTCACGACAACACACATCCTATTAAGAACATGTGTGCACCAATCCAACTGGTTTATTTTTTCCACCTTAACAACTGAACGTAAACCACCAAAGTCCACGTTCCTGTTGGCACTTGGTGTTAAGAATGAAGATAATGAAAATAAAACAAAAAAACGCTTAAAGTCATCACCGCCATCCACCATACTCTCCATAATATACCTAAAAAACTTCAAACTAACTTCTGCCTTAAACTTGTACCTAGCGTTCCAATCAATCATTAGAGCTAAACTCTCATTATTTCTTAAAGCGTCACAACCTTCGTTCCTTGGTAGAAGGAAACAGTCACAAATATCCTCCGACGTCACAACAAAACTCCTATTTTGATCAATCCTAAGAAGCTGGCTTGTACCATTGAAGTTGCTAATTAACCACCTCAAAATTTTTGTTGGGATTGCATTCACCCCAACCATCTTCAACAACCCTCCAAAACCAATAACTTCAACATATCTCTTTTGAGCAACAGTAAGATTGGATACCACTTCACACAAACCTCGTGGTCTACATTGTGTGACAAAATCACTGCAAAAAATGTGGAAAAAAAAGTTAGTGCTTATACTTTACATTGCAGACACTAAAAACTGTTAAAAGAGTATAGTACATTTTAGCTCTTCTTTTTTTTTTCAAAGCAACATTTTTCTCTTGCTGATGCTTCTTTGGTGGAATATATTCCTCACTTGAGGAGGATGGGTCCTCGTATGGAACCAAAGCCAACGAAGGGATATCATCATGTTCATCTTCTTTTGACCTCTTCACCGGCTTCTTCATACGCACCATTTTGTTACTGCACACACCAACAACATAAACACCACATTAATCAATAACTAATAATTTACAGGATAAAAACTAGCACTATTCAGACTATTCAGAGTAATACCTATACTATCAGAGTATGTAATAATACTATTCAAACTACCTACTAATACATTTAAAAGAAAACCAGAACAACAACACATAAGCAGGACACTATGGTTTTGGACTAATACTTTTCAATGTAACAACTAATACAATTGAGAGTAACAAGTAATACAAAATACAAAAAACCACCAATAATATACACTTTACTACATGCCATAAAAAGAGAGAAATCATTACTAACACTTTACATAATAAACATTAATACTATTCTTTTTTGACCAGAACATTAATACTATTCAAACTAACTACTAATACATTTAAAAGAAAAACAGAACAACAGCACAAAAGCAGGACACTATGGTTTTGGACTAATACTTTTCAGTTTAGCAACTAATACAATTGAGAGTAACAAGTAATACAAAATACAAAAAACCACCAATAATATACACTTTACCACATGCCATAAAAAAGAGAGAAATCATTACTAACACTTTACATAATAAACACTAATACTATGCAAACTAACTACTAATACATTTAAAAGAAAAACAGAACAGCAGCAAAAAAGCAGGAAACTATGGTTTGGGACTAATACTTTTCAGTGTAACAACTATTACAATTGAGAGTAACAAGTAATACAAAATACAAAAAACCTCCAACATAAAACAGGGCTAAAAACTTGACAACAAAAGAAAACATAGACATCATTGATAATACTTTACATGATAACAACTAATACAATATGAACTAACTACTAATACATTTAAAAAAAATATAAGGAAACACAGAAAATGTTTGTATAACTTAAATGTTCAGTAACAAAAACACATAAACAACAGAAATAACAAAAAACTACCAAAAATCAGAAACTAGGGTTTGAAATTTGAAAATATCAAACAAATCACCACAAAACTTTAAACCCTACACATTAAAACTGGACGAAACTACCGTTTTCAAAGTTCAGAAATCTTAAAAACCCTAGCATGTATCAAACATTACCTTATTTGACGAACACGAACGATATCTGTTGTTTTCAAACAAACACGAACTTCAAAACCGCGAAGGAACTGTGGTCTTCTGTCAAACTCAAACGAAAATGCTACAAGATTTCAAAACTTCACGCACCAACGCACGCACCAACGCACTCTGTCCGATTCGAAAGAATTCTGTGTAAGAGTTTTTTGCAATGCTTGAGAATTGAGAAGTTGAGAAATGAGAAGTCACATCCAACTATGCAAGTGATGACGGTTCGGTTGATGAATTACTGCTTTGAAATTGAAAAGCCACGTTCAAATCGCAAAACTGCCACTAGGCGATCGAAAATTACAAAAATGCCTCTACCGGGCGAAATCACAAAAATGCCACTGGGTCGCGGATCCGGGTCGTGGGTCAGACCCGTCTAACGGGTTTGACCCGTCAGACGGTCTGACAGGAGTTTTTGTGTTAAAAAAATTATCTAGCGGAACAAAATGGGACCTTTTGATATCCAATCGTCTTAACTTTTGTTTTTTGGATTTTCTTTTATCTCGATTTCAATTATCAATAACAGAATTTTATTTTTTTCACGTATTTGTAAATAGAAATTTTATATAAAATCGTTTTTTATGGTACTATTTTTTACATTTTTCGACTCTTCCAAACTAATATATAATAAATTAAAATGCTTTCATGATTACATATTTTAATTCTTTTAATTGTATTTAAAAAATAGTTACGTGTTCTTTTAATTTGACTAACCAAATAAGTGAATCGAAAAGTCAAACAAAAATTATGTTACTTATTCGAACCGATTAATTCAATTTCTTGTTTGGTTTATAATTTTGATCGGTCAAAAATTTGGTTCGAATTGATTCATTTTGATCGAATGAACACCTATGACGCAAGGAATAGAACATTTAAATTGCTCATATTGTAGATGGATGGTTAGTTGAATATATAACTTTTTAAAATGTTCATGTTTCATAAATATTGAAGAAATGAATTTATAATAGGGAAATTAGTATCTTATAAAGTTTTTTGAAAAAGAAAACTCAATCTACTAAATATTAAATACTAGTATATATCTTTATGTGTTAATTTTCCGAAGGTTTTGTCTCTCTAAGTGATTACTAGAGATGGCAAAATATCTCGTACCCGACTGGGGAACCCGGTTCCCACCCCAAATCAGATTCCCCTACCCAATTAAGTCAAAATATGTATATGTTTTTGTTAAATTGCCAAAATTAAAATTAAATGTTATTTAAATTATAAAAAACATAAATGGGGATCCTCGTGTTGAAAACAAAGAATCCATAAAATATTGAGAGAGAAAATATATTTTTCTATTCTTATTATGCAAAACCAAAAGTGAATTACAAAATAAAGAAAGAGAGACCTATATAGGTGACTAGAAAACATAACCCTAAAAGGACTAGAAATCCTAACCATAAAAGGACTAAAATAATAAAGAAACCTAATATATATTATATTTAAACACTCCCCCTCAAACTCACGATGCAACCGCAAGAAGCACTGAGAGTTTGTCAAACAAGAAACGAAAATGTGAAGAAGAATGTGCCTTGGTAAACATATCATCAATCTGCACCGAAGAAGAAACAAAAGACAACTTGATGATACCAATCTAATAATAATGTCGAATAATATGGTAATCAATCTCAATATGTTTAGTCCTCTCGTGAAAAACTTTATTATGGACAATCTGAATAGCACTCTTATTATCAAAATGCAGCAGAGTGGTACGATCAATAAAAAAACTCATATCTGCTAGCAACCAATGTAACCAAACTATCTCACAAGTAGTAGTTGCCATGGCACGATACTCGGCTTCTGTGGAAGATCTAGAAACAACATTTTGTTTCTTACTCTTCCTAGAAATGATGAGAGTATCGTATTGAGATTGATTGCCATATTATTCGATATTATTATCAGATTGGTATCATCACGTTGCCTTTTGCCACCAAAAGAATCATTGGAAGACCCAGTGTCCCCTATTATTGAATAAAGGTAAACCACAATACCCGAGGTCCCAACAACAGCAGTTGAGGTTCTAGCAACAACGACCTCCACGTCCTCCATAGTAGCCACCAGCACCATCGCCATCTCAATGGTCTCCTAGACCACCTCCGCCAAGCAATGCGATCATTTGCACCATCATTGGATCGTATATGTTTGAGCAATTTCAAAAGTTCATTGCCTCACAACCACATGCTATGTCCACCTCATCAAATATAGGTTTGTCTCATTCCAATTCTTTAGGTACGTCTTCACTATTGTGGATCTTAGATTCTGGAGCTTCCCATAATATGTCACCTAGTATGTCGTCGTTTGTCTCTTTGTCTCCTAATCCATGTGTGTCAGTTCTAACTGCTGATGTTACTCCAATGGCACTAGTAGGAATTGGTTCCATTGTCACGTCTTGTTTTTCCATTCTAAATGTTTATTATGTTCCTAACCTCACCTTGAATCTGGGTGCAGCTAGCCAATTATGTGCGTCTGGTTGTTTAGTCTCATTTTCTTCTTTTACTTGTTCTATTCAGGACCCGCAGTCTTAGAAGCTAATTGGGACATGTCGTAAATAAGGGGACTTTATCTTTTAGATCAGCTCAAAATACTAGAAGCTATAACTTTTAGTGTGGATTTGTCATCTTTTCGTTTGAATCATTCGTCTTCGGCCTTTTACTTATGGCATTCTCGTTTAGGTCACGGGTCTGCATCTCATTTACAGTTTTTGGTTTCTGCTGGTGTCTTAGGGGAATTGAAATCTCATGATATTTCGGATTATAATGGTTGTAAACTGGAAATATTTTCACTTTACCATTGAATAAAAGTGTTTTTATTTCTCGTGCACCATTTGATCTTATTCATTCTGATGTATGGGGACCTTTCACTGTCAATACAAAGGGTGGATCTCGATATCATGTTTCGTTTATTGATAATTATACACATTATTGTTATGTTTATCTTATGAAACGACGTTTTAATTTCTTCAACATCTTCTGCCACTTTAGAGCACTTGTGAAAACCCAACATTCAACCACCATAAAGTGTTTTCATTGTGACTTGGGTGAAGAGTATTCTTCCAATACTTTTCTTACTTTACTCGCTTCTGATGGTACAGTACGACAAACATCTTGTACGGATACCCTTGAACAAAATGGTATTGCACAGCGAAAACATAAATATCTTGTAGAAACTGCTAGGTCTCTTTTGTTGTCTGCTAGTGTTCCTAGTGTTTTTTGGGGGGAAGCAGTGAGAACTGCTACCTATTTGATTAATAGAATTTCTATTTCGCACAATTCGGTTTGACACCATTTGAGAAGTTGTATAGGTATGCTTTTGATTGCTTATCTTTACGCGTGTTTGCTTCTACTTGGTTTGTCCTTCGACCTCAAGTTGAACATAACAAGTTGACCTCACGGCCTGCTTCATGCGTTTTCTTGGTTATGGGGAAGGACATAAATGTTATCGTTGTTTTGATCCAGTTAGCCAAAAATTATATGTCTCGCATGCAGTGTTTCTTGAACATATTCCGTTGTTTTCTATCCCAGCTGGCTCCCATAAGTTCTGCAGGTTCTGGTACATTGACAACTGATTATGATGCGATTGACTCTCCTGCTACTGATGTTGTCCCTTCAACTTCTCCAACTGCGGCTCCTGATGTTTCTCATCATCAATCCACATGTGTTCGTAAGTCTACTGAGTTACTAGATTTCATTTAATCTTGTTATTCTAGTTCATTCGTCTATTTTTTGGCCTCTCTTTCTCATATTTCTGAGCCTTCATCATGTAGAGAGGGGATTCGTGATCCACTTTGGCAGGATGCTATGCCTAGGGAACCTACTACTTGGCATCATAGTCATACTTGGGACTTGGTACCTTTACCACCGGGAAAACATGTCATTGGATGTCGTTTGGTCTACAAAATCAAAACCAAATCTGATGTCTATTGAAAGATATAAAGTCCGGCTAGTAGTTAAGGGTTATACTTAGGAGTATGTGATTGATTACGAGGAGACATTTGCGCCTGTTACAAAGATGACAACTATTTGTACCCTTCTTGCGATCGCCTTGGTTCATCGATGGGGTATATCTCGGATGGATGTAAGCATGCTTTTTTGAATGGTGATCTTGTTGTGAAGTGTACATGCAGCCTCCCCCCAGTGCTTTGCCCATCAACCAGGTGAAGTTTGTAAGCTTCATAAAGCTTTTTATGGACTTAAACAAGCCTCTAAAGTGTGGTATGAGAAGTTCACTTATATAGTTACTTCTATTGGTTTTTCCAAGTCATCATAATTCGGCTTTTGTTTGTCAAATATATTACAAATAGGTCATATTTTACTTTCATTATATGTTGATGATATGATTATTATTGGTGAAGATCTTAATGGGATAGAAACTTAGAAGCCTACATTAGCTCGTTCTTTTGCAATGAAAAATTTGGGTCTGCTCCGTTATTTTCTTGGTATTGAGGTTGCTTCTTCCCCACAAGGTTATCTTTTGTCTAAATCAAAGTACATTACTAATATATTTGAGCGTGCACATACTCTTTTGTTAGGAAATTTATTTGTTAAATTTTGATGATACCATGTAAAACTTAAACTAGGAAGTTGGCACCCCATTTTCCTTGTAATTTTGTATTGTAATAGATAGGACTGGAAGAGCTGAGTTAAGTCAGCTATGTCAAACGTTACAAGAAGTCAACTCGGACTGGGATGAACACTCTGTTGTGTGTCAGCTGAGTATGGCCTAGAAGGAAGTCAAGGACTCGACTGAAGGAGAGTCAGCTGAGGAACAGTTGTGAGAAGTGTCAGTCAAGTCAACTCAAGAAGCCAAGTCTATCAGTTAAAGTGATAGTTGAGTCAATCTCATGATTGGAGCAGACTCAAGTCACCTAGGGTAAAGGCAAATGATCAAGTTGAGACAACTGACTTAGATCCATTGATTAAAGTCAAGAATATTACTCGATATAGTAATATGTCAAGCTGCTAGGTCTAAAAGTGTTTGGCCCAGAATTGTGCAAAAGGAATGAGCCAATGGGAAACATTGCACCTTGTGTCAGATACCTGCAATGCTGGAATGCCATATAATACGAGGAAAGGTCAACATAACCAAGGCTGCAGACCAAGAAAAGACAAGCCAACGAACATAAAGTGACATTTCAAACTAGCCTATCTCATCAACGGGCAAATTTCAAATGTGCACTATAAAAGGCTGAGGAATCATTTGAGAAAAGTAGACCTTGATAACCTGAACCAAGCAAGAGCAAGCAATATTCAAGCAATTAACCTGCAAATTTCTCAAAGCAGTTCAAACAATTCCTCAAGCCTTAAACTCGAAGAAACTCGATCCAATACAAGCTGTGAAGGATAGATAACTTCAACCAGTTGAAGAGGAAACTTTTGAAGAAACAAATGGGTCTACTTTCCAAGTCAGGATTGTAGAAAGGTTCAAGGTCGAACCATTATCAAGTTTGTTGGAGGGCTTCGTGATCAAATCCAAGAACTTGAGAAGTGAGCTGAAGTAGCAAGGCAGCTGCCCTGTGAAGAAGTTGAGTTGCAAGAGAAGCCAGTTGTGTGATCAAGGCTATCTCCAGACTGATAATCACTTGTAAACTGATCTGTTACATAGTGGATTCCTCCAGGAGTTGGAGAAGAGAGGATTAGAAGTGATTCAAAGTCTCTCCTAGGACTGATCCTTTGGGAGTGGCGCAGTTAATTGCGAGAGACATTGCTGCGACCACGTCCCCAGTGAACTCAACTGATGGCTCTCAGGGAGTTGGCAATGAAGCTGGAACTTTGGGCCCCCAAGCCAAGCCTATCCCTAAAGAAGGTGTTAACCCACCTACCCTTGCGGTTGTACACTCAGAGGGAACAGTAGCCACGTCTCAGGAGAAGAGTGACCCCAACATTGTTCACTTAGTTGGTGTGCCACCTGAGGGGGAAACACTCTCCACTACAGTTACGTCGGAGGAAGTTTTGGGAGACCAAACAGTTGACATTAACGACACTCAAACAGTTGAGTCTGTCTCAGCTGAGATGTCCACTACGTTGCAGGCTGATGAAGTTGCTGCCGCAACTAAGGCAAAGGATGGAGAGACCCTGGGAGTTGAGACTCTGGGCCCTGAAAGTGCAATCTAAGGAGTTGAGACTCCGATGGATGCCACGGTTAGAGACCCTAAGACAGTTGGGTCTGTCGAAGGGATTGTAGAAGACCCTAAGACAATTGAGACTATCGAAGGGAATGTAGAAGGCCCTGCAGCAGTTGAGACTGTTGGGGGTAATGAAGGTCTAAGGAAGGTTGAGACTTTCCTAGGTAAAGAGCAGACTGAAAAGAACATTCCTAAACTTGAAGGAGCTGCTGCAGAAGAAGAGATCAACGCCCTTCACGATTCCTAAGAGCATATTGATACTTCATTTCTGGGATCGGAGGATGAAGCTGAGTCCACACAAACATGAAAATCCAACGACGGACACAACTGAAGATGTTCTAAAATGTCAGAGCAAAGTCAGTGATAAAACGGCTGGAATGAGGTTTAACGTTGATGATGAGCCAACTCCTAAGGCCTCATCATCTTCTGATGAAGCTGATGATACAACTGAGGACCAGGTTACTCAATTGGAAAAAGACACTGAGACCGAGGAAGCCGTTAAGACAGCTGAGGCTCAGTCAGCTGAGCAAACATCTACAAATGCTCCAGCTGAGAAAAAGTCAACTGTGCAGGCTTCACACCTGCGGCGAGAATTTATTCTGACTCAATCGCAGGCTTTAACAGATGCACCAACAATTGCCAATGACGCTGCCGCAGCTGAGGCACAAAGAGCTGAATCATCACAGGTATTTCAAAGTCAAGACCCTCAAGGTGAAGCCTCGAGGATACTCTTCGTGCGCGATGATGTTTTTGAAGACATGTTCCCATTCATTGCTAATTTGCCTGACATGGAGGATGAATCTGCTGCAGAGCTAAGGAAATATACAGTGCAGGAAGAGCCCGTCATTCCCACATATACGATTGTGCCAGTGGACTTCAATTTTGATGCGAGTGGCGATACCAATTTGAATCAAATCCTACAGCCGAGTTCCGTGAAACCTTTAAGAAGATCTGCGAAGAGATTGAGAAGATGGAACGTCACCAGGCCTCTTTAGACTTGTGATTGGATAATCCAGAAGCTACCCTCACAGCCGATTTGAGAGGGATCATCATGCGTATAAGGGAATGGGCTGCATAGTAGACAACCATGCGATCGGAGCAGGTCCGTTACTTCAAGCTCTTTTTGCCAAAATGCTTGTTTGGAGTGCGGACAACTCAATGTATCGAGAGGATGAAGGAATATATAATAAGGATGGAAACTTCCCATAAGTCGGATATGGAGTGCTACAACACTTTCACAAGACTGAAATTGCTCGTCCGGAGAACAATATGAATGAAAAGTTCGGTCTTTTGATGGCGGAGATGAAAATAGTGACAAATGAATCAAAGGCCACTCGTTCCGAAGTTTCAAAGCCTACTTCGAAAGCGATTCCAAGAAAAACTCGACAAAGCGATTTTTGGATTTTCTTCTCGGTGGACTATTCCTGGGATACCTCTCTCATTTGGTGATGATGCCAAAAAGGGGGAAGAAGAGGTCCCAAAGGGATTGAAAGAAGAATTGAAGAAAGGAGGTGACACGGTGATTTGGGGAAGAAAGTTCAAAGGATTTGAAATTGATGTATCTTTGAAACCCACAGCTAGGTGATGTCACAACCTCCAATTCTCGCCAAGCTACCCTTGAACCTACCTGTTGAGAAAGTTGCAGTGGCCATGAAAGATAAAAGAAAGGCCATCGAAGCTGCATTTGAGGAGGTAGCTGAGAAGCAATCAGCTCATGTTCAGGAGATCATGAAGCAATATGGTAGTCCTCCAGTCGGAAAGGACTACGCTGCGATCAAACCCCCAATGAACATTACTATGCCTGATGATGGATCTGAGCCTAGATCAATAGAGGAGTTCCAAACTCTAGAATCAGAAGGCTACTTTCAAGGGATGACTCTGCCGCAAGCCTGGGACTTGTATTGGGAGAAGGGATTGGAAGTATGTCAATCAACTGAGATGCAGCAAACTTCCAGTGAGCCCATTCAATTTGGAAAGTCTAAGGCCCCGAAGATATCGCCCGGATGAAGGGGAGGAGTGAGTTAGGAAGGGGAAGACGTGGTGGTGGAAGAGGCTCTGAACCTCGACTAAAACCAAAAGACGTAGCATAAGTAGATCCAGACAAGAAGGGTCTTATATATTGGGTTGGATATGGTCACCTTGCCAACCTAGAAATTGCTAGAGAGAACGCTGAAGCTCTCAGGAGGCAATAAGCTAAGAATGAGAGGACTGCTTGCGAATGGGAAGAGAGAAAGCAGAGGGATGACCATGCTGCTAGGTGAGCGTATGAGAAAAAAAGAAAGAAAGAGAAAGAAGAGAAGAAGAGGAAGAGAGCTGATGATGACAGGAGGAGAGCAGAAGAAGAAGAAAGAAGGAAGTAGCAAAGGTGTTGAAGTATGCTGCGAACTCCTTCATGTATTTTGTTGTAAATACATTTGTGTAAGTCTTCTGTAATGAGCTCATTGAATTTCTCTGTAATTTTCACTTTGTATGTATCTTAGCTTAAATATGCGATTATTGTCATATAATAGAAAAAAGGCTCGATACTTGTAAACTTGACTTTGTAAAGTGTAGATCCCAAGGGTGTGAGTAAGGTTTAGAAGGGGGTTGAATAAACCTTACCAATTTTTCGATTTTAGTCCTTTTAAAATATTACGAGTTAAATACACAAGATATGTCCTTGATGGACATCTAAGTTAGTTAAAAATAGAGTTAGCCATCAACGGACTCAATTGATTTGTTGATAGAATAACTCATTGTTTAGTCTAAACCTTAACTTGGCTTTGATGAGATTTTATTGGAAGACTTAACACCCTTGAATTTTGGTTTAAGTTTGTTTTAACACTTGGTTTTAGCACTTTGTTAATTATCAATTGAATAGCAAATTATCGTGAGATATTAAATGATATGCAAAAAGTAAATGTTGAAATGTAAATGACACAATAATTTTTATAGAGGTTCGAAGATGGGGTAATTCTTCTAATCCTCTCTTCTCCAACTCCTGGAGGAATCCACTAAGTATTGATCAGAGTACAAAGTGGTTATCACTCCAGATAAGAGTCTTGATCACACTGGTGACTTGATCCTTTGGGACTCAACCTAGAGATGCCTTGGTCACACGGTGGCTTCTCGACGACTCGCCTTCTTCACAGGCAGGGCGCTTTGCTTTGCTACTACTCTGACTCACTTGCTCAAACTTCTTGGATTTGATCACGAAGCCCTCCAATAACTTGAGACTGGTTCGACCTTGAACCTTTCTACAATCCTCCTCAGAATGTAGACCCCTTTTGATTCTTCAAAAGTTTCCTCTTCAACAGTTTGAAGTTGTCTTTCCTTCACAGCTTGGTGTTGGATCGAATTCCTTCGAGGTTTAGGCTTGAGGATTTGCTTGAATAACTTGAGAATATTTTTGCAGGTTACAGCTCGAATGATAACTTGAATGTTCGTGGTTCAGGTAACCTCTCTCTAAGTGATTACTCAGCCTTTTATAGTGAACTTTCAAAAATCTGCCCGTTGAAGAGATAGGCTGATTTCAAAAGTCACTTGTATTCGTTGGCTTGTCTTGTTGCAGTCCTCGGTCTTGACATTTCCTCGTATTTAAATGAACTTTCAGCTTTTCAGAGTCTGACACAAGGTGCAGTGCTTCCCATTGGTTTATTCCTTTTGCACGCTTCTGGGACTGAGCACATGATGACATGGCAGCATGGAAGTATTACTTGTTTAGGTAATATTCTTGACTTACGGCAAATGATTCTTTTGATTGTCTTAACTTGATCGCCTTTCCTTAACTTCCCAGGTGACTTGAGTCGGCTCCCAATCATTGGATGACTCATCTGTCACTTCAACTTGACACTTGGCTATCTTGAGTTGACTTGGTGACACTTCACACAGTATCATAGCCATTTGCTACTCCTTGATCGAGTTCTTGTCTTCATCCAGTCTTGATTGACTTCTTGTATGTCCGGCGTAGGTGACTTGACTCGGCTAGTACAACCCTATCTATTACAATACAAATTACAAAGTAAATGGGGTGCCAACTTTCTAGTCTAAGTTTTACATGGCATTCATCAAAATCTAAACAATAAATTTCCCAACAATTTCCCCCTTTTTGATGATGCCAAAACTTAAAACATACATACAAAATGTACATAGCGAGAGATACATACAGACAATGTAGAAACAGAGAATGTATGCATAGAATTGATCCTTTTATTGATCATAACATTCTTGTCCTTTACACAGCTGTTTACAAAGTGTATCAGAGCAAACATGACATTCTATATCTACGCAAAAATATAGAAATTCTAGATTCTTATTCAATGTACAGAAGACTTACATACATATGCATTTACAATAGTAAAATATATGAAGGGGTGGACATCAACACTTCATCGCCTTCGCTGTCTCCTTCTTTCCTCTTCAACTCTGTCATCTTCTGGTCTCTTTCTCTTCTTTTCTTCTTCACCTTTCTTTTTCTCGTAGGCTCTCTTCCGATGACTTCGTCTTTTCTCTTTCTTTCTTGTCTTTCTTCCAACAAATTTGAGTTTGTTTTTATTTTATTCTTCAATCCTTTTTACATAATCAACATTCTTCCTGGCCACTTCCATGTTGGCTACTTCGTCATACCCAGCCCAATAGATCCCTCATTTCTTCCCTGGATCTATGTATTCGATGTTTTTGGGTAGAGGTCTAGGTCTAAAACCTCTTCTTCCACTGCTTCTCCCTCTTCCTCTGGGTGTGTATTGTACTGGGGCCTTCTTCTTCCCAGCAGAGTGACTGCTAGGAGTCTGCTGCCTGTTAGCTTCTTCGCACAGCTTGAGCCCTTTTTCCCAATACAAGTCCCAGGCTTGGGCCATGGTCATGCCTTCGAAGTATCCCTCGGATGCGAGCGTTTTGAATTCATCAACTGATCTAGGCTCGGTACCGACGTCTGAAATGGCATCAGTGTCTCTTCCTACTGGAATGCCTCCGTATTGTTTCGGTATGTCCATCGCACGGGCATCCATTTTTCTTTCAACCTCCTTCATCTCTGCTTCTACTATCTTCCTCTTTTCAAACATGGGTACAGCAGAGTGTTGGAGCGGCAGAGTCACTGGAAGTTTGCTGATGATGTCAGCTGTGACAAGTCCTTGTTGAGGGGTTCTAGAAACCATTAAGGTCATATCCTTTGAACCTTTTCCCTCAATGGATTTTTCCTTATCTTTCTTCCGCTCTTTTAGTTGTTTTTTCTTACCTTCTCAACTTTTGTGTCCTTCTTTTAGATCGATCCTTTCAATGTCTTTAGGTATTCCTCTTCCCCCTTTTTGGCATCATCGAAGGAGAGAGGAACCCCTGGAAACATGCCAGCAAGCATGAAATCTAGGCGGCTGATAGCTGAGTTTTGCTTGGAGTATGCTGCGGAGTATGCTGCACGGAATTCTAAGCGGGTGGCTTTGGATTCGACTGCCACCAGCTTCATTTCAGCCATAAGGAGGCTGAACTTTTCATTCATGTTTTCCTCCACGCGCAGATGTTCTTTGCGATGAAATTCTCACAGCAATTCCATTTCCGTGGTATGAGAGGCATGCATCCTATCAATATTTTCTTGCATCCTCGTCTTCATGTCAGCATTATCAGCGCTCCAGACTAGCATTTTATTGTACAATGCTTTGAAATATCGAACTTGTTCCACACGCATTGTCTATTGTTGTTGCCACCATTTCCTGATTCTGACTATTATTCCACGCAGATCAGCTGTAAGATTTGCATCTCTGTTATCCAGCCGCATATCCAATGAGGCCTGGTGCCTTTCCATCTTCTCTATCTCCGCAAATATTGCCTTGAAGACTTCTCGAACCTCAGTTGTCACATCTGTCTCAGCTGGTGGCCAAGCAGCATCAAAATCAAAATTTGCTGGGACGATGCTATATGTGGGAATGACTGGATCAGGTTTCTGGAAACGTCGTTGATCTCTAGCTGATTCTTCATCAAGATCAGGCAGCTCTAGTGAGAAAGGGAACGTTTGTTCAAACGGATCATCACGGACATAGGGAATGTGTTCAACGGTGACTTGTGGCCGTGATGTGCCCGGTTGAGTCGATTCTGCTGCAGCGTTGGGAGCCTGCGCAGATGACTCGGTCGCAGCTGGGCCTTGGTGTGGGGGTTGGCCAGCTGACTAAGCCTCAGCTGTCTGGACAACTTCTTCGGCCTCAGTGGTTGCTTCTAAATGAATTTGCGTGTCCTCTGCTGCACCATCAGCGTCATCGGACGATGATGAGTCCTGAAGGCTTGGCTCATCATCAAAATTGAACTTTTGACGAGCAGCCTTGAATTATGGCTTACTCATGCTAGGAAGAACATCCTCAGCTGAGTCTTTTTGACTTGCAATAGGGGATGACTCAACTTCATCTTCACCTTCAGATCCCAGAAGAGTTACGTCAGGGTTGTCTTGGGAATCGTGAAGGGCACTTATCTTCTTCTCAGTTGCATCAATGATAACATGAGGGATGTTTTGTAATTCTGCCTCTTTACCTCGGGAAGTCTCAATCTCCCGTAGGCCTTCAGTACCTCCTGCAGTCTCAACTGCAGCAAGGCCTTGGACATTCCCTTCGACAGACTCAGCTGTCTTGGGGTCTTCGACGTTGGCATCCACAGGAGCCTCAAATCCGTGGATTGCAATTTCATTGCCCAGAGTGTTAACTCCCAGGGCAGATCCATCTCGCGTGCCTCGACCATTGCATCAACGGTGTCCTCGGCTGCAGAAGCGATTGGCACTGAGTGACGAGCAGTCTCAATCGTCCGAGCCACAAGTGACAACTTTCTTTGTGTTTCTTTTTGTTTTTCCTTCTCCACTTCGCCTCCTAGATTCGTTGTGGAGTCATCTGCAGCAACCTCCGACCTAACTGCAGTAGAGGGAGTTTCCCCCTCAGCTGGCACACCAGCTGAGTGACTTGGATTGGGGTCACTATTCTCCAAACTCTCGGTTGTTTCCTGTGAGTGTTCAGCTATTGGGGCAGGTGGTAAAACACCTTCAGAAAGGGTAGGCTCGACTTGGGTCCCCAAGTTCCTAGTTACATCGCCAAGTGCTGGGAAAGTGGTTGCAGCAATGACAGTAACAATTTGGTGCACCACTCCCAATGGATCAATTTCCAGCTGAGATTTGGAAGACTCTCACGGTCCTTCCATCAGCTGTTGCTCATGCATCATCCTGGATTCCTACATGGCTTGCTGCATTTCCAATTTTTCTGTATCTGCAGCAGGGTCCAAATCCTCATCACTTTCTGAAAGTATGTCAAGATGTGGATGAGTATGATCAGTGGTTCCAGTTAGAGGACAAATATTGGTTTCGCACGAGCTTCTGCTTCCTCTGCTGCTCTAGCCTGTTCGTTCTCCTTTCGAATTTGCAGCATGTTGATGCAGTTATCCTCATCAAGGGCTTGCAACACTGTATCAACTTCAAGGAACCTGAAGAGTTCCTCTTCCTCCTCAATAAACTCTGGGTGTTCAAATTGCACCCTAGAGTGACTCAACTTCCACTTCCTCCATTATCGCAGACGATTTTGGATGTCTGGATATAGTGGAGATAGCATGATCACATCATCTTCATCATCTTTCTGCGGTACCTCTTTCTCAGGAATGGGAGGTAGCGAGCTTCCGCTTCTTCACCCTCAGCAGCGTCTATCGCAGGCCGGGACACAGTCCTGTCGATAGGAGACTTAGCTATCTCAGCTGTTACTTATTCCTCAGTTGTTTTATCCACAGCTGGGTCTTCGACTTGCCTCTGCTGATCGGCCTCAGCTGTTTTATCAATTATCTCTGGAGACTCTACTTCTCCAGCTGTTTCAGCAATTTGTTCCAGCTGAGTGGCAGACTCAGCTATTTTCTCAAGCTCTGAACGCTTGAAGAGTCTTCTTCTTTTGGTCCTCACCAGAGGAATTTCTTGTTCGGATTCGGTTTCCTCAGAATCATGGGCGGCGGGGGCCGGTGCCACTTTCTTGGTTTGAGGAGCTGGCTTTCTTGGCTTGCCAGTCCTCTTCTTTTTGACAACTGGAGAAGGTATTTGAGGTTCCTTCTTCTCACGCGGCCGCAGGGGGCAGTGTAGTTGTTTTCTTTGCCGCAGGGGCGATCTTCTTCTTTGTGCGGGGCAGCTCTTTTTCTTCTTTGGAGGGGAGGAGACAACTGTTTCTTCTGGGTCAGCTGATTCCCCCTCACTTGTATCCGCTCTCTTGGCGTAAGCTCTCTTCTGAGCTCCGGAAAGATTTGATCTGAACATCTTCTTATTGACATGGAACGCCTTTCCATGTCGGAGTGGAACTCCTTCCACCTCCATCATCCGGCCAATCACAAGGCCATACCCCAAGGATCCTCCGAACGACACATCTTCCCTGAAAGACTTATTTCCAACATTTTGGCAGAGTCTGCTGCATACAAACTTAGCCCAGTTTACCTTCTTCTCCTCCATGATCGCAACCATCACGATCAGCTTGGTTTTGGACAGGTGATTAAAGCTTCCAAATTTTATGTCTACACACTTGGAAACAATGTCCAATAGCTTATGGTAATCTTCCTTCAAGCAACTTCTTATCTCTTTGTGTAGACAACTTTCGCAAAGATCGAGGTTTGGCCACTTCCTTCCATGCAGCAACCAGGTTTACATCAGCTTCGAATATTTCTGGTACACCTTCCGACGGCAGCAAGCAATGCTCCGCTAGATCCTCAGCAGTGATCGTAAACTCCTTTCCGTGAACATACAACTTGATGCCTTCATCGTGAACTTCAGCGTTCACGTAGAATTGTGCGACCTCTTCCACATACGTCATCTGAAACTCCATCGTGAGAAAGGGTTTGATCTAGATTTCTCCACTTTCTCGCCTATATCTTCTTCACAAGGGTTTCATCGGACCCCTGTTTGATCATCCCTTCGAAATCCACGGTAGAACCAGTGTGGATTTGCTTTCCCAACTTAGCGAAATCATAGGTAGTTGCCATTTTTGAGTTTTACCGAACGAAACCTTAGAAATTTGCCTTGAAGATTGATAGGCTTTTGAGAAAAAAATACAGTCTTTGCTTTTGGAGAGATGAACAGTTTGAGTAATGTGAAAGAGAAAACGGACGAAATGGTATATGTATGGGTTATGAAAGGGCGTGCATACGTTTTTGAAATTTGATCAAGATCAACGGCTCAGATTTAGCACGCCGATTAGCAATTAATTTTCGCATTTGATGCGGTAGCATTTATATCCAAGCATATGCTTTGTCGTGCAGCTTTTGACTGTACCTGTCATTATTATGATGATGTCATCATTAAAACATTCCCGCTTATTAAAAACGACTGCGTTTTTGTCACTTAGTTCATAAATGATTCAACTTACTCCTTAGCAGATTCAATTCTTCTTTGCTCTTTTCACATAGGTACTCGGCCTATCGCCTAACTCGATCTGGTGATTTTTACGATACGATGATACTTAATGGTTCATGACTTCAACTCTATTTTCATCTTTTCTCGTTCCATCTCTTCTCCTTGAGTCTTCTGAGTGTCAATTCAGCTCAATTAACCCTAGCTCATGCTTAAGCTCTTCAAATCTTGATTCACATAATGGCTTTGTGAATATGTCAGCTAACTGTTTGTCGGTTGAGATGTATTCCAAGGTGATGTCTTTCTTTTCAACATGATCTCTTATGAAATGATATCTGACATCAATGTGCTTTGTTCTTGAGTGCAACACAGGATTTTGAGTGATTGCAATAGCACTTGTGTTATCACACATAATTGGAATTTCTTTTTCTTCAACATCATAATCTCTCAGTTGTTGTCTCATCCATAAGACTTGGGCACAACAGCTACCAGCTGCTATGTACTCAGCTTCAGCAGTGGATGTGGCTATTGAGTTTTGCTTCTTGCTAAACCAGGAAACCAATCTGTTTCCAAGCATTTGACATGTACCAAGTACTTCTTCCTGTCAACTCTACATCCAAAGATAGTCGAGTCCGAGTAACCAATAAGCTTGAATCCTCCTTCCTTTGGATACCATAAGCCGACTTCCTGGCATCAGTTCAAGTATCTTAGGATTCTCTTAGCTGCAGTCATATGGCTTTCTTTTGGTGCAGATTGAAATCTTGCACATACACCTACAGCAAAGGTGATGTCTGGCATGCTTGCTGTTAAATAGAGCAATGATCCAATTAGTGCTCTGTATCTTATTTGATCCACATGCTTGCCATCTGCATCCATATCCATCTTGATCGATGTATTCATTGGTATTTTCGAGAAGATTTCTCTTCCATACCAAATTTCTTCATTAAATCTCTGGTATACTTTTTTGACTTATAAAGGTTCCATCATTCATTTTATTTAACTTGAAGTCCTAGAAAGAATGTCAACTCTCCCATCATGCTCATTTCAAATTTGCCTTGCATGAGGTTTGAGAACTTATCACACATTCTTTGAGTTGACTTGATCGACACTTCACACACCGTATCATATCGCTACTCCTTGATCGAGTTCTTGTCTTTTTCCTTGCCATACTCAATTTGCTTCACAATGAGTCTTCATCCCGATCTTGATTGACTTCTTGTATGTCCGGCGTAGGCCGACTTGACTCAACTAGTACAACCCTATCTATTACAATACAATATACAAAGTAAATGGGGTGCCAACTTTCTAGTCTAAGTTTTACATGGCATTCATCAAAATCTAAACAATAAATTTCCCAACATAAAGGACAAGAATGCTATAATCAATAAAATGATTATTCAAAGCATGCATTCTTTGTTACTACACTGCTTGTATGTTTATTGTATACTTATTGAATGCTTTAAGTTTTGGCATCATCAAAAAGAGGGAAATTTTTAGGAAATTTATTTGTTAGATTTTGATGATACCATGTAAAACCTAAACTAGGAAGTTGACACCCCATTTTCCTTGTAATTTGTATTGTAATAGATAGGACTAGAAGTGCTGAGTTAAGTCAGCATGTCAAAGATTACAAGAAGTCAACTGCGGACTGGGATGAAGACTCTGATGTGTGTCAGCTGAGTATGGCCTAGAAGGAAGTCAAGGACTCGACTGAAGGAGAGTCAGCTGAGGAACAGCTGTGAGAAGTGTCAGTCAAGTAAACTCAAGAAGCCAAGTCTTTCGGATTGAAGTGATAGTTGAGTCAATCCCATGATTGGAGCGACTCAAGTCACTGGGGTAAAGGTAGCGATCAAGTTGAGACAACGACTTAGATCCGTTGATTAAAGTCAAGAATATTACTCGATATAGTAATATGTCAAGTCATCAGTCTAAAAAGTGTTTGGCCGGAATTGTGCAAAAGGAATGAGCCAATGGGAAACACCGCACATTGTGTCGAAACCCGCAATCTTTGGAATGCCATTTAATAAGAGGAAAGGTCAACATCACCAAGGCCGAGACCAAGAAAAGACAAGCCAATAAACGTAAAGTGACATTTGAAACTAGCCTATCTCTTCAACGGGCAAATTTCAAATGCGCACTATAAAAGATCGAGGAAACATTTGAGAAAAGTGGACCTTGATAACTGAACCAAGCAAGAGCAAGCAATATTCAAGCAATTAACCCGCAAATTTCTCAAAGCAATTCAAATAATTCCTCAAGCCATAAACTCGAAGAAACTCGATCCAACACAAGCTGTGAAGGAGAGATACCTTCAACCAGTTGAAGAGGAAACTTTTGAAGAAACAAATGGGTCTACTTTCCAAGTCAGGATTATAGAAAGGTTCAATGTCGAACCATTATCAAGTTTGTTGTAGGGCTTCGTGATCAAATCCAAGAACTTGGGAAGTGAGCTGAAGTAGCAAGGCAACTGCCCTGTGAAGAAGCTGAGTCGCAAGAGAAGTCAGCTGTGTGATCAAGGTTGTCTCTAGACTGATAACCGCTTGTCAACTAATCTGTTACATAGTGGATTCCTCCAGGAGTTGGAGAAGAGAGGATTAGAAGAATTACCCCATCTTTGAACCTCTATAAAATATTTGTGTTATTTACTTCAGCAATTTACATTCCTGCATATTCACTTATATCTGCTATTAGTATACATTTGCTATCCAACTGATAATTAACTAAGTGTTAAAAATCAAGTGTTTAAAACAAGCTCAAAATCAATCAAAGGGTGTTAAGTCTTCCGCTGCTAAAAACCAAATCAGCCAAGTTAAGTATTTGGCTTAAGCAACCAAGTTATACTATCAACAGCTCTATCAAGTTTGTTGAGTGGGTAACTTAGTTGAATAGCCAACTTAGCTGTCCCCCAAGGACACAGCTGTTTGAGTCAACTCTGTTGAAAAAATGACTAAAAACGGAAATTTGGTAAGGTTTATTCAACCCCCCTTCTAAACCTTACACCACACCCCTTGGGACCTACAATTACTCATAACAAGATTGTTGATACTCCCCTTGAGACTAATGCTCAATATTCTCCTTCTGGTGGTTCTCCCTTGTCGGATCCCAGTCTGTTTCGTACTGTTGTTGGCAGTTTGGTTTATCTCACAGTTACTCGTCCAGATATTGCACATGCTATTCATGTGGTTAGTCAATTTATTACTTCTCCCACTACAGTTCATTGGGCTGATGTTCTGCATATTCTTCGATATCTTCGAGGAACTCAATTTCAGAGTATTTTACTTCCGTCTAGTTCTTCTTTGGAGCTGCGTGCATACTCTAATGCTGATTGGGTTGGTGATCCTATAGATCGCAAATCTATCACTGGTTTTTGTGTGTTTCTGGATGACTCTCTCATTTTATGGAAGAGTAAGAAACACGATGTGGTTTCTAGATCTTCCACAGAAAACGAGCATCATGCCATGGCAACTACTGCTTGTGAGATAATTTGGTTACATTGGTTGCTCGCAGATATGGGTGTTTTTCTTGATCGTCCCACTCCACTGCATTGTGATAATAAGAGTGCTATTCAGATTCTCCGTGATACAATTTTTCATGAGAGGACTAAACATATTGAGATTGATTGCCATATTATTCGACGTTATTATTAGATTGGTATCATCACGTTGCCTTTTGTTTCTTCTTCGGTGTAGATTGCTGATATGTTTATCAAGGCACATTCTCAGAGGGTATCCTTGAATTCATCGATCGGGATTATTTTTAATCGGCTTTGTGATGCGGCATAGATCGATGCAAATAGATGTAGAAATGATCCCCTTATCAGCATGAGTCTCAAGTCGTATCTCGTCAGCTAAAAGTTCATTAACCACTGAATCTACAGAAGCTAATGGGCTACGATGTAAAATACTACCACGCAATCTCTTAAAGTTAGAATGAAGAGCCATCAAAAATTGCACTAGTAATATAGAGTGTTCTTATCGACAACGTGTAATATAGAGTGAAAAAGCTCGCAAATCTTGAGAATTTAGTAAGCGACAATTGATCTCACAAACTTCATTCGTAGTCTCATACATAGCGGAAACCAAAATAAAACTCTTGAATACTCATATCCTCGGGTTTTGTAGGTTTATCTTTTTCGATAACATAAATCCGCAGAATACCGGCGTTGTTTCCAATTGATAATTTTTGTTTCACAAAGTTAGTTCGTTTGTTTATTTTTGTATACAACCATGCCGGATGGTCCCAAACTTCATTCGTGAACATGTCAAATTTCATACTTTGCCAATTTTGTTCGAACAAACAAACCAAATGCATATTTAAACCAAATTGTTGATCAAAGTAATAATCTTCGAATTATCCGCTTATCAAACCTCCAACAAACCGTTCATGAACATATTTATAAACAAACATCGAGCTTGAATCGGGTTTTGTAGGTTTATCTTTTGTCCTAAAGAACATAACCCCACATAGATTTACCTCGCAATTTATTTTTCATGACATAACTCAATATGAATAGTTTTTCCCATTTAATTGTATGTTAATTGCCTAAAAAGAGCCATCCTTACGAGCAGCCATGACGAAAAAAATAAAGAAAAAAAAACCCACCAAATCTTAACCAAAAAACAAGTAAAAACTAACCAAATCGGAACCCAAAACTAGCGATAACATAATAAAACGGAACCAAAAAAAGGAACCTGATCGGAACTAACAAAGAAAGAATGAAAAAACAATTAACACATGTATTATTATTATGCAAAACCAAAAAAAAATTACAAAATAAAGAAAGAGAGACTTATATAGGCGATTTAAAACCTAACCCTAAAAGAACTAGAAATCCTAACCATAAAAGGACTAAAACTAAATAAGAAAACCTAATATATATTATATTTTAACACGCTACACCCACCCTGATATCGATTCACCCTGCCCCGATCCTTCGTGAGGTGGGGGCGGGAATGCCAGAACACGCCCCACCATGTTGTCACTCCTATGGCTAATCTAGAATATTTGAGAATTTAACTCCGCCATTTTAGTTCCTTATCAAATTTTTACAAAATTAGGTTGTCTTAAATATGGATTATTGGGTGAATCGGGTAGTGGTCCAGTGGTTATATATCCTCAAGCCCAGACCATAAGTCTGGGGTTCGATTCCCACCTAACTCCATCCCCTACCAAGATTTGTAATCAAAAAGAACAAATATGGATTATGTGAAATCGTTTGGTAGCCTAGTGGTAAGACATTTGTAATAACCAGGCATGTGTTTGGCTTCAATTTTAACCTAGCTCACTCCCCTGCAATGACAAACGCACAATCCCCAATGCCCCCACAAGAATTTTTTTTAACTAAGTATTATTTTTTTTTACGTTAATTAGGTTTAGGAGAAAAACATAATTGTTCCCCCCGCCAATCATCTCAGTGGCGCCGTTGTAGCCTGTTTCTAATAAAAAACAAAGATTTCAAGAAAAATAAAAGGACTCAAAAACAAAACAAAAATCTAATTCCTTAGTCGAACATATTTTTAAAATATAAGAGATAAGAATAAAAAATCACCATTATAATTTATAAAAAATATGGAGCGGTACTTCAAAAGAGCATTAGAACTAATGTTTCCTACCCTAAAAAATATGATAACACCAAATTCAGTAGGAACGAGTTTGACGCAAAAGAACTTCCAATAGATCTTGGGCTAAGACTTTCGATTTTGGATTATAATCTAAATATTTGAGATGAAGTTCGAAGGGCATACATATTGAAGGACCCTTGTCAATCCCTGAACTATAATTTTTCTTTTACAAAATTTGGGAAAAATCAAGATGTTTCAACTATGGTTGGTTTACTTAGTATGCTAATTGGTTGAAATATAGTATATCCAAGGATGCTGCATTTTGTCTTTGTTGTTATCTCTTTAAATCTAAATCTAGGGAACAAACAAGAGGTGATTCTGTTGATGAATAATTTAGGAATTGTAGAAAAAATGAAAGACTTAAAGATCATGTTGAGGGTCCTAATAGTGCTCATAATCAGGTTCAGGCTCAATCTGAAGCTTTGAAAAACCAGAAGCAACATATTCAATATGCTTTTGATAAGCAAACATACCAAACTCAAAGAGAGTATCGCATGCGGCTAAATGCATCGATTAATTGTGTTCGATTTCTTTTGCGTCAATGTCTTGCATTCTGTGGTAATGTTGAATCAAATAATTCAATGAATCAAGGTAACTTTTGAGAGTTTTGAAGTTTCTAGTTGATCATGATGATGATATTAAATATGCTACATGTGGTGCTCCTTAAAATCTCAAATTGGTATCACCTGATATTCAAAAGGATATTATGAATGTTGTTGCAGTAAAAAGCATTAATATCATCATGGAGGAAATAGACGATGTATTATTTTCCATATTAGTTGATGAATCTCATGATATTTCAATGAAGGAACAAATGTAAAATGTGTTATATTTTGTGAATAAGAACTGTTGCATAGTTGAACGCTTTGTTGGTGGTGAACATGTTACTAGCACCACAACTCTTAGGCTAAAAGACGTAATTGTCTTTTTATTTTCTAGACATAACTTGAGCATTTTGAGGTTCCAGGGACAAGGTTATGATGGGGATAGTAATATGCAGGGAGAGTTTATGACTTAAAAGCACTTATTTTGAAGGAGAATCCATATGCTTTTTACATTTATTGTTTTGCTCATCAACTTCAATTTGCTCTTGTGGCTGTTGCAAAAAAGCACATCCAAGTTACAACACTTTTTTTTCGGTTGCTAGTGTAATAAATATTGTTGGGGCATCTTCTAAATGGTATGATATTCTTCATAAAAAACAAGCAGATAATGTTTTTAATGCTCGCAACAATGGTAAAATTTTAAGCGAAAGAGGCTTGAATCAAGAAACTAAGCTCAAACGCCCTGCTGGTACGCGATGGAGCTCACTATGATACTTTAATTAGCTTGATCACAATTTTTCTTCTACAATTGAGCTTCTGGAGATAATTGTAGAGAATGGGGTAAGTTCTGAGCAAAAAAGTGAAGCCAACCATTTGCTAGGATTGATGCAGTCATTTGGTTTTGTTTTTACATTACATTTGATGAAAATCATATTAAGAGTTACAAATGAATTGTCAAAGGCATTACAAATAAAAGATCAAAATATTTTCAATGCCATGACTTTAGTGAATGTATCCAAGCAAAGACTACAAATGATGAGATATGAAGGATGAAATTCTTTTTATGATCAAGTTTCTTTCTTTTGTGAGAAAGAAAATATTTGTCATGCCCTTGATTCATCATAAAATAACATAACAATGTTCTATAATATACAAACCATTATTTATTGTTTAGCTCTGTAAGAGCTATCCTCCGTGCTCCAAGATACGAGTATATCAAATGTAAATACAATGGAAATCGATAAAGTAATACATCACACAACTTCATAGTAAATAATTACGTGTCCAAAATATTAACAAAATAGCCTGGTAAACTCATTTATTCATGATTCATATGCTCAATAATCGTTTCCTTGTCACCCACTTCGGTTTACAAATTTTTGAAATCTAAGGGGGTGAGCCAAACGAGCTCAGTGGTAGGGGAAAGGAAATGCAACAATTATTTATAAAAATAATTTAACCTAGCAAACATGTGGTGTGGTGATCTCTCTTCATACATTTATTTCATAAACATTCATAGTAAGATAAGATTTGTCTAGGAAAAGTAATCTAATCCAGAACTGTCGATCACTGATACCAATTTTAATTTACACATGAGGACATGGATATATCAAGACAAAGCAATTAATTAGTCCAATACAAAAAATGTAGGATTAGTGTTGATCGATACTAACCAAAATGTAGGATTAGTATTGATCGGTACTAACCTGTCTGTTCTCCTTATGACTCCCAATAATATCTGGTCGAAGCCCAAACACCTTATCCCTCCCAAGAAGCTCGACGTCTCTTTAGCTATGGGCTTTTGCCTAGGGATCGTCATATTCATAAATATACCGTTCTACGACCCAATCGCCCTTCGAACTCTCCATTCGACAAGAGGTTGGGAACCATGGATAGTCCAACAATGACCACAGGTAACCTGTTGGGTTTATTGTTGGACTTATCCACACCACAATTTGTATGTTAGTCAACACGCATAACCATATCCATTAAGTTTAACGCCACTTATACTAGAATATCAATCAGGTGTTTCACATCACCATTACAATAGTCTGGTTAGTTTGTAACGAGTTATTATAACTTGCCTGATGCTAAGTTGCAAACTGAACAATTTGATTAACTTGGAATTCTTCAAGTTTTAAAGTTTTATTGGTGTGAGAATATGTATTGATTTATCTTTGAATTGAAAAACTTTGACCAAAAACAATTTTTAACAATCATTAATAACACTTATTTCAAACTTAATTCTACTATTTGGTACTATTCTAAACTACTGCAAAATTAGTCTACAATTTTGCCTTTAATCTCTTAGTGGTATTAAAATTACCAACCCTTTAGTATTATTCCTATTATCTGATAGTTTTTGTATTTATGTTTGCATATTTTATGGGTGATATGATCATTTTATGTTGAGGGGATAATGTATGTTTCTAAAATTACCCATTACTATTAATAATAATTTTTGGTATCATTTGTAATAATTTGCAAATTTGTCTGATTTCATCAATTTATTCTAAATATCATGATTTGAAAAAAAAATTATATATATTTATATAACCTAACCTAACCTATATATTTATATCTGATTTCATCAATTATTTTCTTATTAATATTTATATAACCTAACCTTGACTAATCTGTAGTTTGGTTTCAAGTACCATTATCAAAATATTTTTATATATTTAGTATCTCTCCTTTGTTTTGTTTATATATATATATATATATATTGATCCAAATTTTTAATTGAATTATGAAGTTTGTCACATAGTCAATAATTAATGGGGAATATTAATTCATATCCAGAAATACACAAGTTACTTACAATTCAAGTCGAGGTAATTACCAAGAGGATATATCTTTATTTAGTGTTCCAAACAAAAACAAAAAAACCAACCAGATATGTGCAAACTAAAAGAAACATTTAAATTTTCAAGGTGTTATTTCAATCTTTAATTTATAGCAACACCATCCACCACAAACCCACACAAAGTTAATATAACCAAATTCACGAATTCACATGTTAAAGAAAATCACAAAACTTTATTTTTAAGTATGTTATTAATTTTCCCTTTTATTAAAATATTTTAAAAGAATAGTTACCCATTTTGATTAGAAGCGTTTACCGAGATTGCAAATCTCAAGGTGGCTTCACAATTATCCCTACAAAAGAGGCCCACGACTCTCTTAGTCATTTTAATTAAAGTTCAAATAACAACTAAATGTAGAAACTTTGAATCGAGTTTTTCTTGAATTTTTTGGACTTGGATTGTAGAGATCTTATTAAATGTAAGAATCCCCAATACAAATCCAAATCTCTAATTTTCGGATTTCGCCAAGAGACTCCAAAAATCTTAGTGCTTGGTGGTTGAAAATCAATATTAAAAAATTCTCTCTCTAAGTAGAGTTTTTTCTCCCTTCATCTAGGGTTTCTTCAGACAGCCGCATAGTTATCATCAACCTCTGACATTTGCTTAGATTTATGGGATATTGAAGAAACCGAGAGAGAATTTGAGAAATCATGTTTTTATTCCAGAAACTCTGCATATTGAATGGTAAAAACTGAATAACAAACTCTGACACCTACACTATTTATAAGGACCTCCTGAGACAACACTGAAAGAAACGTAATCGTAAAAATGAAAGAAGTCGCACTAACACTATAGAACTCAGCTGATAAAGTGCAGTCAACATAGTCAACATCCCCCCCTCAAGTTAGGCAGGAATGAAAATCCGTCATGCCTAACTTGGACACCAGAAAAGAAAACTGAGCAGAGCCTAAAGGCTTAGTAAACAAATCGGCTAGCTGCAAATGAGATGCAATCTTCTGCGGGAGAACAAACCCCGCCTTGTAGTGATGACGGACTAAATGACAATCGATGTCAAGGTGTTTGGTACGCTCATGAAACACCGGGTTAGCCACAATGTGTAGAGCGGCTTGATTGTCACACCATAAGGTAATCGGAGTAATAAGAGGAACCAATAAATCCCGAGCCAAATAAGACAGCCACAACAACTCACAAACGCATGTACTGAGAGCCCGATATTCGGCCTCCGCCGAAGAACGGGAGACAGTGGATTGTTTTTTAGTCTTCCAGGACAGCAAACAAGAACCAAGAAAGACGCAATACCCCATGAGAGATCGCCTAGAATCAGTACAAGATGCCCAATCGGCATCACTATAGGCTGCAACATTCATATCACCGGTAGCCGGATAAAAAAGACCCTTCGAAGGACACCCTTTCAAATAACGAAGAAGGTGAAGGGCAGCAGCCCAGTGAGAGGTTCAGGGAGCATTAACGAACTGACTCAGCTGCTGCACATAGTAAGTGAGATCTGGTCGCGTCAAATTCAAGTAAAGCAATCTCCCGACGAGTCGCCGATACTGTTCAGGATCATGAAAAGGATCCCCATCCTTTCCTGATAATTTCAACCCAGCCGGAAAAGGTAGGCTAGCCGGCTTACAATCCAAAAGCCCAACATCATCCAAAATATCCAAAACGTATTTACGTTGATTCAAGTAAGTGCCATCCGAACCCCTGGCAATCTCCAAGCCCAAAAAATATTTGGCATGGCCCAAGTCCTTAATTGTAAATAACTGATGCAAATAAGACTTCAATCCCTCAATATCAGAAGCATGTGTACCAGTAATTAAGACATCATCCACGTATATGAGTAAAGCAAGAAAAGAATCAGCAGTATGTTTCACAAAGAGGCAATGATCGTGCTCAGACTGTTTAAAACCAAATTGCGGGAGCTTAGAGCGGTCGGCGTTCATCGGGCGAGAGGCTTGCTTCAAGCCATACAAATGCGTTTAAGATGGCATACTTGACCAGGTTTCACCTTGTCATAACCAGCGGGAGGCTCCATAAAAATATCCTCGTAAAAGATGCCCATGAAGGAAGGCATTATTAATATCAATTTGTAAATCGACCTTTCAAAGTAGCAAGAGCAATGAAAAAACGAACAGTAACCATTTTAGCCACGTGAGAAAAATTGTCTAAATAATCAAGCCCATAAACTTGATCATACCCTTTGGCCACTAACCGCGCCTTATACCTCCCAATAGTGCCATCCAGATTCATTTTCACCTTATAAACCCACTTACAACCAATTGCTTTTTTATTGGGTGGTAAGTTGGTGAGGTCCCATGTATGATTATCTTCAAGAGCCTGCAACTCTTGTTTCATAGCTTGCTGCCAGTGGGGATTGTGACAGGCCTGAGCATAAGACCTAGGCTCCTGAATATGGGTAACATTACCCAAAAACTGAATATAGGTGCTGCTGAAGTTAGGAGAAATGATGTACGGGTAAGTGGGAATAGGATAGGAAGTAGAAACAGGGGCAGTTTTTTGAGTGGTAATAGAAGTGGGAGTAGTGTCAGCAACACAATTGTAAGATACAAAATCCTGCAACCATGCAGGTTTGGTTAGAACTCGAATACTTCTTTGGAGTGGGGGAGCTGAAGAAACGGGGAGATTAGATGAGGAAGGAGGTGCTTCTGAATCAAGGAATGCCTGGGAAGGTGGTTGGCCAAAAATAGAAGACTCAAGAGGAGAACCAAGAATAGAGACATAAGGTAAAGGAGTATGGGAAGGAGGAGTCTTTTTAGCTAGAAACTTTGCGATTTCCTGCTATATAATTCCTGACAAATCTCCCACTGGAACTGCCTTTCCAAAATCATCCACATTTGGCTTTAGAACTGAAGCAGCAGTTGCCAGGTTTGCCATAGGTCTACTCCTTTGATCTTTCAATTGTTTATACCAATCCGGCACTCCATGTAGCTGAAAACATTCCTGCATTTCATGGCCTGGGGCTTTACAATGTTGACAAATGAGTTTAGCTTTTTCTTCTTTCGTCCTCCTATTAAATCCTCGTCCCCTGCCTGGTTGCCAACCAGGATTATTGGTAAACCTCCTCACCTCGTGTCCCCTACCATCAGATCCACGTCCTGAACCACCAGCTCTCGAAAAAAAAAAACAGTACCTACACCAGGAAGAGACGTAGACTGCACAGCACGTTGTTTCTCAACTCTCAACAACATCGGATAAGCTTTGTTAACACTAGGAAAAGGATCCATAAGAAGGATCTGATCCTTGACACTCTCAAACGACTCATTCAACCCCATAAGGAACTGCAACAGTTTAGTAGTAGTGTCCAGTTCTAGAACTACCTTCATAGCACCACAGGAACATTGTGGGAACGTCACCAAAGCAGCATATTCATCCCAGAGTTTTTTTAATTTGGTAAAGTAGACAACAATTGAAGAATCACCTTGAGTAATGGTAGCTATCTCCTTCTGCAAATGATATAACATAGGTCCATTAGATTCCCCAAACCTCTGAGCTAAATCATCCCATAATTCCTTCGCACTATCAAAGATATATGAACGCATCGACTAACTCCTTGCAATTGAGCTCAAAATCCAGCTAATAATCATTGAATCAACTCGTTTCCATTGCTCATACTCAGGTGTATCAAATTCAGGTGTTTCGATCTTTCCAGTAACAAATCCTAACTTCATCTTATCACTAAGTGCAATCATCATAGATCTGCGCCAGGTATGATAATTCGTACCAGTAAGAGGAGTGGAGACCAAAACCAACCCAGGGTGATCCGATCCGTGTAGCTCGAGTGGATCTCCTTAGCCAGCGCGACAATTTGGTTCGCGAATCCATATTCCAATTGCGTATTCTCAAAATGTAAAGTATCACCATCGTAGCTATTTTATTGAAGTTGTTGTTCATAATTCCCTCCATGAAAGCTTAGAAATTCCTAGCTCACGGATACCATGAAGAAACCGAGAGAGAATTTGAGAAATCATGTTTTTATTCCAGAAACTCTGCATATTGAATGGTAAAAACTGAATAACAAACTCTGACACCTACACTATTTATAAGGACCTCCTGAGACAACACTGAAAGAAACGTAATCGTAAAAATGAAAGAAGTCGCACTAACACTATAGAACTCGGTGATAAAGTGCGATCAACATAGTCAACAGATATTCCTTCCGAGAGTTCACGACCGATGATAATGACCATTCAATAGTATCTATGCAATTATTTGTGTTTAGTATTTTGTTTCTAGATTAGGTGCATTTCATGTCTTACTCATAATGTTTTTGTTTGGTTTTGCTATGTCATTCTCGAGTTTGGCTTCTTTTTACTCATTCTTTCTACCTTGTATTAGATCGTCTGTCCTCATCCCTTTTTGGTTTTTCCTTTTCATCCGCTTTATGTGTTTCTCCCGCTTTTTATTTTCCTTTCCTTTTTGCTTTCCTAATTTTCTCTCTATTTTCAGTGCAGATGGACTGTCTGATTCAGATCTAGAAGTCTCCTCACTCTATAGAATTCGGGACTGTCTCCACATTCTTGGTTGGCATGATGCTCAATTAGACACGAAAGCAAATCATTCCAATAGAGGATGAAACCATTGGAGAACTTCCGAGCAACGGAGAAAACCGGATCTACGGGGGGCTTAACTCATTTGATCTTAGTTGGAGCAGTCTTTGGGTAAACATCGATCGGTGGCAAGCCTTCCAAAATGTGGTGTCGGCAATGTGGAGTCCCGGAGTTATCATCAAGAAGCTGGATATTAATCGCTACATGTTTTTTTAAACACCCGAGAGATCGTAGGAGAGCCTTGATGGAAGGGCCTTGGAATTTTGACAAACTTTTGATAGTGCTTCCAGAAGTGGGGGAGAATGAGAGCCCGAACAACATGGCCTTAGATTGGAGTGAATTTCCCATCCAAATCCAAGGTCTACCATTGAACAAAATGACGCATACGATGGCTGCTCATTTAGGCAATATAATTGGAAAATTCATATCAGCAGACATCGAGGAGGGTAATTATGATTCCACACTTCGAATAAGGGTGGCCATTGATGTTAATAAACCACTTAAGAGAGTTCTTCAAATAGCTCGAAAGGGGGTTAAACCTTTATTTCTGAAACTATGATATGAAGGGCTCCCAAATTTTTGCTATGAATGTGGACTGCTTGGACATATACTGAAGGATTGCCCAAGATAATATGACAGGGATACAGACACGGATTTGGAATATTTGCCATATGGGCCATGGCTCTGGATTTCGATCAAAACTCGAGTGAACAAAGCGACGAATAGAACTCTTTATCAAACTGTCAACCCCCTTATTGTCGACACTCGAAAGAGTACAAGTTCGGTGCATGATACACAAGTGAAAAGAGGAAGTAATATTTTCGAGTTCACCCAAATGGGGGCACGAACTAATGTTCTAGGCCAGAGTCAAGATGGGGTTCCAAACCAGATCATCCTAAACAAAAGCCCGAATCATAGCGGACACGACTACGAGAGATGTGCCCAAGACGACGGTAACTGAGCGTTGGACTGAATGTACAAATCAGAATATTGATGAGCCTCAACCTGCTGATTATATGACAATGAAGGATATTGCAAGAGTTTTGTGGCAGTCAGATCAGAATAAAATGGATCCGAAGAGTTCATATTACATGTCGCAGTTCGTGCTTCGACTAGCAAAATCAGCTCTGATACCTTGAAACTTACAACATTGCCACATAAAATTAATGTGGGCAAGGAAACTGAAAGTTTTATACTAATCGAAGGTAATAATGATGTGAGAAAAATTAGCAATCCCCAGGATCAGATGCCATTGAAGGATTCAACCAACTTTAATCAATCAGTTTCTCTTGCTACTAATAACCTTAATCCCCTCTTCTACGACCAAGGAGCGACAACAGCAGGGCTAGTCGAGATGTCTTTAATTGAATCAATTACAAAAGAAGGTACGGGGCAAAAGGGAAGAAAACCAATAATCAGAAAGAAAAGCACGACAGGAAAAGGCAAGGAAAACAAAGAGGTCGCGATGAGTAGTGGCATAAAGAGACAACTAGAACCAGTATCCCATGATATAACTAGCTCTCAATCTCGCCCGAGCAAGAGAGTCATAGGCGAGCCTTTGTGTCAAATACCTACCAATGAAAATGAAACGGCGGAGGCTGTGGAGCAGCCCCGCCGAGCGCTATGAATTGCTTATCTTGGAACTGTCAGGGGTTAGGGCATCCCCGGACAGTTCATGCTTTTGGAGAACTCCTCCAAGAACAAAAGCCCGATTTAGTCTTTTTTATGGAAACAAAACTCACTAATCATCAGACAGACCGTATTAAGGAATGATTCAACTTTTTTGGGCATTTCGATTGCATCAATGGGTAAATCGGGAGGACTTGCTTTGTTGTGGAAAAAAGATATACGAGTCAATGTTCAAACTTACTCGCGTAATCATATCGATGTTATTGTATTTAAGGACTCAGATTCCCCACCGTGGAGACTTACGGGTTGCTACGGAGAACCGCAGCAAACACAACGGCACAAAACATGGTCGCTTTTAAAATGGTTGAGCACTAAATCCGCGATTATGTGGTTGTGTATTGGTGATTTTAATGAAGTGTTGCATAATTCGGAGAAACAAGGCGGGGAATCAATACCCAATTAGCGTATTCGAAATTTTTGGAAGGCTACAATGGGAGTTGGACTATTTGACCTGGGCTTCTCAGGACATCCCTTCACCTGGACAAATAGAAGAGAGAAGCCTAATACAATTTGGGCTCGTTTGGATAGAGCTTTCGCATGTGCTAAATGGACTCAACAATTCCCCAGTGCGCGAGTGGTTCATTGCTTGACTCGAGCCTCTGATCATGCTCCTTTGATGGTGAAGATGGAACCTTCAGCAAATACACAATAAAAAATCAAAAAAAAAGTTCAGATTTGAGGCCATGTGGGCGAGAAGACGAGGGATGCGAAAAAATAATAAGGGATAATTGGACACAACAAACTGGAGGTTGCACAAGGATTTCTATTGAATCAGCTTTGAGCCATTGCAAAACAAGCCTGCTAAATTGGAACAGAAACAGTGTTGGGAATGTCACAAAAAATATTAAAAAACTGTGAGATAAAATCCACGAAATCCGACTTCAACCAAGAGACGTTAATTCAAAAATGGAGGAAAGTCGACTCGAACAGATTTGGAGGATTTATTTGATAAAGAGGAGATGTTATGGCGACAACGGGGTAAAGCACAATGGATTCGCGAAGGGGATAAAAATACAGCTTTCTTCCATACCCGAGCGATGGCTAGAAAACGAAATAACCAGATCATTCGGCTTAAAAATGACAGCGGGAATTGGTGTGAAACACAAGAGGAGATTGAAAAAGTTGCTCTGCAATATTTCAACACGCTGTTTATGTCCCATAATCCCACCGAAGAGAACTTGGAGGTTGTTCTGAATGCTATAGAGGTTCGAGCTTCACATGAGATGAATCAACAACTGCTATGCGACTTTACCAGGGAAGAGGTAACAAAAGCTTTATTTCAAATGTTCCCTCTTAAATCCCCCGCCCCGACGGGTATCCCCGCTCTTTTCTTTTCGGGAATTTTGGAATATTGTTGGAGATGAGGTCATTAATCGCACTTGATTTCTGAATTTTGGTGTCCTTGATGAAAAATTAAACCGCACACACACATTGTTCCCATCCCTAAATGCAAAGAACCTGAACATATGTCCCAATTCCGGCCTTTCAGTCTTAGTAATGTCATTTTTAAAATTTTTGCTAAATCCCTTGCTAATCGCCTCAAACCTCATATGTCTACTCTCATTGCGTAAACACAATCAGCCTTTGTTCCGAATCGGCTTATTACTGACAATGTTCATATCGCTTTTGAAATTAACCATTTTCTTAAGCATCATAAAAAGAAGAATGTCGGCTATATGACTCTTAAACTAGACACGAGTAAAGCGTATGATAAGGTTGAATGGCATTTTCTAGCTCGGGTCATGGGTAGGTTAGGCTTAAACACGAGGGTCATCGAGAGGATTATGCGCAATGTGTTACAACGGTTTCCTATTCCATATTACTTAATAACTCAATCTCATACCTTTAACCCGGGAGGGGTATCCAGCAAGGTGACCCCTTTTTCCGTATTTTTTTTGTTCGTGCGGGCGTCTTTGAGCTCATTGTTTACAAAAGCGAAGATGAGGGGCATATAAAAGGAGTCAAAATATGTAGGGGAGAAGCAGGGTTTCGCATCTTTTTTGCGGACGATACAATGATTTTTTGTGAGGCGACCATTGAAGCAGCGAGGTGTATAAAAGAGATCCTTATGTTATATAGTAAGGCTTCAGGGCAGGAAATAAATTTTCAGAAATCCACTGTGGTTTTTAGTGACAACATTAATGAAATTGAGCAACTCCGCATTCAGAGTATCCTTCAAGTCCAGATGGTTGATAAGCACGAAAAATATCATGGTTTACCAGGTATAGTTGGTCGCTCAAAAAAAGAGTGTTTTGCACGGTTATGGGATAGTGTGTGGAATCGATTGCAGGGATATAACGAAAAATTGTTGTCGAGGGCCGGGAAAGAGATTCTTGTAAAATCAGCGGTTCAAACCATTCCAACATTCGCCATGAGTTGTTTCCTTTTACCCAAAACATTGCTAAAAGAAATTGAGTCACTCATAGCAACATTTTGGTGGGGATCAAAAGACTACGATAAAATACATTGGATTAATTGGGGATATTGTGTGATAGTAAGAGAGATGGGGGACTTGGTTTTAGAGATTTATTTGCTTTTAATATTGCTATGCTTGCCAAATAGGCTTGGAGACTTATTTCCATGCCTGATACTCTATTTGCAAGGATTATTAAAGCAACATATTATCCTAATACCAAATTCTAACTAGCTACTGATCGATCCACAATGCTCGTATACATGGAGAAGTATAATCGTGACTAAAGAAATTTTGGTGTGGGGGCTTAGGTGGCGGGTTGGTAATGGGAGTCGATTCATGTTTGGACAGACCCATGGGTACCTAATGATGGGTGCTTCTTTCTATTTAATGTTGATTCTATAGAGGAGAATCCTCTTATGGTTAAGGATTTGCTAAAACCATCTTTGAAGGAGTGGAATGCAAAACTTATCAAAAGGATGTTTTGTATAGAGGATGCCAACTTAATCCTGGGGGTATTCCTTTGCCTAGGTGCTCTGAGAGAAGACCAGTTGATTTGGCATTTCTCTCGAAATGGGAAATACTCTGTCAAAACGGGATACCATTTGGCTAGACGTCATTACTACCTTAAGAACAAAGTTTCAAGAGGAGGAAGAGGAAGTTGTTCGAACTCTAAGTCCTCGTGGCTGTTTATATGGTCCTTGAAGGTCCCCGAAAAAATCAAGATTATAGTCGGAGGTGGCTACTAATTCTCTTCCAACACGACAAAATCTAGTCCGCAAGAAAATCACAACAGACATTATGTGCCCCTTGTGCGATCGGTGTGAGGAATCGTTTGCCCACCGAGTGATAGGATGTGATTTTTCTAGGCAATCTTTGGGCTCTTTCTAATATTCATTTTTCAACTTGGCAGCACGTGGATGGAGATGTGGAGTCTTGGTTGAGAACATTTCAACAAAATATGGATCATAGTCAATGGAGGATTGCAATGATCATCCTTTGGAGCATGTGGCAGAAACGAAATCTTAAAAATGTTGGAGAACGTTTTTCCAATCCTTATGAGGTGATCCAATTCTCTGTTTCCTACCTCCAAACTATAGATGCTCAATGCCTTGCTTATGCACCTCAACTACCACATGCGGATCGCAAAAGTGGCAATCACCATCAAATGACTCGATTAAGATTAATTTCGATGCATCCCTTTCATCATGCTAAGCTAAGAGTAGGGGGTGGGAATCATAGCACGAGACCATAACGGATTGAGTTTGGGATGGAAACATAAGGTGTTCCACGGTAGCCTCCATCCAACTCTTCTTTGAAGCAATGGTCGCCAGGAGGTGGTATATTTTGCCAAGGAAAAAGGTTGGAGAAACATTGTTGTTGAAGGTGATTGTCTTGTTGTCATAACATTGAGGGGATACCAAATGTGGAAGACAATTATTCGAGTTGAGAGCCCCATCTATCAAGATATCGGGTGCTTTTGGAGGATTTTGATAGCTATAAAGCGATGTATGTTCAAGCGAAATCTTAATTCTATAGCCCATAGGATAGCTAAGTTCTGTCCTATGGATTGTGAAGGAGTTTCCTTGCCTTTCTGAGTTGAACTATTATCATATGTACTCTTGTAAACTGGTTGTTTGGTGTTGAATGAATGAAAAGCTATTTTATCAAAAAAAACATATCAATATTAAATATATACAAATAAAATAAAATAAATAAACCAAATAATGAGAATAAAAGTTACAAAACATTATAAAGCTTCATTGACCATAAGGTCTCGGCTTGGTCATTCAGCCATTTTTTTTTCCTTTTTCCGTTTTCTTTTTTATCTCTCTTTTTTTTATTCATTTCCATGGAGCAACAAAAGAAAAGGAAAAAACATAAACAGTAAAGCATGAAGAAAGATAGATTTTTGAAATTATAATACTCTTCAAGGTAAACCCTTTTTTTCTGAAAATTCCAGATTTATTAACAAAATTAAAAAAATATAAACAGAAAATTGGAAAATATAAAAAAAAATCCCACCATGATGCCGGAAGGTGGTAGGCGGCCTCAATTGGAGGGTTAGGTGTTTTTTCCTCAACCTTAAGAAAATTAAAAATCCTTGGTTTTATTGTGTTTTACACCCCAAGCCATAACACCAAACACAAAAATAAGGAGAAAATAGAATAAACCAAATAGTATAAAGAAAAAAAAAACAGAAGCCACCGCCAGTGGTAGTTTTCCGGTGGCGTCCGCCAGCGGTGGTGGTGACTGGTGGTGGTGTGTGAGATGGGAGTAGTAAAATAAGAAAAGAGAAGGTATGACCGGTTTTTTTTTTATCAACCACCCAAATGGGAGGAAGAAATTAAATTTTCTCTTCCCTAATGGTGGAGGTGGTGGAGAAGAAGATAAGGAAGATGAAGGAAACTTCACCTTTAGGTATGTGTATATGTGTGATAAGAGCTGCCCAAATGACTAGGTCTAGGTTAACTGATGGGTGATATTTAAATGGTCTTCAAATGGGTAGGGTTATTCCGGGCCGATTCGGGGTGTCACGCCCCAGACGGGGACGCGACGATGATCCACAACTTAAATACAAATAAACTAAACAGTCTAGACGAATATCAACGAAAACCCAATGAAACAGAGTTAAATAGCAGCGGAAATAAAGAACAAGTACGAGTTACAACTTACAGTCCAACAAACATCCAAATTACATCCCCGAAATCAACTAAAGTTAACAACTTAATAGTCAAAGGGTTCTACGCCCTTGATTCTGATAGGAATGAAAAGATAATAAAAGAGTCCAACAGAAATACAAGAAATAATTCAAAGCAACAACAACAACAATAGGTAGTAAGTCAAATAAGCGGAGCACAGGTGTAGGTCCCAAGGGGTGTGAGTGTAAGGTTTAGAAGGGGGTTGAATAAACCTTACCAAATTTTTCGATTTAGTCCTTTTAAAAGTTGAGTTGATACTACACGGCTATGTCCTTGGTGTGATGACCAATTTAGTTAATCAGTAGAGTTAGTCACTCAATGGACTGATCGAGTTGTTGATAGAATAACTCATTTATTAAGACCGAGTTAGCTCAATTGTGGTTTGATTTTGGAAGACTTAACACCCTTAATATGGTTTAGTAGAGATTTAGAGCTTGATTTAGTACTTAGAGATTATCTAATGGATAGCAAATATGTCAGCAGAATTAAACAAATATGATGCGGGAATTAAAGTCTTTGAAATGTAAAAGACACGATAAGTTTTTATAGAGGTTCGAAGAAGGGGTAATTCTTCTACTCCTCTCTTCTCCAACTCTGGAGGAATCCACTAGGTATTGATCAAGTATACAAAGTGGTAACAGTCCCGGATACAAGTCTTGATCACACACGGTGACTTGATCCTTTGGGACTCGATCACTGAGACGCCTTGATCACTCGGTTGGCTTCTCGCACGACTCGGCTTCTTCACAGGCATTTTGCTTTGCTACTCTGACCCACTTGCTCAAGCTCTTTGGATTTGATCACTAAGCCCTCCAAAAGCTCAAGACTTGGTTCAACTTGAACCTTCCTACAATCCTTCGTGGAATGTAGACCCCTTGATTCTTGATAATTTCCTCTTCAACTCGATTGAAGTTATCTTTCCTTCACAGGTGAGTGTTGGATTGATGTTCTTCGTAGTGTAGGCTTGAGGATTAAGCGTTTAATAACTTGAGAATATTTCAGGTTACAAAATGTTTCTTTCTTGATTGTATGGTCAAGGTAACCTATGTAATCTTCGTCTCCTTTTCTCGAGTTATTCCTCGGCCTTTTATAGTGATCTTTCAAAAATCGTCCGTTGAAGAGATAGGCTTATTTTTGAAAGTCACTTGTGGTTGTTGGCTTGTCTTGTTGCGATCCTTGGAATTGCCATTTCGTCGTATGAATTGTTCTCCGGCTTTTCGAGTTACGACACGGTGTAGTGCTTCCCATTGGTTTATTCTTTTGCACGCAACGGGGACCGAGCACTTCGAGAAAGGTAGCATGGAGATATTACTTGTTTAAGTAATCCTCTTGATTTACGTGCAACGGATCTTTTCGATTATCTCGACTTGATTTGCATTTCCTTGCTTTCCCCAGGTGACTTAAGTCGACTTCCAATCATTGGATGACTCTTTGTCACTTCAACTTGAGACTTGGCTTTTCTTGAGTTAACTTGATCGATACTCCACTGTTTGCATCTCGGTGATCCTTGATAGAGTTCCGTCTTCTCTTCTTTGCCATACTCAAATTTGTCTTGCGGTGAGTCTTCCTTCTAGTCTCCGGTTTGTCTTCTTGCATGTTTGGGCATAGCCGACTTAACTCGGCTTGACCAGCCCTATTTATTACAATGCGATTTACAACAAAAATTGGGGTGCCAACTTCCTATTCTAAGTTTTACATGGCATTCATCAAAATCTAAACAATAAATTTCCCAACAATTTCCCCCTTTTGATGATGCCAAAACTTAAAACATTCAAAATGTAAATAGCAAAGATACATACGAGATAGTGCATTCACATAGAATGTATGCGTAGAATCAATTCTTTTATTGATCATAACATTCTTGTTCTTTTACACAACTATTTACAAGGTGTATCGAGCAAACATTTGTCTACAAAAACAATTTACTGACTTTATTGCGGAAGACTTACATAGTATGTATTTACGTAGTAAGATACATGAAGGGTGGACATCAACACTTCATCTCCTTCGCCGCCTCCTTCTTTCATCTTCCTCGATTCTGTCATCTTCTCGGTCTTCTTCTCTTTTTCTCATCTCCAGTAGCTTCTTTCTTCTTCTTTTCATATGTTTTAAGGCGACTTCATCTCTTCTTAATCTCTCTTGTCTTTCCTCCCATACCATTGAGTTTGTCTCTTATTTTCTTCTTCTATTCTTTTCGCATACTCAAGATTGCTTTTAGCCACTTGCAAATTGGCTACTTGGTCAAGACCAGCCCGGTAGATCCCTCATTTCTTGCCTGGACCTACTTACTCAATGTTTTTGGGCGAGGCCTAGGTCGAAAACCTTCCTCCACCATCGCTTCTTCCTCTTCCCTGCGGGCGTGTATTGTACGGGGTCTTCTTCTTTCCAATCGAGTGACCAGCAGAGTGATCGACCGGAGCGGTAGTCTCTGCCTGTCGCTTCTTCACATAACGTGAGACCCTTTTCCCAAAGTACAAGTCCAAGCTTGAGCCATAGACATATTTGCAAAGTATCCTTGGATGCGGCGTTTTAAATTCATCAAGCGATCGTGGCTCGGTCCCGACATCCGAGATGGCATAAGTGTCTCTCTCTTTGGAATGCCTCCATGTTGTTTCAAGATGTTCATAACCGGGCATCCATTCTTCCTTCCACTTCATCCATCCCCGCTTCAATTGTCTTTCTCTTTTCGGACCGTAGATATAGCGAGTGTTGGAGTGGCGGAGTCGCTGGGGAGTTTCTTGCGATAATATCATTTTGTGACAAGACCTTGTTGGGGGTTTGTGCAATCATCAGGGTCACATCTTTCGATCCTTCCCCCTCAAGCGGACTTTCCTTTCTTTTGTTTTGACACTTCCTCATTTGTCTTTCCCTTCACATGTTGTTTTCTCCTTTTCGCCTTCGGATCTCTTTAGCGCTTTTAAAGTATTCCTCTTCCCCCTTTTTGGCATCATCAAAGGAGAGAGGACACACTGAAACATCTTGGCAAGCGGGAAGTCGAGCCTGGCGATAGTCGAGTTCTGTCTCGAGTCTGGCTGCGGAGTATGCGGCACGAAATTGAGCGAGTAGCGTTGGACTCTGCTGAAATTAGCTTCATTTCAGCCATGAGAAGGCTGAATTTTCTATCCATATTTTCTTCCGTGGAGAGATCACTCTTATTTTGCTCACGCAGTGACTTTATCTCGGCGGTGTGAGCTTCATGCATGTGCTCAATGTGTTCTCTCAATTTCGTCTTTGCATTAGCATTCTCATTTTCGCCATACCAATGACTTGTTGAACAATGTCTGAAGTATCTAACTTGTTCCACACGCATTGTTTGTTTTCATTGTTGCCACCATTCCTTATCGATTTGTTATGCCTCTCAAGTCGGTGATAAGGTTGGCATCTCTGTTGTCGATCGCATGTCCATAGAGGCCTGGTGCCTCTCCATCCGTTCAATTTCAACAAATAATGCTTTGAACACCTCCCGAACTTCAATTTGTTTCTTCCATTGCAAATTGCGGTGATGGCCCACGTCAAAGTCATAGTCACCGAACGATGGTACTGACGGAATGACATGGGAGGCGGAGTGCGTGGAAGCGTGCAAGTTCGTTCTCGACTCTTCGGGGAGGTCGGGTACCTCCAGAGAGAAAGGAAATGATTCTACAAAGGAATCATCACGGCCCGGGATTTGTTCAATGATGAGAGGTGCGCGTGAAGTTCCTTTTGAGTCGAACTGCTGCGGCTTGGGGAGCTGCGTAGTGGACTGTTTCATTTGGGAAGTGTTGTGAAGTGGACCCGACTTGCCGAGCCTCATTTGTCTCAAGCGGACTTCATTGGTCTCATTTGGTTTCTCCAATTGAGTGGTGGTCCTCGGCCTTATCGAAGCGTCATCGGACGATGATGAGATTTCCATTGGTGGCTCATCATCAAAATTGAAAGTTTTGAGTAGTCTTGAGATCGACTTGCTCGTCTTTGGGAACATCCTGTGATCTTTTGGATCTGTCACACGGGAATGACTCGGCTTCTTCGTCACCTTCCGATCCCGAAAAAGGTTACATCAGATTATCCTGGGAATCATGAAGCGCTTATATCTCCTTTTCGGATGGATCAATGATAGCGGGAGGGATGTTCTCTACTTGACTTCTTTACCCCGGGAAGTCTCAACCTCCCGTGGGCCTTCATTACCTCCCTGCAGTCTCAATGCGGCGAGGCTCTGGACCTCTCTTTCGACGAGTGTCATTTGTCTTAGGGTCTTTGTGGTGGCATCCATTGGAGTCTCAACCCCATGGATTGCACTTTCATCGCCCAGTGTTAACTCCCGGGTTGTTCCTTCTCGTGCCTCGATCGCATCGGCGGCGTCATTAGCCTTCGAGCGATTGGCACCTCGTTGAGACAACCTCAACTCGCCCCGAGCTTCGTTGATGGCAACTTCTTTGTTCGTTTTGTGTTTGTACTTTCTCCACTTCGCCTCCTAGATTTGTTGTGAAGTCATCTGCAGCATCCTCCGACCTTGCTGCGGTGGAGGAGTTTCCCCTCGGTGGCGCACCGGTGAGTGACTTGGAATGGGGTCACTCGTCTCCGAACTCCCACTTTGTTTCTACCGAGTGTTCGGCAGTTGGGGCAGGTGGTAAGACACCTTCATTAGGGGTTGGCTCAAGCTGGGGTCCCCACTAACCCGATTTCGCGAGTTCCTTAATTCCTTCTTCCGAGTGAGTGAGGGGAAGTGGTGGCGGCAACAACGGTGGCGATTTGATGCACTACTCCCATTGGATTGATTTCGGTGTGTGTTGGAGGACTCTCCTGGTCCCTCCATCATACTTTTCTCATGAAAAATTCGGGATTCACGCATTGCTTTTGCATTTGCAACTCTTACGTGGCGGCAGGGGTCCCGATCCTCATCACTTTCTCGATAGAATGTCGAAGTGAGGATGTGTATGTTGTGGTGCCGGTGAGAGGCGAGATCTTTGGCCTTCTCTCTTGCCTCGCCTTCTCTGCCGATCTCTCCTTCTCCTTATCCTTGAAGATCTGCAGGATATAAATGCGATTTTTCTTCATCCGATCTTTGAGATCACGAGAGGTTAGTCAAGGAAGTTCAGCAGATTCCTCTTCTTCTTCGATAAACTCAGGCCGTTGGAACTGTTCCTTGAACGACTCAATTTCCACTTCCTCCACTCACGCAGACGATTTTGGATGTCCGGGTAAGGTGGGGATAGGATCATCACATCACTATCATCTCTATATCTTCTTCTTGTGTCTCATTTTGTGCGAACTACAGTTTGTGTCTTGATTTGCCTCACTGATCGCCTTGAGAGACTTAGTTGTTTCATCTATAATATCTCGGAGACTCTACTTCTCCGGCCCGAGTCTCCGATATCTGCTCGGTGAGTGGTGACTCGGCCGGTTTCTCAAGCTCGGAGTGCTTGATGATTCTTCTTCGTCTCTAGTTTGTACCGAGGGATTTAGTTGAGAGAGAGTTTCTTCGAGTCTTGGCGGCGGGGGGCGGTCTTTGGTGTTTTTTCTTCGAGGAGCCGTCTTGGCTTGTCGATCTCCTCTTTTTGATGATCGGAGAAGGTAGTTGAGAGTCCTTCTCGCTGCCTCTTTGGGCAAGAGACACGGGCTGGGGGGCAGGTGACTCGAGCTGCAGCGGGAGAGCGGAGTTTGACTTTCTTTCTTTGCGGGAGCATCGATCTTCTTAGCATTGCGAGGGGCAACTTTCTTCTTTGGTGGAGAGGAAAAGCAATTTGTATCTTGGTCGGTGATTCCCCCTCACTCGTGTCGGCTCTCTTGGCGTAGGCTCTCTTCGTGCGCCAGAGAGGTTTGATCTCGAACATCCTCTTGTTTACAATTTTAACGCCTTTCCATGTCTAAGAGGGACTTCTTTCACCTCCATCACCCGGCCAATCACGAGGCCATATCCTAGGGATCCTCCAAATGTACCATCTTCCTTGAAGGATTTGTTCCTACATTACGGCATAGTCTTTGTAGACAAACTCGGATTTATTTTCCTTTCTTCAATGATCGCAGCCATTACGATCAACTTTGCTTTTGACATTTGGTCAAAGCTGCCAAATTTGATGTCTATGCATTTGGCAACTATGTCCAATAGCTTGTGATAATCCTCCTTCAGCAGCCTCTTGTTTGTTGTGTAAACTATTTTATCAGCATAGTCGGGCTTGGCTACTTCCTTCCAAGCAGCAGCCAGGTTTACATCAGCTTCGTTGATTTCTGATGCTCCTTCCGTCGGTAGTGAGCAGTGTTCAGCCAAATCCTTGGCAGAGATGATGAACTCCTTTCCGTGAACAGAGGATTTGATCCCCTCATCATGAATCTCAGCGTTCACATAGAACTGTGCGACCTCCTCCACATAGGTCATCGGATATTCCAACGTCAGAAACGGTTTCAGCCCGGACGTTTCCAATTTCTCAGCAATTTTCTTCACTAGGGTGTCGTCGAACCCCTGTTTCACCATGCCGTCGAAATCCACAGTAGACCCGGTGTGGATTTGCTTTCCTAACTTGACAAAATCATAGGTTGATGCCATTTTTCAGGATTTCACCGAAGAAAACTTAGAGGTTGATTTGAAGATAGATAGGGTTTTGAGAGAGTTTTGCCTTTGCTTCTGAGAGAAGTGAACGGTTTTGGTAATATGAGAGAGAGAAGAAAGAAAGCTTAAGTATGGTTTATGAAAGGACGTGCGGGTGGTTTTTGAAATGTGATCGAAATCAACGGCTTAGATGTTGCACGCCGATTTAGCATTTAATGTCTCGTATTTAATGCGGCAGCATTTATATCCAATCATAAGCTTGGTGTGCAGCTTTTGCCTGTACACGTCATAATTATGCTGACGTAATTCTTAAAAACATTCCCGCTTAGTAAAAATGACTGCGTTTTTGTCACTTTGCTCATAAATGACTCAACTTTTACCCTCAGCTGGTTTAACTCTTCTTCTCACAGTTCTCTTTGTGACTCGGCTGTCAGCTGACTCGGTATATTGTCTTTCCAATACGGTGATTTACTTAGGCGATTTGTGAGTTCGACTCTTTTTCCCTTTTTGTGTTCCATTTCTTTTCTTTGATTCTTTCCGAGTGTCATTCTCGGCTCAATTAACCCTAACTCATGCTTGAGTTCTTCAAATCTTGACTCACATAATGGTTTTGTGAAGATGCCACCAATTGTTTATCGGTTGAGATATATTCCAAGATGATGTCCTTCTTTTCAACATGATCTCTTATGAAGTGATATCGACATCGATATGCTTTGTTCTTGAGTGCAACACAGATTTTGAGTGATTGCAATTGCACTTGTGTTATCACACATGATTGGAATTTGCTTTTCTTCAACTTCATAGTCTCTCATTTCTTTGTCTCATCCATAGGACTTGGGCACTGGATTTGCCGCATGACTATGTATTCTCGCTTTTTGTAGAGGTGGCTATTGAATTTTGCCTCTTGCTAAACCAGGAAATCAGCCTGTTCCTAGCATTTGACATGTGCCCGAGGTGCTTTTCTGTCAACTCGCATCCAAAGATAGTCGAGAATCGAATAGCCAATTAGTTTGAATCCACCTTCCTTTGGATACCATAAGCCAACTTCTTGGCTTCCTTTCAAGTATCTCAAGATTCTCTTAGCTTTGTCATATGGCTCTCTTTTGGAGCAGATTGAAATCTTGCACATACACCTACAAAGAAAGGTGATGTAACGGGCCCGCTTCTTTGTGAGATAGAGCAATGATCCAATAAGTGCTCAGTATCTTGTTTGATCTGAGGTTTGCCATCTACATCCATGTCCATTTCGATCGATGTATTCATTGGTATTTTCACGGAAGACTTCTCCTCCATACCAAATTTCTTCATTAAATCTCTGGTGTATTTTGTTTGACTTATGAAGGTTCCATCCTTCACTTGTTTCACTTGGAGTCAAGGAAGAATGTCGGCTCTCCCATCATGCTCATTTCAAATTTACTTTGCATGAGGTTTGAAAATTTTTCACATGACTCTTTGTTTGTGGATCCAAAAATGATGTCATCCACATATATTTGAACAAGCAAAGTATACTCTTTTTGTCTTGAATCCATTCTCGTGAATTAGGAATTGTGACAAGGTATCATACCATGCTCTGGGTGCCTGTTTCAATCCATACGAGCTTTCTTGAGTTTGTATACCTTATCTCCAAGAGTCTTCTCGCTCAAATCCGGAGGTTGTTCAAAGATACACTTCTTCTTCCAATAAACCATTTAGGAATGCACTTTTTACATCCATCGATATACAATAAAATTCTTGTGAGTGCATAGGCAAGAAACATCCTTATTGCTTCCAATCTTGCTACAGGAGCAAATGTTTCATCAAAATCTATTCTTCTTCTTGGCAATATCCTTTGGCTACTAGTCTTGCTTTGTTTCTTACCACGTAACCTTCCTCATTCATCTTGTTTCGAACACCCATTTAGTACCAATAACGTTTTGATGGGTGGGTCTTTGAACTAATTCCCATACTTTATTTCTTTCAAACCGATTGACTCTTCTTACATAGCTTGAATCCAATGTGTGTCATCCAATGCTTATGACACATCTTTGGGCTCTATTTGCGAGATAAAGCATGTGAACATAGCTTCTTGTTGAGTTACGGATCTTGTTTTGACACCTTCTCTTATATCTCCAATGACAAGTTCGGTGGATGGTCTTTCGGCCATCTTACATCCGGTTGAAGTAAGTTAGCTAGGTTCGATCGTCTAGCGAGTTGTGTTGCTTTGATCAGCTCTCTCGTAATCACTTAGCTGCAAATTTTACAAATTGTTTTTGAGATTGACTATCTCATCTTCTTCGAGTTTACAATTCGATTTCGGCTTGACAAAGATAGGGATTTTTCTCGTATGTTTGGATGATTCATCTTATCGTTGACTCTTCAATATCTTCTCCATTTACATTTGGCTCATCGAATACCACATGAATGGATTCTCTCGCAACCATAGTCCTTTTGTTGAGTACTATGTAGGCTTTGCTTTCAAATTTGAGTATCCCAAAAAGATACCTTCATCGACTTTAGCATCGAAGGCCTTTAGATTGTCTTTGCCATTGTTGTGGATGAAGCATTTACATCCAAATATTTTAAAATATGCAACATTTGGTTTTCTTCCACCCAAATCTCATAGGGAGTCTTTGTCACCGTCTGTTTTATCATACATCTATTTTGAGTGTAGCAAGTTGTGTTGATTGCTTGACCCAAAATCTTTTTGGTAACCCTGCTTGACTAACATGGTCCTTTCTTGCTTCTTTGAGAGTTATATTCCTTCTTTCTCGCAACTCCATTCTGTTTGTGGAGTCCTTGTCTTTGCTGCAGATAATTCATGACCAATGCCATTTTCAATACAAATCGAGTTATTATCCCATTGACAAACTCGGTTCCTCAATATCGATCTTATTTTGATAATGGTTTGGCTCTTTTTATTTTGAATTTTCTTCATTAATCGTGGCGGTTTACGTAGAGTTTCTTTCTTTTTACACATGAATATAGTCCATGTATATCTTGAGTAGTCATCTACTACCACCAAGGTGTATTTCTTTCCACTTATGCTATTTGGTTCCTTTGGGCCAAATAGATCCATATGTAGAGATGTAATATTCTTGTTGAAGATGGACATGTCTTTTCTTTGAATGAAGATTTGATTTGTTTTCCCTTCGACATGCATCACATATACTCTCATTCTTGTATCTTGAGTCCGGAAGTCCTTCCACAAGATTACTTCTTGCAAGCTTGTTAATCGTTTTGAAATTCGGGTGACTAAGCTTTTTGTGCCACAACCAACTTGATTGATTGTGCTCTTTGCTAATAGACAGGTGATGGGTGTAGCGGTTGACCAATCTACTACATACATGTTCTTTTGTCCGCATCCTTGCAACACAACTTCATTCGATTGAGTATCCTTGATTTGGCATATACACATGTTAAATCCAACATTATAGCCCTTTGTCACGAGTTGGCTAATACTTCAAGTTGAATTTGAGTCCTTCAACATATGCAACATCTGTGATTTCTAATCCATTTTTCTTGATGGATCCAATGCCTCTTATTTCTCCTGGAGCTTCATTTCCTCCAAATATGACTTTTGCTCCTTTAACTTCCTTGAATTTTGACAGATTTTTCTTATTTCTGTCATATGTCCGGAACAACCACTATCCATGTACCAGGTTCCTTGGCACTCATTTATTCCTTGAACCGCAATCAAGGAAATTAAGTTTTAGGTACCCATACTTATGCGGGTCTGAGGGGTTAGAATTGTAGGATGGTCCAACCAACTTATAGCCAAATGATTTGACTCTAAGGGGTTGCCATCTATCGATGCCATAATCATAATTAATCTTAGCAAATTGCTTGGGGATTTTAGGTTCATACATTTTGTCTCTTTTGTCGTATGCTGTGTATATGTTTTAGCAATCGCCTTCTTTGGGTAATTGTGGTGTCTCGAGTGTAGTGCCTAGGTGCATATGTGTCTTTGATGAAAGCTCTTATACTTTTGGAATGGCCTTTCTTGAGTTAGGCCTTTGCCATTTGGGCTTATATTCCATAAGTCTATCGATAGTTCACATCATTCCAATCACTTGGCTTGGATATTTTCTACCATTCCCATCATATGTATTTCTTTTATAGATTTTACGGGGTTTTTGGTAGCTCTGTTTCTTCTTTACACAGTATTTTCTATTTGGAGTTTCTTTGAGGAACTCATTGAATCTCTTCTCTTTTGTCCTTTCAAATAAGCACTCAATGGTTGTTTTCCTTTTCCTTTATAACCAAGGTCGTTTGCTTGTAAAGTTGTGCTTTGAGTTTTGGATTTTTAGACTCTTCATTGCTTGAAGATCCTTTTTCCAAAATTACTTTTGGAGTTTGACATAGCACTGAGATGAATTAAATCCTAAGCCTGTCTTGTCTCCACATTCTCTTTGACTCATAATAAGATCATCCAATGATTTAGATGCCTTAGTGAATGAGGCAATCACATTTTTGAGGTCATTCTCCCTCTTTTCTATGGCAACTATTTCTGCTATTATCTTAGCATTTTCAGCCTTTAAACATTCATTCTCATCGGCTATTTGACTTAGAGTACTCGGCTCCTTAGTCATTTGTGAGTTTTGGCTCTTGAGTAGGTTGTTTTCCTCATTTAATAGTGTGTGTGAGGATTTAATGTGTTCAAAATCTTTCATCATTTTGCCTAATGAATCATAAAGATCAGTGGGTGATGAAGTGTGTGTGTCACGATCACTATCACTAGAATCGAGTTTGATGAGTTGGAGTGTATCTCATCTTCTTGGTCGAGGTTGATCTTGTTCCTTGGCCATCAAACAGATCAAGGCTTCTTCTTGAGTCACTTGAGTAGTCACTTCACTACTCTCGACTCAACTATGTCTTTTGACTCAAAGATTTTCTGCAGCCAACATTGCCTTTTTCTTTTCTTGTCTTCTTTCTCTCAAGACCTTTCTTTCTTCTTCATTCCTATATTTGTTGACTACGAGGATATGGGCGATCAATGGCATAGTGACTGGTTGCCTACGGTTCAAGCATAGATATTCAACCTTTTGATCACTCTTTCCATTCTTGGATTGTCACCCTTTGATATTCACTTTTTGATGATTTGTTCTCTTGGATGGCCTATCTTCCCTTGACTTGGAGGGAGCCGAGTGTCTTCGGAAGATTCGCCCTTGCCTCTCTTGTAGTTCTTATTGAAGAACTTGTTGAACCTTTTAACCATCGGGCTATTTCTTCCGGATCAATGACTTCTTTGACCTCGCTCTCTTTCCATCCTTAACAATTAGAGCAAATTTGTTTTGGGTCTGTTGTCTCTTCACGATCTTTTCTTCTCTCAAATCGTAGGCTTTGAGATCTAAGAATAGTTCATGGTTGGAGGTCTTCGATAGGTCCATGGAATGTCTTAGTTCCATGACCTTCATTTCCCATTCAGGTGGGAGACTTTTTAGGATCTTCATACACATTTCCTTCGTGTATATTCCTTTCCAAGTGCGAGATAGCTCGTTGGTGATTTATGTGAACCGAGCATCCAGTTGATCCAGGTTTTCTCTGCGATCATTTTGAAATTCTCAAATTTTTGTATAGCCATTTGATAATTTATTTTCTTTGATTTGCTCACGAGCCTTCATAAATCAATGTTAGTTTGTCCCAGATTTCCTTAGCCGTTTTGCATGATTTGACTTTATTGAACATGGCTTTGTCCAAGGTTTTGTATAGGATGTCCTTGGCTACATTGTCCAGGTTGTATCTTTTTCTGTCATCATTTGTCCATTCGAGTTCTTGGTTTTTCAACCATAGCCGTGGTCTAGGGCAACATCCTCTTCACCTTCACCGCAGACTCTTCTTACTTACAATTTTGTGTGTTCACCTTTAAGATTTCTGATGGCCCATCCTCTATCACTATCCACATCTCATCATGCAATCTTTGATAGATGAGCGCATACGAATTTTCCAATCATCAAATTCTTCAATTGTGAACATAGGGATGCGTGTCAAATTTTCTTCCATGATAATAACTTTTGATTGTAGAAAGAGTTTTGAAAACTTAAGTGCTAAAACAAACTTTGAAAAATTTGGAGATCTAGTTCGATAACGGTGCGGAAGGCTCAATGAACCAACCGCTCACGATACCACTTGTAGGTCCCAAGGGGTGTGAGTGTAAGGTTTAGAAGGGGGTTGAATAAACCTTACCAAATTTTTCGATTTAGTCCTTTTAAAAGTTCGAGTTGATACTACACGGTTGTGTCCTTGGTGATGACCAATTTAGTTAATCGTAGAGTTAGTCACTCACAGGACTCGGTCGAGTTTGTTGATAGAATAACTCGGCTATTAAGACTGAGTTAGCTCAACATGATGGTTTGATTTATTGGAAGACTTAACACCCTTAATATGGTTTAGTAGAGATTTAGAGCTTGATTTAGTACTTAGAGATTATCTAATGGATAGCAAATATGTCGTGAGAATTAAAGAAATATGATGCAGGAATTAAAGTCTTTGAAATGTAAAAGACACGATAAGTTTTTATAGAGGTTCGAAGATGGGGTAATTCTTCTACTCCTCTCTTCTCCAACTCTGGAGGAATCCACTAGGTATTGATCAATATACAAAGTGGTAACAGATCCGGATACAAGTCTTGATCAACAGTGACTTGATCCTTTGGGACTCGATCTGAGACGCCTTGATCACTCGGTGGCTTCTCGTGCGACTCGGCTTCTTCACGGTGTAGCTTTGCCTTGCTACTCTGACCCACTTGCTCAAGCTCTTTGGATTTGATCACTAAGCTCTCCAAAAGCTCAAGACTTGGTTCAACCTTGAACCTTCCTACAATCCTGTGGAATGTAGACCCCTTGATTCTTGATAATTTTCTCTTCAACTGATTGAAGTTATCTTTCCTTCACAGGTGAGTGTTGGATTGATGTTCTTCGTAGTGTAGGCTTGAGGATTAAGCGTTTAATAACTTGAGAATATTTGGGTTACAAAATGTTTCTTTCTTGCTTGTATGGTCAAGGTAACCTATGTAATCTTCGTCTCCTTTTCTCGAGTTATTCCTCGGCCTTTTATAGTGATCTTTCAAAAAATCTGTCCGTTGAAGAGATAGGCTTATTTTTGAAAGTCACTTGTGGTTGTTGGCTTGTCTTGTTGCGATCCTTGGAATTGCCATTTTCGTCGTATGAATTGTTCTCCGGCTTTTCGAGTTCGACACGGTGTAGTGCTTCCCATTGGTTTATTCCTTTTGCACGCTTCCGAACGAACACTTCGAGAAAGGTAGCATGGAGATATTACTTGTTTAAGTAATCTTCTTGATTTTTGTGCAACGGATCTTTTTGATTATCTCGACTTGATTGCATTTCCTTGCTTTCCCCAGGTGACTTAGAGTCGAGCTTCCAATCATGGATGACTCTTACTGTCACTTCAACTTGAGACTTGGCTTTTCTTGAGTTGACTTGATCGATACTCCACTCATTTGGATCTGTTGCTCCTTGATAGAGTTCCGTCTTCTCTTCTTTGCCATACTCATTTGTCTTGCAAGCGGAGTCTTCCTTCTAGTCTCCGGTTGTCTTCTTGCATGTTTGGGAATAGCGACTTAACTCTGCTTGACCCCTATTTATTACAATACGGTTTACAACAAAAATTGGGGTGCCAACTTCCTATTCTAAGTTTTACATGGCATTCATCAAAATCTAAACAATAAATTTCCCAACAACGGGAGCTCGGTCGTGGTAGGTTCAACATCTTCAACAAAGTCTTCATCTAAAGGTTAGAAAACGAGGGGGGATGAGACGAGAAATCTCGTGGATGGGGTGATCGTGTGTGCAAGTGTGGCGATATATGGTTAATGCGAGAATCGAGTTGTATGAAAAACGCGTGAGATATGATGCTGAATTCACACACAGATCCACAAGCATCGTGATAAAATATTTAAGTAATATACTTATCTTTGTTTAAGAAAACAGATTCGTGGTCACACAAACACTATGTGATTCGGGCAAGACGGTAGGATTGCGTGCGAAATGTAACGCCAATCCTATGCAAGACAATTAATGGTTGCGTCACGGATTTTTGTAGTGCCAACCAATGTAATACAAGTAGGCATTGCGTCACGGATTTGTAGCGCCAACCAAGCGGGTGCGATTAACTCGAGAATCGTATGGATCGAGGCACCGATTCCTTCGTTCTTCCTTGTAACTCCCGAGCAAGATGGTCCAAGACCTGTCACCTTATCGCTCCATAAGCAAAGACAAAATCCACAGTGGAGCTAGCTAGGCTCGGATTTGTCATAATCATGATTATACCTCAAGTACTACAACCCGCTTCCCTTGGACAAACTCTGTCCCTCAGTTGCGGGATTAGGACGATGGGGCCGGAGAGTGGAATAGCAGCCGAGCTGCCCGGTTCCATCCCCGATGTATCCATTCCAACTGTGAGCTCGACACACCAAGTTGACTCAGACAAGAAAGTAAATACAAGTTCAGGAAGTCAACCAAGCAATCGAGTATTATTGATTCGGGGAAGCAATTCAGGAAAAGTTTTTGAAAATTACGAGTGGCAATTATGGCGTTGGTGGAGTTATTGGGATGAAGATGATTATCGGGAGGATAAGCAATCTTCGATATCTTGAAAGATTAGGTGGAACATAAGTCCCATTATAGATTCAAAATCGCAAGACGAGTAAGTCGCCCCGCGATCGAGTATTAATCGGTTAAGACGATCCATTAAGTCAAGGGGTTTTTGAGAAAATAAGATATTTTAATTAATAATTAAAGTCAGGGGGTCCAGGGCTGTTTTAGAAAAAAGGAAAATAATTTGATTTAGGTCCTTGATAAAAAGGAAATTTGTAATTAGCCCCGTTTTGTAAAAATCAATACGTTTGGGGTTAAAAATTGAATAAATAAATATCCCAACCTTGAAAAATTATGAGGTCAGTTCCTAAATTCTCTAAATTGTTCAGATATTCAGGTTTTTAAAGTTTTGAGGTCGAGTTTTTATAAAATTCTCCCATTGGCCCCAAATTTGTTAAAATTGTCATTTCGGGCCCTAAGTTTAAAATAATTGGAACTCACAAACCGGAAGGGCTTTTAATGTGATTCTAGTTGAAAAATGTCACTAAGGTTAGAAGGATATTGGGACAAAAGCAGTTTTAAAAACAAATAAGTGTAGGTCCTTTAACGTTTGAAAATCTCATTTTTGTCCCATTTTGAAATAATTGCCTTTAAGGTTTTTAGGGGTCCAATTATTATGAAATTTGAACCTTGGGTCCAAAATATAATTACGTTATAGTTAAATTAGTAATTCCAGGTACATGGGCTGTATAAGTCCTGGAAATTTTATTTGGGTCATCAAGTTCAATCTTTTACAATTTAGTCCCTCAATTTTAGTAAAATTACTTTCCAAGCTCTAAACACTTGGATTTTTGGAATACATTTAAAATATGTCATTTTCAGTCACTTAAGAGTTAAAATTTAAAACTTTAATATTAAGGTCTGGTACAGTTCCGAAAATTGCAAAGTAGCCCTTAAACTTCTAAAATTTTACAATCTAGTCCTTGGGCTTTTAAAGGTTGGTTTTATTTATCTTAAAACTCTTAAAACTTTATTAAAATGTCCAAAAGTCATTTTTGAACCTGAGTACAGTCCCAAAATTCTAAATTTGCAGAGGGGTCCCTTAAGTTTTATTTTCTTGCAATTAAGTCCACCAACTTTCCATTTTTGCATTTTAAGTCCAAAAATTGAAATTTAATCAATTATGCTCAACTTGTCCAGGTTATAAGTCATACAAAACATGGATTTCAAGGATCATACACATGCATGTTCATTTCATACAAGAATTCATCAAATAGAACATTAAATTGTACATGCATGCACCTAAATTTCAATAAATAGCATTTTTGAGCATCACTTGAGAAATTTCACAACTTGATACATAAAATTGACATGCAATACATAAAATATATATCTCAAGTGCTCATGATCAAAACACTACATGCATTTAACAAAAGAACCTAGAAGTTGAAAGGATTTTTCCACCCACCTTAAATTTGGAGAGTTGTGAAATAAAAAGGATAAATTTAACAACTTGGTATGAGGTCACTTAGGTCAGCCCCTAAGTCAAGAAATATCAAATTTTAGAGTTAGGAAAATGAGTGAAAAATTAAGAAGAAAAAGAAGAAGACAAGAAAATTGGAAATACTACACTTTACCTTGCGTAGTAAGTGATTTGGAACTAGTTGAAGCCTCAAGTTTTGAATTTTTGGTTCACCTTCAAAATCACCTAAGGTCAGCCCCTATTTCTCAAAAATGAAAAAGGGGTGTTAAATTTGAAGAAAATAGGAAGAAGAAGAGAGAATGACTTGTTAGATAAATGTTTTTATCATGATTTTGATGATTTTGTTCAAATATGTTTTTAAACCAAAACAATGTCCCTAAATGTTGTCTAAATACTTTCGATCGATTTAAAATGTTTTTACTATTTTTTGGAGTATTTCTTGGAGTTTATTTTTGATAAAAAAATTGGACAACACTTTTGTTTTAGGCTCGACCGGTCGCCCTATAGGGCACTTTGTACTGAGTTGAGTTTTGAAAGCAGAAAAAGGGACGTAGAAAAATCGGGGGAGGCGGGCGACTAGGGCGACCCGTGCACAGGAGCCCTCCTCCAAGTGCAGTCTTCTCTGTTTCATTTTTTAAACACCCCCAACCGGTCAAGATCAAGGGCGACCGGTCGAACCCCCCTCCGACCGGTCCCCATGTGTAAAAATCGCATCAAACACATTTCAATCTTATCTCTGTGCGACCGGTCGAACCCCTATTTTATCAGCAAACTATCTGTTGCATTTTCAGACAGCTTTTCCCTAATTTGTGGGATTGATTTCTAACAGCTATAATCTTGATTTTAAATGGTTTCTTTTGCACCAAATCACTCCCCAAGGAGGAGCCTATGTCTAAAAATCAAGCCAAAGACCTCTCCTATAAATAGAGGCTTCATTCAAGCAACAGGATACAACACATTACACAAGCAAAAGAGCATACAAGCAAACACTTTCATAAATCTTGTTGTATTAGCCTAAACACTTGCACTTGCACTTCTTTGAGGTCTAGGCTTTCAATTCTTGATTACACTTGTACTCATATTGTATTATTCATTATTGAGTTGTAATCTTGATTTTGGTCATCATTCAACACAAGACATCCTTGTGAGTATTCTTGTGGTAAGAATACACTTGGGTGATCTAGGTGATAGGTGTTTAGAGAGTGTGGTACTCTTCAAAGGTGGTGAAGGAAGATTGTGGTAATCTCCTTGAAGGTGTTGTAAGATGGTTGTGGTAATCCTCAAGGTGTTGTTGTATTAATTTTGGTAATTAATAAAATCTTTTTTCTTTTTGAAATCCATCCCGGATTGTAGGTCCCAAGGGGTGTGAGTGTAAGGTTTAGAAGGGGGGGTTGAATAAACCTTACCAACTTTTCGAGTTAGTCCTTTTAAGTATTCAGAGTTAGTACTTCACAGTTGTGTCCTTGATGGACATCTAAGTTAGTTAATCAGCAGAGTTAGTCACTCAACAGACTCGGACCGTTTGTTGATAAAATAACTCAGCTGTTTTGACTAAAGACTTAACTCGACTGTGATTTGTTTTCAGCGGAAGACTTAACATCCTATAATTTGGTTAAGTTGTTTTAATACTTGGTTTTAGCACACAGTTGATTATCAATTGGATGGCAAATTTATCAGTAGAGTTAAATAAATAAAATGCAGGAATTAAAGTGCCGAAATGTAAATGACACGATAAGTTTTTATAGAGGTTCGAAGATGGGGTAATTCTTCTACTCCTCTCTTCTCCAACTCTGGAGGAATCCACTAAGTATTGATCGATATACGAGAGTGGTAAGCACCCGGATACAAGTTTTGATCACACAACTAACTTGATCCTTTGGGACTCGATCACGGAGATGCCTTGGTCACGCGGTGGCTTCTCGTGCGACTCGGCTTCTTCACAAGGCGCATTTTTTTTTGCCTTGCTACTACAACCCACTTGCTCAAGCTTCTTGGATTTGATCACGAAGCCCTCCAAAAACTTGAGACTGGTTCGACCTTGAACCTTTCTACAATCCTCCGTGGAATGTAGACCCCTTGATTCTTCAAAATTTTCCTCTTCAATTTGATTGAAGCTATCTTTCCTTCACATGTGAGTGTTGGATTGATTTTCTTCGTAATGTAGGCTTGAGGATTGATCTTGAATGATTTGAGAATATCTTATGTTCTGAGTTCAAATGTTTGCTTGAATGTTCGTGGTTCGGAGTAACCTTCTCTCGGAGTTATTCCTCGGCCTTTTATAGTGTTCTTTCAAAAATCTTCCCGTTGAAGAGATAAAGGCTTATTTTTGAAAGTCACTTGTGGTCGTTGGCTTGTCTTGTTGCGATCCTTGGAATTGCCACTTCCTCGTATGAATTGTTCTTGACTTTTGAGTTCTTACATGGTGCGGTGCTTCCCATTGGTTTATTCCTTTTGCACGCTTCTCGGGTGAGCACTTCAAGAAAGGTAGTATGGAGGTATTACTTGTTTAAGTAATTCTCTTGATTTACGTGCAACGGATCTCTTTCGATTGTCTTGACTTGATCGCATTTTCTTCACATCCCCAGGTGACTTGAGTCGACTTCCAATCATTTGATGATTCTTTTGTCACTTCAACCTTAAGACTTGGATGTCTTGAGTTGACTTGATGATGCTTCACTCATTGCATCTCATTTGCACCTTGATCGAGTTCCGTCTTCTCTTCTTTGCCATACTCAATTTGTCTCGCAATGAGTCTTCCTTCTAGTCTCCGGTTGTCTTCTTGCATGTTTAGGCATAGTGACTTAACTCGGCTTGACCACCCTATCTATTACAATGCGTTTACAACAAAAATGGGGTGCCAACTTCCTATTCTAAGTTTTACATGGCATTCATCAAAATCTACAAAAAGATTTCCCAACAATTTCCCCCTTTTTGATGATGTCAAAACTTAAAACATTCATACAATTATTTGACAGCAAAGATACATACAGACAAATGTAGAACCACAAAATGTATGTTTAGAATCGATCTTTTATTGATCATAACATCCTTGTTCTTTACATAGCTGTTTACAGAGTGTATCAGAGCTTAAACCAACAAAGATGTATCAGAGTTTAACCGGGGCTTAAGCTAACCATGTTGTCCTATATTTACACAAGTATAGAGTTTGTACAATTTTATATAGTATACAGAAGACTTACATAAAATGTATTTACATAGTAAAATACATGAAGGGGTGGACAGAACACTTCATCTCCTTCCGCTTGCCTTCTTTCATCTTCTTCAGTCTGTCATCTTCGATCTTCTTCTCTTTTTCTCATCTTCATTTCTTTCTTCTTCTTTTCATACGCCTTCCGGGCAGCTTCATCTCTTCTTAGTCTCTCTTGTCTCTCCTCCCATAGCTGAGTTTGTCTTTTATTTTCTTCTTCAATTCTTTTTACATACTCGGCATTGTTCTTAGCCACTTGCAGATTGGCTACTTCGTCAAAAAACCATTGATAGATCCCTCCTTTCTTGCCTGGATCTATGTACTCAATGTTTTTGGGCGAGAGATCTAGGTCGAAACCTCTTCCTCCACCACACGCTTCTTCCTCTACCTCAGGCGTGTATTGTGCGGGGTCTTCTTCCCGGAGTGACCAAGAGAGTGACTTAGGTAGTCTGTTTGCTGTCGGCCTTCTTCACATAACGTGAGACCCTTTTCCCGGTCAAGACAAGTCCCAAGCTTGAGCCATAGACATATTTGCAAAGTATCCTTGGATGCGGCATTTTAAATTCATCAGCGATCGTGGCTCGGTCCCGAGCATCCGAGATGGCATAAGTGTCTCTGTCTCTTTGGAATGCCTCCATGTTGTTTCAAGATGTTCATAACCGGGCATCCATTCTTCCTTCCATTTCCTCCATCCCTGTTTCAATTGTCTTTCTCTTTTCGGCCATAGATATAGCGAGTGTTGGAGTGGCGAGTCACGGGGAGTTTCTTTGCGATAATATCATTGTGACAAGACCTTGTTGGGGGTTTGTGCAATCATCAGGGTCACATCTTTCGATCCTTCCCCCTCAGCGGACTTTCCTTTCTTTTGTTTTGACACTTTCTGTTGTCTTTCCCTTCACAGTTGCTCCTCCTTCTCAACTTCTTGAGATCCTTTCAGCGCTTTTAGGTATTCCTCTTACCCCTTTTTGGCATCATCAAAGGAGAGAGGACACACTGGAAACAAACTAGCAAGCGAGGAAGTCGAGTCTGGCGATAGCGAGTTCTTCTTCGTCTGCTGCGGAGTATCTTTGCGCTTGAAACTCGGAAGCGAGTAGCGTTGGATTGACTTTAATCAACTTCATCTCGGCCATGAGAAGGCTGAATTTTCGATCCATGTTTTCTTCCATACGCGAGGAGCTCATTCTTATTTTGCTCACGCAGTGAGCTTTATCTCGGTAGTGTGAGATTCATGCATTTGCTCAATGTGTTCTTTCAATTTTGTCTTTGCATCGGCATTCTCGGCTTGCCAAACCAACGACTTGTTGAACAATGTTACGAAATATCTAGCTTGTTCCACACGCATTGTTTCTTCTTCGCCACCACTCCCGGATTCGACTATTATGCCTCTCAAGTCGCAGTAAGGTTGGCATCTATGTTATCGTCTCATGTCCATCGAGGCTGGTACTCTCCATCCGTTCAATTTAAAGCAAATAATGCTTTGAACACCTCTTGAACTTCATTTGTTCCCTCTGTTTGGTGACGGCCAGCGTCAAAATCATAGTCATTTGAACGATGGTATCGATGGAATGACAGGATTTGGTGCGTGGAAGTGCTCGAGATCTCTTTCGACTCTTGGGAGGTCGAAAGTGTACCTCCATATAGAAGGGAAATGATTCTACAAAGGGATCATCACGGGAAAGCGGGATTTATTCAATGATGAGTGGTGCTCGTGAAGTTCCTTGTGGAGTCGAACTCTGCTGCGACTTGGGAGCTGCGCAGATGGACTGTTTGTTTGGGGTGCATTGTGAAGTTGACCCGACTTCTTTGAGCCTCATTGTCTCAACGACTTTGTCGGTCTCATTTGGTTTTCCAAGTGAGTTGGTGGTCCTCGGCCTTATCGAGCGTCATCGGACGATGATGAGATTTCCATGGGTGGCTCATCATCAAAGTTGAAAGCTTGACGAGTAGTCTTGGTCGACTTACTCATGGTTGGAACATCCTGGTGAGTCTTTTGGATTAGTCACAGGGAATGACTCGGCTTTATCATCTTCTTCCGATCCTAGAAAGGTTACATCGGATTATCCGGGAATCGTGAAGCGCACTTATCTCTTTTCGATGGATCAATGATAGCGGGAGGGATGTTACGTATTTCACCACGTACCCGGGAAGTCTCAACCTCCCGTTGGCCTTCATTACATCCTGTAGGCTCAAGCTGCGGCGAGGCCTTGGACATCCCTTTCGATAGTGTCATTTGTCTTAGGGTTTTGCGGTGGCATCCATTGGAGTTTCAACTCCATGGATTGCACTTTAAATCGCCAGTGTTAACTCCAGTACATTCCTTCTGTGCCTCGCGCATCGGCGGCGTCATTAGCCTTCAGAGCGGTTGGCACCTCGGTGAGACAGTCTCAAGCTATCGAGCCTCGTTGATGAAAACTTGTTGTGTACTTTGTGTTTGTTCCTTCTCCACTTTGCCTCCTAGATTCATTGTGGAGTCGATCGCAGATCATCCTCGACCTTGCTGCGGTGGAGAGAGCTTCCCCCTCGGTGGCACTGCCGGTGAGTGACTTGGAATGGGGTCACTCGTCTCCGGACTCGGTTTTCGAGTATTCAGCCGTTGGGGCGGTGGTAAGACACCTGTTCATTAGGGGTTGGCTCATTGGGGTCCCCACTATCCCGGTTTCATTGCTAGTTCCCTTAGTTCCTTCTTCCGAGTGAGTGGGAAGTGGTGGCGGCAACCACAGTGGCAATATCTTTGCACCACTCCCATTGGGTCTATCTCATTTGTGTTTTGGAGGACTCTCCTGGTCCCTCCATCATTCTTTGCTCATGAAGGATTCGGATTCTTCCATTGCTTGCTGCATTTGCAACTCTTTACGTGGCAGCAAGAGGTCAGATCCTCATCACTTTTCGATAGGGCGTCAAGGTGAGGATGTGTATGTTCTGTGGTGCGGTTATAGGGCAGATGCTGGCCTTTTCACGTGTCTCGGTGTCCTCAGGCTGCTTTAGCCCGTTCATTTTCTTTTCGAATTTCCAGTATATTTATGCAATTATCTCGTCAAGGGCTTGCAAAGACTGTGTCCACCTCAAGAAATGCGAAGAGTTCTTCTTCTCAAAGCAATGAACTCGGACTTTCAACCGCACTCTGGATAGGCTCAGCTTCTATTTTCTCCACTCTCGCAGACGATTTTGGATGTCTGGATACAATGGAGAGTGCATGATTACATCGTCATCATCATTCTCTTGTTGGCCCTCGTTTCCAGGTATTAAGGGTAGCGAGACTTTTTTGCTCGACACCTTGGCGACCTCATTCACGGTGGAGAGACAACCTGGGCAACAGGTGATTTGGTTGTCTCAGCTGTGCCTTGTTCCTCAGCTGTTCTATCTACAGATGGGTCTACGAGTTGCCTCTGTTGATCGCCTCGATAGACTTGGCGTTTCATCAATCACGCCTGCGGAGACTCTACTTCTCCGGCGAGTCTCGGAGTATCTTTTCCAGCTGAGTGGCTGACTCAGCCGGCTTCTCAAGCTCCGAACGCTTGAAAATTCTTCTCATTCTCCTTGTTTGTACCAGAGGGATTTCTGGTTCGGATAGAGTTTCTTCTGAGTCTTGGGCGGCGGGGGCCGGTGCTATTGTTTTCTTCTGAGGAGTTGGCCTTCTTGTCTTATCAGTTCTCCTTTTCTTGACGACCGGAGAAGGTATTTGAGATTCCTTCTCCGTTGCGGCTGCGAGGCGGGGACACTGACTCTGCGGGGCGGTGACTCTGCTGCGGGGGGAGCGATTTGTTTTTCTTTCTTTCTTTGGGCAGCAATTCTCTTAGCAGTGCAGGGCGGCCTTCTTCTTTGGTGGAGAGGAGACAGTTGTATCTTGAGGTCGGTGATTCCCCCTCACTCGTATCAGCTCTCTTAGCGTAGGCTCTCTTTTGTGCGCCAGAGAGGTTTGATCTGAACATCCTCTTGTTTACATGGAACGCCTTTCCATGTCGAGGGGGGACTTTCTTCACTTCCATTATTCGGCCAATTACCAGGCCGTATCCCGAGATCCTCCAAATGTTCCATCCTCCTTGAAGGATTTGTTCCTACATTCGGGCGAGTCTGCTTTGTAGACAAACTCAATTTGATTCACTTTCTTTTCTTCAATGATCGCGGCCATTACGATCAATTTTGCTTTAGACGAGTTGGTCAAAGTTTGCCAAATTTGATGTCTATGCATTTGGCAACAATGTCTAACAATTTGTGGTAGTCCTCCTTGACATCCTCTTATTAGTTTGTGTAGACTATCTTTTCAAAGATCGGTCTTGGCTCGCTCTTCCTTCCAAGCGGCCAAGTCAACATCGACTTCATTGATTTACGGTGCTCCTTCCCCGGTAACAGCGGTGTTCGCCAAATCCTTGGCGCGTAATGATGAACTCCTTCCCGTGAATAGAGGATTTGATCCCCTCATCGTGAATCTCGGCGTTCACGTAGAAGCGTGCGACCTCTTCCACATAGGTCACCGGAAACTCCATCGTCAGAAATGGTTTTAGCCCAGACGTTTCTAGTTTTTCAGCGATCTTCTTTACGAGAGCTTCATCGGACCCATGTTTGACCATTCCCTCGAAATCCACAGTATACTCGGTGTGGATTTGCTTTCCTAGCTTGACAAAATCATGAGTAGATCTCATTTTTCAGTATTTCACCGAACGAAACTTAGAAGGTGATTTGAAGATTGATAGGGTTTTGAGAGAGTTTTTGCCTTTGCTTTACGAGAGAGAGAAATGAAGCAGTTTTTGGTAATGTGTGAGAGAAAGCAGGCGAAAATGGTTTAAGTATGGTTCATGAAAGGACGTGCGGGTGGTTTTTGAAATGTGATCGAAATCAACGGCTCAGATTTTGCACGCCGATTAGAATTTAATGTCTCGTATTTAATGCGGCAGCATTTATATCCAATCATAAGCTTGGTGTGCGGCTTTTGCTGTCACGTCATAATTATCTTTGACGTCATTCTTAAAAACATTCCCGCTTAGTAAAAATGATTGCGTTTTTGTCACTTTGCTCATAAATGACTCGGCTTATCCTTTAGCGGATTTAACTCTTCTTCTCACGAGTTCTCGTAGTGACTCAGTTTGTCGGCTTACTCGTGCAATTTGTCTTTTCGATCTGGTGATTCACTTAGCGATTTGAGAGTTTAGCGCTTTTTCCCTTTTCGTGTTTCCTTTCTTTTCTTTGAGTCTTGAGTGTCGGATCGTTCAATTAACCCTAACTCATGCTTGAGTTCTTCAAATCTTGACTCACATAATGGTTTTGTGAATATGTCGACCAGCATTTGTTTATCGGTTGAAATATATTCAAGGTGATGTCCTTTTTTCGACATGATCTCTTATGAAGTGATATCGACATCGATATGCTTTGTTCTTGAGTGCAAACAGGATTTTGAGTGATTGCAATTGCACTTGTGTTATCACACATGATTGGAATTTCCTTTTCTTCAACTTCATAGTCTCTCGGTTGTTGTCTCATCCATAGGACTTGGGCAACAATTTTGCCCCGCAGACTATGTATTCTGCTTCATTTGTAGAGGTGGCTATTGAATTTTGCTTTTTGCTAAACCAGGAAATTAGCTTTGTTTCAAGCATTTGACATGTGCACGAGGTGCTCTTCTGTCAACTCTACATCCAAAGATAGTCGAGTGCGAATAGCCAATTAGCTTGAATCCACCTTCCTTTGGATACCATAAGCCAACTTCTTGGCTTCCTTTCAAATATCTCAAGATTCTCTTGGTCGGTCATATGACTTTCTTTTGGAGCGATTGAAATCTTGCACATACACCTACAAACAAAGGTGATGTCCGGCCCTTCTTTGTGAGATAAAGCAATGATCCAATAAGTGCTCAGATCTTGTTTGATCTACGAGGCTTGCCATCTGCATCCATGTCCATTTTGATGTATTCATTGGTATTTTCACGAGAAGACTTCTCTTCCATGCCAAATTTCTTCATTAAATCTCTAGTGTATTTTGTTTGACTTATGAAGGTCCCATCCTTTGTTGTTTCACTTGGAGTCCAAGGAAGAATGTCACTCTCCCATCATGCTCATTTCGAATTTGCTTTGCATGAGGTTTGAAAATTTATCACACAGACTCTTTGTTTGTGGATCCAAAATGATGTCATCCACATATATTTGAACAAGCGAGACGCTCTTCTGTCTTGAATTCTCAAGAGTGTTCTATCCACTTTTCCTTTTGTGAATCCGTTCTCGATCAAGAATTGTGACAATGTGTCATACCATGCTCTGGGTGCCTGTTTCAATCCATATGGAGCTTTCTTGAGTTTGTATACCTTATCTCCAAGAGTCTTCTGCTCAAATCCTCGGAGGTTGTTCAACATACACTTCTTCTTCCAATAAACCATTAAGGAATGCACTCTTTACATCCATTTGATATACAATAAAATTCTTGTGAGTCTGCATAGGCAAGAAACATCCTTATAGCTTCCAATCTTGCTACAGGGGCAAATGTTTCATCAAAATCTATCCTTCTTCTTGGCAATATCCTTTGGCTACTAATCTTGCTTTGTTTCTTACCCGTAACCTTCCTCGTTCATCTTGTTTCGAACACCCGTTTAGTGCCAATAACATTTTGATGGGTGGGTCTCAACCAATTCCCATACTTTATTTCTTTCAAACTGATTTGACTCTTCTTGCATAGCTTGAATCAATGTGTGTCATCCAATGCTTGTGACACATCTTTAGGCTCTATTTGTGAGATAAAGCATGTGAACATAGCTTCTTGTTGAGTTCTAGATCTTGTTTTGACACCTTCTCTTATATCTCCAATGACTAGTTCGGTGGATGGTCTCTCACCATTTTACATTAGGTTGGAGTAAGTTAGCTGGATTCGATCGTCTTGCGGCTATGTTGCTTTGATCGCTCTCTCATCATCACTTAGTTGCGGGTTTTCCAGTGCTTTTGAGACTCGGCTATCTCATCTTCATCTGGGATTATAATTCCAGCCTTGAACTTCAAAGATATGGACTCTTCGCATGGTTGATTGATTGACTTATCGTTGACTCTTCAATGTCTTCTTTATTTACATTTGGCTCATCAAACACCACATGAATGGATTCCTCTGTAACCATAGTCTTTTTGTTGAGTACTCTGTAGGCTTTGCTTTCAGCTAAATATCCCAAGAAAATACCTTCATCAGCTAAAATATGCAACATTTGGTTTTCTCCCTGTCCAGATCTCATATGGAGTCTTTGTCAGCTGTCTGTTTATCATGCATCTATTTTGAGTGTAGCATGTTGTGTTTATTGCTTCAGCCCAAAATCTTTTAGGTAGCCCTGCTTGGCTAACATGGTCTCACGCTTCTTTTTGAGAGTTCTATTCCTCCTTTTTGCAACTCCATTTCTGCTTTGTGGAGTCCTTGCTGAGACAATTCATGACCAATACCATTTTCTATACAATATTGAGTTATTATACCATTGACAAACTCAGTTCCTCTGTCAGATCTTATTTTGATAATGGTTTGGCTTTTCTCATTTTGAATCCTCTTCATCATCTCGTGGTAATTTCGTGAGAGTTTCTTTCTTCTTACACATGAATATTGTCCATGTATATCTTGAGTAGTCATCTATTACCACCAAGGTGTATTTTTTTCCCACTTATGCTATTTGGTTCAATGGACCAAATAGATCCATATGTAGCAGATGCAATATTCTTGTTGAAGATGGACATGTCTTTTCTTTGAATGATGATTTGATTTGTTTTCCCATCCGACATGCATCACATACACTTTCCTTCTTGTATATCGAGTCCGGAAGTCCTTCCACAAGATTACTTCGGCAAGCTTGTTAATTGTTTTGAAATTCAAGTGACTCGATTTTTTTCTTGTGCCCACGACCAACTTGATTCTATTTGTGCTCTTTTTGCTATTAGACAAGTGCTTGGTGTTGCGGTTGACCAATCTACTACATACATGTTCTTTTATGCGCATCCTTGCAACACAACCTCATTGGATTCATTAAGTGTCCTTGATTTGGCATATTCCCATGTTGAATCAACATTATGCCTTTTTGGCAGTTGGCTATTCCCATGTTGAATTTAGTCCTTCAACATTGATTTCTAATCCATTTTTCTTGATGGATCCAATGCCTCTTATTTCTCCTGGAGCTTCATTTCCTCCAAATATGACTTTTGCACCTCGACTTCCTTGAATTTTGTGATTTTTCTTGTTCTGTCATGTGTCCGGGGCAGACCACTATCCATGTACCAGGTTCCTTGGCACTCATTTGTTCCTTGAACGCAATCAAGGAAATTAAGTTTTAGGTACCCATACTTGTGCGGGTCCGAGGGGTTAGTATTGTCATCTTCCTGGTTGATCCAACCAACCTATAGCCAATTGATTTGACTCTAAGGGATTGCCATCTATCGATTGCCATAATCATAATTAATTTTGGCAAATTGCTTGGGGATTCTAGGTTCATACGGTTGTCTCTTTTTGTCGTATGCTGTATATGTGTTTTAGCAATTGTCTTCTTTGGGTAGTTGTGATGTCCGAGTGTAGTGCCTAGGTGCATATGTGTAATGATGAAAGCTCTTATACCTTTGGAATGGCCTTTCTTTGAGTTCTAGGCCTTTGCCATTTGGGCTTATATTCCATAGGTTTTTCTTTGATAGTTCACATTATTCGATCGGCTTGGCTTGGGTGCTTTCTACCATTCCCTTCATATGTATTTCTTTTATAGAACTTCTGGGGTTTTTGGTAGCTATGTTTCTTCTTTACTGAGTATTTCTGTTTGGAGTTCTTTGAGGAACTCATTTGGATTTCTTCTCGTTGTCCTCTCAACACACTCAACCGGTTGTTTTCCTTTTCCTTTATAGCCAAGGCCAATTTGATTGTGATTGTGCTTTGGAATAGATGTGTGTGCACCATTTGGAGTTTTGGATTTTTAAGATACTTCATTGCTTGAAGATCCTTTTTCCAAAATCACTTTTGGAGCTTGACATAGCATAGAGGAATTAAATCCTAAGCATGTCTTATATCCACATTCTCTTTGACTCATAATAAGATCATCCAATGATTTAGATGCCTTAGTGAATGAGGCAATCACATTTTTGAGGTCATTTTCCCTCTTTTCTATAGCAGTTATCTATGCTATTAGTTTAGCATTTTCAGTCTTTAGACTTTCATTCTCATCAGCTATTTGACTTAGAGTACTCAGCTCCTTAGTTAGCTGTGAGTTTTGACTCTTGAGTAGGCCATTTTCCTCATTTAGTAGTGTGTGTGAGGATTTGATGTGTTCAAAGTATTTCATCATTTTGCCTAATGAATCATAAAGATCAGTGGGTGATGAAGTGTGTGTGTCACAGTCACTATCAGTAGACTCTGAGTGTGATGAGTTAGAGTGTACCTCATCTTCTTGGTCAGGTTGGTCTTGTTCCTTGGCCATCAAGCGGATCAAGGCTTCTTCTTCGAGTCACTTGAGTAGTCGCCTTCACTACTCTCGAATCGTTGTGTCTCTTGACTTGGTTGTCTCAACGATCTCTGCGACCAACATTGCCTTTTTCTTTTCTTGTCTTCTTTCTCTCGAAGACCTTTCTTTCTTCTTCATTTTCGTATTTGTTGACTACAGGATATCGGCAATCAATGGTATAGTGACCTGGTTGCCTCGTAGTTCAAAGATAGATTTTCAACCTTTTGATCGCTCTTTCCATTTTGGATTGTCCCTTTGATATTGACTTTTTGATGCTCTGTTCTCTTGGTTGGTCTATCTTCCTTGACTTGGAGGGAGCCGAGTGTCTTCGGAGGATTCGCCCTTGCCTCTCTTGTAGTTCTTATTGAAGAACTTGTTAAACCTTTTAACCATCAGGGCTATTTCTCCGGGTCAATGACTTCTTTGACCTCGGCTCTCTTGCCATCCTTAACAATTAGAGTGACTTGTTTGGGTACGGTTTGTCCCTTCCTCGGTCTTTTTCTTCTCACTCAAATTCGTAGGCTTTGAGATCCGAGAATAGCTCATGGTTGGATGTCTTGGATAGGTCCATGGAATGTCTTAGTGCCATGACCTTCATTTCCCATTCGGTGATAGACTTTTTAGGATCTTCATACACATTTCTTCTCGTGTATAATCTTTTCCAAGTGCAGATAGCTCTTTGGTAATTTACGTGAACCGAGCATCCAATTGATCCAAGGTCTCTCTGCGATCATTTTGAAATTCTCAAATTTCTCAGACAAAGAATCGATAATTTATTTTCCTTGATTTGCTCGAGCCTTCACAAATCAATGTTAGCTTGTCCCGCATTTCTTTAGCCGTTTTGCATGATTTGACTTTATTGAACATGGCTTTGTCCAAGGTTTTGTAAAGAATGTCCTTGGCCACATTATCCAGGTTATATCTTTTTCTGTCATCATTTGTCCATTCGACTCTTGGTTTTTCAACCATAGTGTCCTGGGAGCAACATCCTCTTCACCTTCAAATTGCGGCTCTCCTTACAGTGTGTTCACTTTTAAAATTTGCGGTGGCCCATCCTCTATCACTATCCACATCTCATCATGCAATCCGATAGATGAGCTCGCATACGAATTTTCCAATCATCAAATTCTTCAATTGTGAACATAGGGATGCGTGTCAAATTTGCTTCCATGATAATAACTTTTGATTGTAGAAAGAGTTTTGAAAACTTAAGTGCTAAAACAAACTTTGAAAAATTTGGAGATCTAGTTCAAGAACGGTCGGAAGGCTCAATGAACCAACCGCTCTGATACCACTTGTAGGTCCCAAGGGGTGTGAGTGTAAGGTTTAGAAGGGGGGGTTGAATAAACCTTACCAACTTTTCGATTTAGTCCTTTTAAGTATTTAGAGTTAGTACTTCACAAATTTGTGTCCTTGATGGGACTAAGTTAGTTAATCATAGTTAGTCACTCAACAGACTCGGATCGAAATTTGTTGATAAAATAACTCATTTGTTTGTTTTGACTAAAGACTTAACTCGATTGTGATTTGTTTTCAGCGGAAGACTTAACACCCTATAATTTGGTTAAGTTGTTTTAATAATTGGTTTTAGCACACAGTTGATTATCAATTGGATGGCAAATTTATCAGCAGAGTTAAATAAATAAAATGCAGGAATTAAAGTGCTAAAATGTAAATGACACGATAAGTTTTTATAGAGGTTCGAAGATGGGGTAATTCTTCTACTCCTCTCTTCTCCAACTCCTGGATGAATCCACTAAGTATTGATCAGTATATAGAGTGGTAACAGTCCAGATACAAGTTTTGATCACACAACTAACTTGATCATTTGGGACTCAGTTTGGAGATGCCTTGGTCACGTAGCTGGCTTCTCGTACGACTCAGCTTCTTCACACAGATTGCTTTACTACAGCCCACTTGCTCAAGCTTCTTGGATTTGATCACGAAGCCCTCCAAAAACTTGAGGCTGGTTCAACCTTGAACCTTTCTACAATCCTCCGTGGAATGTAGATCCCTTGATTCTTCAAAAATTACCTCTTCAACTGATTGAAGCTATCTTTCCTTCACAGGTGAGTGTGGGATTGATTTTCTTCGTAATGTAGGCTTGAGGATTGATCTTAAATGATTTGAGAATATCTTAGGTTACAGTTCAAATGTTTTGCTTGAATGTTCGTGGTTCGGGTAACCTTCTCTCGAGTTATTCCTCGGCCTTTTATAGTGTTCTTTCAAAAATGCCCCGTTGAAGAGATAAGCTTATTTTTGAAAGTCACTTGTGGTCGTTGGCTTGTCTTGTTGCAATCCTTGGAATTGCCACTTCCTCGTATGAATTGTTCTTGACTTTTTGAGTTCTTACATGGTGCAGTGCTTCCCATTGGTTTATACCTTTTGCACGCTTCGGGATCGAGCACTTCAAGAAAGGTAGTATGGAGGTATTACTTGTTTAAGTAATTCTCTTGATTTTGCGGCAACGGATCTCTTTCGATTGTCTTGACTTGTTCGCATTTTCTTCACATCCCCAGGTGACTTGAGTCGACTTCCAATCATTTGATGACTCTTTGTCACTTCAACTTGAGACTTGGTTGTCTTGAGTTGACTTGATCGATGCTTCACTCATTGCATCACATTTGCACCTTGATCGAGTTCCGTCTTCTCTTCTTTGCCATACTCAGCTGCCTTGCAGAGGAGTCTTCCTTCTAGTCTCCAGTTGTCTTCTTGCATGTTTAGGCATAGCTGACTTAACTTAGCTTGACCAGCCCTATCTATTACAATGCAGTTTACAACAAAAATGGGGTGCCAACTTCCTATTCTAAGTTTTACATGGCATTCATCAAAATCTACAAAAAGATTTCCCAACACGGATATACTGGGGTGGTAGAGGATTAGGCCCTAGGTGGGTTGAACCTCTATAAATCGACGAGTGTTGTTTAATTCCCGCATTTACATTCTCGTCTTTGCTTGATTATTCCAAAAAGAGGGCAAAATCTGAAAACCCGAGATAATCTATTCACCCCCCTCTAGGTTATCGTAGCCACTTGGACTAACAAGTGGTATCAGAGCCAAACTCTTTGGCTACCTCGTTCCGAGTAAAGAAGAAAGATCCATGGCTACGAATGATGCTTATCTCACCACCGGCGCCTCCACCAACAAGCCACCACTATTCGACGCCAACAACTACGTATTTTGGAAAGACCATATGGAGTGCTTCCTACAAGGGTGCGGGTTCGACATTTGGAATGTGGTTGTTAAAGGAGTTGATCAACCAACCAAGAAATTGGAGGCTGGCACCTCGGCTCCTAAACCTTTCAAGGAGTTTGATGAAAATGACAAAAATGTTTTCTCTCTAAATGGTAAGGCCTTAAATATTTTGCATTGTTCTCTTACCGCCACCGAGTACAATCGCATAAGAGGCATAAGGTCGGCACATGAGGTTTGGGAAAAATTGGAGACAATTTATGAAGGGACTAAGAAGGTCAAGCAAGCAAGAAAGACATTGCTTGTTAAAGACTTTGAAAACTTTACCATGCATGATGGTGAAAGTATCTCTAAGATGGTGGAAAGGCTTGACAACATTGTCAATCCTCTTGTGGCCCTCGGTTGTAACGCCCTAGAATTTCTTTAATAATATAAACGAGCATACACTTAATTCTAACGATGAAAAAGGACATTGGTAACTTAAAAATAAAATTTAACTAAGTCAATTGTAGCGGAAGCAAAGTATTTCATAAATAAAATTCTAACCAACGTCTGATTATAACAATTTCAAATAAACTGGAAATAAAACTAATAACTTAAAGGAAGTAAATAGTTCAACAATTTTTTTTTAAATAAACTAAATATTCATAAATAAATCTTTAGGCCTTGTCATATCCACCGCTCTTAGCCAGCGCCATCTCCTTCACCTGAAAAGTTTGTTATATGTGGGGTGAGCGACACAGCTCAGTGGAGTATAAATTGTCCAAGCTAAATACACAGATATCTCACATAGGCATGCAAATACAATCCAATAGGACATAGCATAGATCTTTTGAAAACCATAGACATAGACAATAGTTCCACTGCAGGGGTTCCACCTGAGGGATACATCGACCCCGGACCTCTTGAGTCCCTGGCTCAATAGTGCCTAAGCAACTGTACTACATATTCATGCAAAATAATCTAAGCATTTAACAAGGACAATAAAGTTTAGAAAAACAAACCCCAACTTGAACGTAGCTTTGAAAATTTAGTAGAGCCTAGAAGTGTTGGATGCAAGCACGCCTAATCATCGCTCCATAAATCGCCTAATCAATAGGAAATAACACTAGTTAAAATCCTCGAATAATCTAACTTAATCTAAAAAAATAATAATCTAAAAATCCTAATTTAGGGGCATAATAAAATATAAAAAAAATAGAATTGAAGGTTGAATTGGAATCAAAATAGAAATTGAGAATTAGAGGCCAATTTGAATGGTTTAGGGGTTGAGGGCAATTCTATCATTGGTTTATGGGGACTACATCCCCAAAATCCTCATCCCCCTTTTCTTCCATATCATACGTACTACTTCCCTCAACTCTCCCTCTCTCTCTTCTTTCTTTTTTTCTTTTCTTTTTCTTTTTCCTTTTCTTTTTCTTTTCTCTTTTCTTTCCTACTTTTTCCCTTCTTTTCGGTCAAATAGCAACATCATCTTTCCCTTTCATTTTTTTTCTACTATTTCCTACTCGGTCACCCCCCCCAAATCACCTATATCTTTCTTCTTTCTTTTTCTTTTCTTGTCTTTGTTTCTTCTTCTAATCACGCCACCAGCAGGCAGCACCATCAATCTTCCTCCACTTTTTTTTTCTTTCTAATTCTTCCTTAATTTCTTTAACAGCAGCCTCCCCCAAACTATCAATCCCTCCGTCTGTTTCTCCATCTCTGTCCCCACCCCACACTTTTCTCTCTCTCTCTCGGAAAAATTGACGCGCTGCTTGAGACACACCGGCGACGATGGCGGCGCCGCGACAATTTCAGTGGCTTTGGACAGAGGATAGTTGATTTCGGGCTGGTTCGAAAATTTTCCGGCGGTGATGAATTTGGTTTTTGACGGCATCGAATTAAATTTCTAATTTTGGGATGTTGGTCGGGTGTAGGCGTGGTGACGAGATTGAAGGTGAATTTTTTTCTCTTTCGAATTGGTTTTGGGTGGTTTGGGCTCGTGGTGTTCGAATTTCCGGAGGTTCTAGCCGTCTATGGATTTGGTTTGGCGTGTAAACGATGAAATTGAAAAGAAGAGGCTTTACCTTGCAATGAATGAAAATTTGAAGGCTTGATCGTGTGTGTAAAATATAATTAGGGTTGTGGGTTTGTATTTCTAAGTTTAATTAGGGTTGTGGGTTTGTATTTATAGATTTAATAAAAGTTAAGAGTCCTATTCTAAAAAAAACTGGATGATCTATATCAGTTAGGATTCTTAATCTAATAAGAATAAGATACGTGAATATAGATTTTGCTGGATTGAGAAAAATCAAATTGTGTATATCTGAAAATTTTGGAATCCTATTTGGAGTAGGACTTGTGAATAGGCTAGACTTGGCTTATAATAATTCGGGCTTTGCCTGAAATTGGGCCTGGCTTAAAATTTGGGCTTGGGTAAATAATCATTTGATTGGATAATTGAGCTTGGATTTATAATAGAGCCCCTATATAATATTAACTAAGTCTAATATTAATTAGAACCTTAATAAAAGGCCTAAATAAAATCTCGGGTATTACATCGGTAAAGTCATCTTCGAAGAAGACAAGGTGACTAAGGTATTGAATGCTCTTCCCGGCTCATGGTCCGAAAAGGTGATGGCAATCACGGAGGCACAAAATCTTGAGACACTCAAATTTGACGAGCTCATCGGGAACCTCCTCATCTATGAGGTCTATCTCAAGGAGAGGAAAAATTCCAAACCAGCCATCAATCAATCGGGTATGCAAAATATTCCTAAAGGTCTTGCTTCTTCTTCTAATAATGCATACTATGATAATGATGATGAGGAGGAGGAGACGGCCGCATTTGTTCGAAAATTTGCAAAATTTGTGAATAAAAATAAGGCAAGAAAACCAAGAGATAATGATTGCTTTAAATGCGGAAAACCCGGGCACTTCATTGCCGATTGCACAAAACTCGATGAGGAGGAACAAAAGAAAAAGAAGCATTTTTCGAAAAAGAAGGCTCTAAATGCGGAGGTAAAAACTTGGGATGAATTACTTGAAACAACCGAAGAGAAGAAGAAACTGAACATGGTCTTATGGCCATAGACGATGAAAATAATGAGGTACGCTCTAACTCTTACACCTCCTCCTTAGTTGATGAATTGCAATGTGATTTTGATGAATTGCAAATTGAGTTTCAAAATTTGATTGTTAAATACAAGACTTTGAAAAAGGAGCATAAAGAGCTTAAAATTGAAAATGATAAATTATTTACTTCTTATGAATCTCTTGATAAAGCTCATGCTATTACTCTTACTCAAGTTCATACTCTTGAGACCGAAAAAGAATCGCTCACCAAAGATCTTGAATGTTTGAAAAAGGATGTGCATCGTTTTAACATAAGCACGGATAAAGTTACAAAAATTTTAGATGCACAAAGAGGTGAGCATTCCAAATTAGGACTTGGTTATAAACCATTTCAAAATGTTTTTAAGAAAAATAACCAAGGTCCGACTTTCGTACATGCTGGCAAAGTTGGACATTATGCTAATAATTGCAAATTGAGAAATAGCTCTAGTCATATTTGGAGACCCAAAGGTCTCAAGACTAACCCCCATGGACCCCAAAACTATAGGGTACCTAAAAATAATTCCTTTGTAGATCATAGGGGCTATAACAACAATGGAGGATTCAAAATGGCTCGTGGACAGCGGATGTTCACGCCATATGACCGGAAAGAGAAAACTTTTTACCAACATCAAGCTCCAAGAAGAGGGTATGGTCATGTTCGGCAATGGCAAAGGAAAAATCATTGGCAATAGAGACATTGGTAACTCTTCTTTCTCTCTTAGTAATGTTTTACTAGTAGATGGGCTTAAGTTTAATTTGATAAGTGTTAGCCAACTCTGTGATTCAAATTATAATGTTGTTTTCAATAAAGAAAAATGTCTTATTCTTAAAAATGATGAAATTATTTGCGAAGCAAGTAGAAAAGGCAATCTTTACAAAATTTGTACAAGTGATTTGGTTAGTCAAAATGTTTATTGTCTTGTCGCCAATAATAATTTAACGAGTTTATGGCATAGGCGACTTGGACATGTTGGATGTACGAATTTGAAAAATAATTACAAAAACCAACATGTAAAAGGACTACCCAAATTGAATTTTGGAAATCTTGGCTTATGTGATACTTGTCAAAAGAACAAATTAGTTAAGAGTAGTTTCAAGCCCAAAAATAAAATTTCCACAACCAAACCCCTACAATTGCTTCACCTTGATTTGTATGGGGATATTGGTACGGCTAGTTTAAGTAGAAAACATGACACTTTCGTTATTGTCGACGATTTTTCTATATATACTTGGGCTCTTTTTCTTACCAATAAAAGCGATGTCATTAATGAGTTTGTTAAGTTGTTAGACTTATTGAGAATGAAAAGAAAGATACTATTAAGTCTATTCAAGTGATCGAGGTGGAGAATTTGATGGTGAATTTAGAGTCTTTTGTGAATCCAAGGGATATGCACATAATTTTTTGGCTCCAAAGACACCTCAACAAAATGGAGTAGCCGAAAGGAAGAATCGGACATTACAAGAAATGAGTCGGTCCATGCTCAATGAATTCTCTCTTCCAAAATATTTTTGGGCGAAGCGTAAGTACCGCTTGCTATGTCATTAATCGGGTTTATATTCGTCCTAAAATGAAAAAAACTCCATATGAGCTTTGGAAAGAAAGAACTCCAAATATTAGTTATTTCAAAATATTTGGATGTAAGTGTTTTATTTTGAATACTACGGATCAATTAGACAAACTTGATCCGAAGGCCGATGAAGGAATATTTATGGGGTATTCAACAAAAAGCAAAGCATATCGGGTTTACAACAAAACTAGTGGGGTTGTTGAAGAATCTATTCATGTTAAATTCAATGAAGCCTCGGGTGTTGAAAGGATACCCAACGATGAAAGTGATGAAGAGGATATTATTGAACCCATTGTTCAAAATGATGCTCAAAATGATCAACCTTCTGAATCAAATGATCAACCATCCACTTCAAATGTTCCTCAAGAAGATAGAGGTGATATTTAGGATCTTCCCATAGCATTGAAATTTAAGGGAGATCACCCAAAAGATCTTATTATTGGTGATCCCCTTGATAAAGTGATGACCCGAAGAAAATTTGCCGAAAAAGCTCTTATATCTCAAAAAGAGCCTAAGAATGCTAAGGAAGCTATTGAGGATGAAGATTGGTTTTTGGAGATGCAAGAGGAGTTGAATCAATTTGAAATAAATGATGTATGGGAATTAGTACATTGTCCTCCTTCTCAAACTATTATTGGTACAAAATGGGTATTCCGGAATAAGCTTGATGATCAAGGCAACATTGTTCGAAAAAAGGCAAAATTAGTAGCTCAAGGGTATTTTCAAGAAGAATGTATTGATTATGATGAAACTTTTGCACCCGTAGCACGTTTAGAAGCTATTCGTATTTTACTTGCCTATTCTTGTTATAAAAGTTTCAAACTTTACCAAATGGATGTTCAATCCGCTTTCTTAAATGGTTTTATTCAAGAAGAAGTCTATATAAAACAACCTCCGGGGTTTGAAAATTTTTCTAGGCCTAATGATGTTTATAAACTTAAAAAGGCCTTGTATGGTTTAAAGCAATCACCCTGTGCATGGTATGATAGACTTAGCTCGTTTCTCTTGCAAAATGGTTTTACAAGAGGTAAAGTTGATACTACTCTCTTTATTTTTGAAAAAGGGCAAGATTGTTTACTTGTGCAAATTTATGTTGATGATATCATCTTTGGTGCTACTAATGAATCTTTGTGCAAAAAATTTTCTAAGTTAATGCAAGGAGAATTTGAGATGAGTATGATGGGGGAGCTCAACTTCTTCCTTGGGCTTCAAATTAAACAATGCCAAGAAGGTATATACATTTCGCAATCAAAATATACAAAGGAACTTTTGAAAAAGTTCGGCATTGAAGAAGGAAGAACCGTGTCTACCCCTATGGCAACTAATGTCAAAATTGACAAAGATGAAAAAGGCAAGTCCGTAGATGAATCAAAGTATCGAGGTATGATTGGTTGTTTATGTTTGATACATATTTTTATCTTAATTTTGATGATTTTATTACACCAAAACAATGTTTTTAATTGTTTTCCAAATACTCCTAAATGATTTAAAATGGTTTCAATATTTTCCGGAGTATTTCTTCAAGTTTTACTTTAGATAAAATTGGACAACACTTCTAATGATTTTACGTTTATATGTTTTTACTTCAAAACAAGGTTCCTAAATGTTGTCTAAATACTCCCGATTGGTTTAAAATGTTTTTACTAAATTCTCGGAAGTATTTCTTGAGTTTTATTTTCGATAAAAATTGGACAACATTTTTGTCTCTTGGTCGATCGGTCGCCCCTATAGGGCAACCGTGCACTGAAGATGATTTTGAAACAGAATATAAGATGGAAGAAAAATCGCATGCTGGTCGACCGTCGCCACAGGCATCGGCCGGTCGCTGTGGGTCGCCCACTACTGCAAGTTTAACTTTGAAACAGAACTTCAATTCCTTATTTTCTCATTGAGGGGACCGGTCAAGTTATAGGTCGACCGGTCAAGACCCCCCTTGACCGGCCGCCCTGTGTAAAATTCACGTAGCCGTTTCAAACTTATATTTCGTGCGACCGTCGTCACTGTGTTTTGATGACAAAAATATGACCGTTTGACAGCAGACATATTTCCTTAAAATGTGGGATTGATTTCTAACAGCTATATTCTTGATTTTAATTGTATTTTTCTGTAGATTTTCAATCCCCAAGAGGAGCCTATGCTTGATCAAATCATCTCCTATAAATAGAGGAAGTTTTGGAGCAACCAATACAACAATTGAGATACAACACAACAAGATACACTTCAAGCAAATATTTGTTCTTCATTGTTATAATTCTTGTTGTAAATTTGCCTAGCTTATCACTTTCACATCTTTGAGGTCTAGGCTATTCTTGATTACACTTTGCACTCAAATTGTAATATTTATTATTGAGTTGTAATCTTGATTTTTGGTTATCATTCAACACAAGATATCCTTGTGAGTGTTCTTGTGGTAAGAACACACTTGGATGATCTAGGTGATAGGTGCAAGAAGATTGTGGTGATCTTCTTATTGAGGTGTTGAAGAATTTGGTATTCTTCAAGGTTGAAGATTGTGGTAATCTTCACACGGTGCCGTTGTAGGAAGATTGTTGTGATCTTCAAAGAGAGATTGTGGTAATCTCCAAAGGTGTTGTTGAAGAAGAGTGTGGTGCTCTTCAAGGTGTTGTAAGTTGAGTTTGTATTAATTTTGGTAATTAATAAAATTCTTTTTTCTCTTTGAAATCCTTCCGGATATCTTTGGGGTGGTAGAGGATTAGGCCCTAGGGTGGGTTGAACCTCTTTAAATCGACGTGTGTTGTTTACATTCCGCACCTTTATTATTGTCTTTGTGCATTCGGTTCGAAAAAGAGGGTAAACTTGTAAAGATGGAGATAATCTATTCACCCCCGCCCCCTATAGATTATCGTAGCCGCTTGGACATACAAGTGGTATCAAAGACAAACTCTTTGGCAAGCTCGTTTCACATCGCGAGTGAAGAGGAACGATCGTCGGCTACGAACAAAGCTCATCTTACCGGCACCTCCACCACCATGCCACCTCTATTTGATTCCAAAAATTATATATTTTGGAAAGAAAGAATGGAATGTTATTTACAAGGTTGCGGGTTCGATATTTGGAACGTCGTCTTAAATAGAGAAATCATTCCAATGATAAACACACCACACACCTCCAAAGGCTTCAAAGAGCTCAATGATGAAGAGAAGAAAATCATCTCCATAAACGGTAAAGCTCTCAATATTTTGTATTGTTCATTTACTAATTTGGAATATGAACATATTGTAGGAATTCGATCGGCACATGAAGTATGGCAAAAATTAGAAGCTATCTATGGAGTATTTGCAAATGAAAGGAGTCAAATAAAAGCATCTACTTCTCAAAGGAATACAAGTTCAAATCTAAGGAACAAGCCTCTTACAACTTCAAACCATGAAATAGTCGAACAATGTTTTATGGGTATCGAAAAAGAAAATGAGGTATGTCTTAAACCCTCTACTTCTTATGATATTGTTATTCAAAATGATTATAGCGATTTGCAAAATGATTTTGATGATCTTCAAAATGAATTCCAAAATTTACTTGTTAAGTACAAAAATTTGAAAAAGGAATTCAATGTTTTGAAAAATGATAAGGATAGTTTATTTACTTCCTATGAATCACTATCATGTACTCACACCACCACACTTGATAAGGTGAGAAAACTCGAGAAAGAAAATAGTACTCTTGTTGAAGATTTGAATTGCATGAAAAATGATTTATTAAAATACAACTTGAGTACCAATAAAAAGACCAATATTGTTGATGTTCATAATTGTGATAAAAGACTTGATCATAAGCCTAATGTTGTTAATCATATGAAAAAGAATCAGGTCCCTATGCATATTGGTCATTATGCTCCTAGAATTATTACTTGTTTTTATTGCGGTAAAAAGGGTCATACGGTAAAAACTTGTCGAGCTAGAAATAGCTCTAATTATTGTTGGAGACCTAAAAGTCTCAAGACTAATCTCAAAGGACCCAAACACTTGAGGGTACCACAAAATAATTTCTTGATAGGTACCCGGCGAAATAATGATCGAAAAAAATTTATACCGCCAAGAAGACATCAAATGACCATTTCATTTGATCAAAGGAGAAAACATTTTCAAAGCCAATTTCCAAGAAGAGGATATAATCAAAAATGGGAAGGTAACAAACTTTGGAAATGGAGCAATCAAAGAAGCCATCTTCATCAAAGTGATTTCTCAAGGGAAAGATATCATCAACAATGGGAACGGCACAACCCATGGAAATGGCGTAATTGGTAACCCGTATCTCCCTAGTTAAATATGCATTTAATTTTTATGCATGCTCCTTTTTGTGTCTTTATTGCAAATGAGTTTTCAAGTATTTTTTTGGTCTTCAATATATATTTGAAAATAATTTTTTTTAAAAAAAGGAAGACCTTATATGATGTTTTATGCATTTAATTAGACTTAAGTGGTTTATTATCTCTTATGAATTTTTATAGCATAAGCTCTTTTTGATATCTCCTATTACTTGCCTACACTTGTGCTTTTGTGCAAATTTTGTCTAAGAATTGTGTAGGATATATATCTCATATTCATTGACTATTTCGTCATCAAGGTTCTTAAACTATCAAGGTATGTTCACTCGTATTTGTCTTAGAACTTGTCATTATGTTCATTGCACATATCTTTCAAGATATTTCATTTCAACCCCTTAATTGCCCCTAAATGATTTTGAATTTTTTTTAAAGGGCACTACTCGTTAAGTCTCGATTTTACCGAATATATGTTTTCCCAAAACCTGTATTTATTGAACCAGGTCCAAAATTATCTTTTTGCAAAGTTTTAAAACTTTTGGGGTGTAAAATCGAATTTTTTAAAAAAAAAACCTGGAGAATGAAAAATTGCACTGGGACGGTCAAAGCAGGGGCGACCGGTCGCCCTGCACATCGACCGGTCGCACCATGCCTTGACCGGTCGCCCAGGAAAATTTTTCAGATTAAAAATGTTCTGTTCCTCAGTTCGAAACAGACGCTCAAAACCCCCTCAAACCCTTGCTGCGCAAATTTCATCCCCTTTCTCCTAAGTTCTTCAATTTTTCATCATTTTTCACGATTCTTGTTGCTAATCCTCTTATTTTCACAAGAATCTTACATATATGGCTCCCCCAAAGAATTCCACCGGTCGAAATCCCATCTCCAAGCGTAGAAGAGGCGGAGAGGGTTCTTCGAGAAATCGGCAAGAAGAAGCCGAACAAAGGGATATTCGAGCTACCCAGAGAAACGTGGCTCAAGAAGGTGACGACGTTCAAAATCCCATACTCTCTCGGGCCCAAATTACCGAGCTTCGAGGAACAATTTCGCTCCAAAATTGCCGTTGGGCGAAAAGTAAGAAATCCTTTATTCCTCAAGCTCCTCATTCTAATAATGTTCTTAATTTCATCAATAAGTATGCGGAATGGTACTATGAGGATTCGGGAATGGGAGGAAAATCTATTGCTCGGACTAAAATGTGTCGTTTTAATTCATTTACAAATGAATATCCTACCATTAGAGGATTCTTTGAGGAGCAAGGTTGGATGTATTTATGGGAGCATGCTTATGTTTTGTATGATGATGATATTATCCAACATTTTTATGCTAATATGTGGGTGCAATATGATGTTGAAAGGAAGCCGATTTCCGTTAATTCGTTTGTAAGGGGTCGTCATTTTAGGTGGACTCCTAATGATATTTGTCGGCTTTTACATGTTAGAGAAGGTGGTTGGAACTATTTTTCTTGTGGTACTTGGAATGATGAAATGTTGGGGGTGTCCATGAAAGAAGTTAAGACATATTTGGGCGTATGGCCAAAGTATTCATTGTTGGCGATGACACTTGAGCATCGTGTATTATCTGTTATTGTCGCCTACTGTATTTGTGGAAAGGCGGGTAAGATGCCTAGCAACATGGATTATTTTTCGACTTATAAGATTCTTTAGGAGGGAACCTCTTAACTTTGGCGCCATACTTATTCAATGTCTAATCGAGTCCATCACTAAAGGTAATAAGAAGTTGGTTATGGGAAATTGGATTTGTAAACTTCTTATACAATCGGGACTACCTTCATCGGAATGTAACTCGGAGGTATTTCAAAATGACTTTGACATTGATAACATCTCCCAAATGGTCACTATGCGCAAGAATATGGACATCCGACCAACTAAAATGGCTAGAGGAAGAGGTCAAGATTCCCCCGATCCTAACGACTTCTTTGATGACGCCGAGGCCACGAGATTGGCGGAGGAAGGCGAACCGAGCAATCCGGAGGGTAATACCGGTGCTCAACCGCCTAGGAGGTATACCCAAGCTGAATTTGATGAGCTAAGGGCTTTTCATGAGGCGAGGTATGAGGCTTTGGAGCAAAAGACCTCCAAAATGCAAAAGTCTATCGGCAAATTGAAGAAATTCATCAAAGACTCATTCCGGATCTTGCTTCTCCTCGGACGAGGAATGATGTCCCCACCCCTTTACTTTTTAGCATTTTCTTTCATGTTGCTTTGTACTTCTATGAACTTTGTAAAACTCTTTTGCACTAATGATATTTGCTTGTTTTCTTGAAAGGGTTAATATTGCAAGTTGATAATGTCTTAAGGGTGATCATGGTATTGATGGAGTATTTGATGGTAAAAATACTCTAGTTTGGCATAATTTGTTGTTGGTATGAAGTACTTGATGGTAAAAGTGCTTCTTTTAATTTGTGCTTAAATGCACTTGACATGTCTTGCTCATTTTATTTAGATGGATTATTTGGGACATTTGTAATGTCTAATATACATTGTATGATGCTTAACATATATTACTTGATGGATCTTTAATTTTTGCTTGGTGGCATTGGTAATGCCTTGATCTCTCTTTGGCTAAAATTATCTCAATTGGGTTGAACCCTTGAGAATTTACTTTGTTTATGCCTTTTATTTGTTGGGAATATGTTGAAAAATGCCTTTGATGATGGTATGAAAAACTTGGCTAGATTTCATTTACAAGGGCTATATATATCTTCTTCAAATCTTTGACGCCCGCCAAGTGTTCGTTATAATGCTTCAATGAATATATCATCACGTACATGAATTTCTTATTTTCAAAGTCTTAAAATCTTTTTGAGATCATGTTTTTGGCTAACTAATGAGCTTATGGATGTCTTATGATACATTTCTCCCATTTTTTCTTGGATTCTAAATTTTATTCTTCAATGGTTGATAAATCGTATTGTTGGCACACTTTGATAAACTTGAATGATGTTTTTATCATCCTAACATTCTTTTTGATGATTCCAAAGGGGGAGAAACGGGATATTGGCTCATTAGCTCAAAGAAGCTAATAAAAGCTTGTTATAAAAGCTATAAGCTATGGCTCATAAAAGCCATAAGTTGTGATTTTTTTCTTAGTCCAATTGTTGCTTGATGGACTTATATACTTGTCTATCTTGTCTAATGGAGTTCTGGTGACAGGGGAGCTTATAAGCTCTTGAACAAAATGTAAAAGCTAAGCTTTTAGCTTATGGATAATTGCTTTTACATTATTCTTGATGTGCTTGTTGATAGGGGAGCTTGTGCTTATTTCGAACATATTTACTCCCTACTTGGTTGCTTTTATATTTTGGAAATGTTGGTTGCTTCCAAACGGTTAAATGTTTTTACCGGAAAATCTTTTCTAAAATTGTTCTCTATTTTATGTAAAAATTGTTTTGGTTTGTAATCATCAAAAAGGGGAGATTGTTTGATACATATTTTTATCTTAATTTTGATGATTTTATTTTTACACCAAAACAATGTTTTTAATTGTTGTCCAAATACTCCTAAATGATTTAAAATGGTTTTAATATTTTAGGAGTATTTCTTCAAGTTTTACTTTAGATAAAATTGGACAACACTTCTAATGATTTTATGTTTATATGTTTTTACTTCAAAACAAGGTTCCTAAATGTTGTTTAAATACTCCCGATTGGTTTAAAATGTTTTTACTATATTCTCGAAAGTATTTCTTGAGTTTTATTTTCGATAAAAATTGGACAACATTTTCTCTCTTGGTCGACCGGTCGCCCTATAGGGCAACCCGTACTGAAGATGATTTTGAAACGAGAATATAAGATGGAAGAAAAATCGCATGGTCGATCGGTCCGTCGGCCATCGCCAGTCGGGGTCGACCGGTACTGCAAGTTTAACTTCAAAGCAGAACTTCAATTCCTTATTTTCTCATTGAGGGGACCGGTCAAGGTATAGGTCGACCGGTCATAGACCCTTGACCGGGTCGCCTGTGTAAAATTCTTGTGTCGTTTCAAACTTCTATTTTTGTGCGACCGGTCACCTGTGGTTTTTGACCAGAAAAAATATGACCGTTTGACAGCAGACATATTTCCTTAAAATGTGGGATTGATTTCTAACAGCTATATTCTTGATTTTAATTGTATTTTTCTGTAGATTTTCAATCCCCAAGAGGAGCCTATTCTTGATCAAATCATCTCCTATAAATAGAGGAAGTTTTGGAGCAACCAATACAACAATTGAGATACAACACAACAAGATACACTTCAAGCAAATATTTGTTCTTCATTGTTATAATTCTTGTTGTAAATTTGCCTAGCTTATCACTTTCACATCTTTGAGGTCTAGGCTATTCTTGATTACACTTTGCACTCAAATTGTAATATTCATTATTGAGTTGTAATCTTGATTTTTGGTTATCATTCAACACAAGATATCCTTGTGAGTGTTCTTGTGGTAAGAACACACTTGGATGATCTAGGTGATAGGTGCAAGAAGATTGTGGTGATCTTCTTATTGAGGTGTTGAAGAATTTGGTATTTTTCAAGGTTGAAGATTGTGGTAATCTTCACAAGGTGCCGTTGTAGGAAGATTGTGGTGATCTTCAAAGGGAGATTGTGGTAATCTCCAAAGGTGTTGTTGAAGAAGAGTGTGGTGCTCTTCAAGGTGTTGTAAGTTGAGTTTGTATTAATTTTGGTAATTAATAAAATTTTTTTTCTCTTTGAAATCCATCCCGGATATCTTTGGGGTGGTAGAGGATTAGGCCCAGGTGGGTTGAACCTCTTTAAATGGCGTGTGTTGTTTACATTCCGCACCTTTATTATTGTCTTTGTGCATTCGGTTCGAAAAAGAGGGTAAACTTGTAAAGATGGAGATAATCTATTCACCCCCCCCCTCTAGATTATTGTAGCCGCTTGGACTTACAGTTTACTTTATTTAACCGCTAGTAGACCGGACATTCTTCATGCCGTATGCCTATGTGCTCGCTTTCAAAGCAATCCCAAAGAATCTCATATGAGTGTCGTTAAAAGAATTTTTCAATATTTGAAAGGCACTATTCAATATGGTTTATTTTATCCAAAGAATGAAATTTTTTCTCTTAAAGGTTATAGTGATTCGGATTATGCGGGAAATATTGATGATCGGAAAAGTACTTTTCGGATCATGTTAATTTTAAGCGATTGCCTAGTTTCTTGGTTTTCAAAGAAGCAAAATTGTGTTTCACTTTCAACGGCCGGGCCGAATATATTTTCGCTTGACTTTTTGTTGTACTCAACTTCTTTGGATGAAACAAACCTTAGCGGATTACAAATGCTCTTTTGAAAATGTTCCTATCTTTTGTGACAATATATCCGCTATAAATATTGCTCAAAACCCTGTTCATCATAACCGTACTAAACATATTGATATTCGACATCATTTTCTAAGGGATTGTGTTTCTAAACGAAAAATTGAGATATCTTTCATCCCTTCTCAAGATCAATTAGCGGACATTTTTACAAAACCGCTATTTTTACAAGACTTATGCGTCGTCACGAGCTCGATTAGGCATAATGCATATTGAATGAGGTTTACGTTTGCATTTTGCATGTTTTTAAAACTTAGGGGCGAAAAATCGGTTTTTTGGTTGAAAATTCGGATTTTGGAAAATTGGACAAGACAGTGGGCTGACTGGGAAGAGGGCAACCGGTTGCCCTCGACGTCGACCGGTCGCCCTCAACAATGACCGGTCGCCCTTAGCAATTTTTTGGATTAAGACCGTTCTGTCTTCATACTTAGTCATATTACCTCATTTTTGCCATTTTTCGTCCCCTTTGCCAAATACACACAACTTTCACTCAAAATTTATTTTCATGCATACATTTCATGTCTTGGACTTAATATAGCTCGATTATCATCATCATTGCTCATCTTTACCGATTGAATGGTAAGAATTTTACTCCCTTTGCTCAATTGGGTTGAACCCTTGAGTTCTTGGCTTTCTTAAAAATTTCTTGATAAAATTGTCATATGATCATGATGAGCTTATTTATTATGATGTATTGTATTGTGTTTGGTATGATTTGGTGATGAAATTTTTTGGCTTGATTCATTTATAAGGGCTTTATACAACTTCTTTTATTTTTCACGCCCACAACGTGTTCAATGAAATGTCACAATGAAAATTTCAACCTATACATGACTCTCTTGCTTTCAAATGTCTTAAATACTTATTTAGATCGTGCCTTGGCAATCAAAACGAGCTTATGGATTTTTCATGATACATTTCTCCCATTTCTTCGGTCTCTAAGCCTAATTTTTTTCAAGCGGTGATAAATCGTATCTTTGGCGCACTTTGATATACTTGTATGATGTTTTTATCATCCTAACATTCTTTTTGATGATTCCAAAGGGGGAGAAATAGGAAATTGGCTCGTTAGCTCAAAGAAGCTAATAAAAGCTCGACATAAAAGCTATAAGTTATGGCTTCTTAAAGCCAAGTATACCTAGTCCATGGCTTGTATTATGGACTTAATTGCAATGGATTTTGAGTATTTTGACAGAGGGAGCTTCTTAGCTCATGATGTTTATGTGTATCTTGTAATAGCTTGAAATAGCTTGTGCTTCTAGCTTATGCAATACTTCTTATTGATGTGCTTATTGATAGGGGGGCTATTTATAAAATGTTTTTAAACGGATAGTTTTCTCATAAAAGGAAAAATGTTTGTTTTCAAAATCGCCCTCGTGGAAATTGTTTTAGTTTGTAATCATCAAAAAGGGGGTGTTTGTTAGATAAATGTTTTTATCATGATTCTGATGATTTTGTTCAAATGAGTTTTTAAACCAAAACAATGTCCCTAAATGTTGTCTAAATACTTCCGATCAATTTAAAATGTTTTTACTATTTTTCGGAGTATTTCTTGGAGTTTATTTTCGATAAAAAAATTGGACAACACTTTTGTTTCAGGCTCGACCGGTTGCCCTATAGGGCAACCCTGTACTGAGTTAAGTTTTGAAACAGAAAAAGGGACGAAAAAATCGGGGAAAGCGGACGGTCGACCCTAGGGGCGGCCGTGCACGGGAGCCCTCCTCCAAGTGCGATCTTCTCTGTTTCATTTTTAAACACCCCCCTAACCGGTCAAGATCAAGGGCGACCGGTCGAACCCCCCTCCGACCGGTCCCCCTGTGTAAAAATCGCAGCAAACTCATTTCAATCTTATCTCTGTGCGACCGGTCGAACCCCTGTTTTATCAGCAAACTATCCGTTGCATTTTCAGACAGCTTTTCCCTAATTTGTGGGATTGATTTCTAACAACTATAATCTTGATTTTAAATGGTTTCTTTTGCAGCAAACCACTCCCCAAGGAGGAGCCTATGTCTGGAAATCAAGCCAAGACCTCTCCTATAAATAGAGGCTTCATTCAAGCAACAAGATACAACACATTACACAAGCAAAAAAGCATACAAGCAAACACTTTCATAAATCTTGTTGTATTAGCCTAAACACTTGCACTTGCACTTCTTTGAGGTCTAGGCTTTCAATTCTTGATTACACTTGTACTCATATTGTATTATTCATTATTGAGTTGTAATCTTGATTTTGGTCATCATTCAACACAAGACATCCTTGTGAGTATTCTTGTGGTAAGAATACATTTGGGTGATCTAGGTGATAGGTGTTTGGAGAGTGTGGTACTCTTCAAAGGTGGTGAAGGAAGATTGTGGTAATCTCCTTTAAGGTGTTGTAAGAGGGCTGTGGTAATCCTCAAGGTGTTGTTGTATTAATTTTGGTAATTAATAAAATCTTTTTTTCTTTTTGAAATCCATCCCGGATATACTGGGGTGGTAGAGGATTAGGCCTTAGGTGGGTTGAACCTCTATAAATCGACGAGTGTTGTTTAATTCTCGCATTTACATTCTCGTCTTTGCTTGATTATTCGAAAAAGAGGGCAAAATCTGAAAAACCGAGATAATCTATTCACCCCCCTCTAGATTATCGTAGCCACTTGGACTAACAGGGCTCTAGTGTCCAAATCTTACCTTGTAGTCAAATTTCTCTTCAAGTCTTCTAAATTGACCACCATGCATGCATGTCTTCAAGTAGTCTTCTAAGTACCTCAAAATCAAAATTTTAAACTTAAATTAAGAAGAGAAGGTGATGAGTTGTAAGATATCAAGTTGAATTGAGGAATGAAATTTCTTACCTTAGAGATAGAGGGTTCGGATTTTTTTATTTAAGTAGGAAGAATGTTTGTTTTTGTTTAGATGTTTGAAGAAAAAAGGAGTGTTTGATGATATTAAGAAGATGTTCTTGAAGGTATGAAGGTATGCTTGAAGATGTGAATGACTTGTGTTTGAAGATTTGAAGATGTGAAGAAATGGTTCTTGAAGGTTTGAAGATATGAAGAATTGGTGTTTGAAGATTTGAAGATATGAAGAATTGGTGTTTGAAGATTTGAAGATGTGAATGATTCTTAGAGAGAGATTAGAGAGAAGGAGGAGAATTAGTGAGAAGATTAAAATGTGTTGGATGAAATGAACAAATTTTGTTCATTTTGGCCATCTTGGCCGTCCACATGAGTGAGAGAGGGAGAGATTTTTTTTTTTGTTTAATTTGTGTCTTGAATTTTGCTTCTTGCATGGGAGACATTTTGGTGGTCAAAGATATGGGCATGAGATGGGTTTGAATGGAATGTTGGGAAGACTCCAACATGTTGGAAGATTTAATATTAAAGAATTTATGTATAAGATAATGTGTATAATGTTTGAATTAATGGTGTAATTACACACAAGATGACTAATATAAGGTGTAAGTGTACAAGAGTTGGGTGATATTCCTACACCAAAAACTCCATCATTGCCGTCCACCTAGGGGTATAGTGGTAATTCCATTTTTTTTGTCCCAAATTTGATGATAATAGATGAATAATATCAATCTCCAAATTAATTAGTGATTTCCTTGATCACTTAAACTAAATCAAATTCTTAATTCTATAAGGTAAAAGTCTCTAAAATAAATAGTCTCTTAAAATTCTAAGGTGGCTAATAAATACACAAAAGTAATAATGATCAATCATGTGATCATAAATGCGAAATAGAATTAGTAAATGATCATGATCACAAATAATAAATAAAAAATGAAATAAATGCAAATATATACTATTAATATTTACCCGTCTAAGTGACGCGGTAAAATAGTCGATCAAATACATAGACGACAAAAGGATCAATTACATGCTCGAAAAAATCGAGGGCTTCACATGGGGAATCCGCGGGTTGTGGCTTCTCATGGGTTGGGCTAATTTATTAGTGGCTTAATTGCAAAAGATACCCTGTAACTTTTTGTAGGTGGCATTTTAGGACAGTAATTATTAAACTTGCAAAATATGCCCTGTAAGTTTATAAAGTTTTGCAAAACTGGTCCTATAAGTTCTTACCTAAGCAAATTTTTTCCTATAAGTTTTGAATTATTGCAAAATTAGTCTAGTGGGATAATTGAATATTTTCATAATACCAATTATACCCTTATTCATACATATTGCTAATTTGACTATGTGTTTTGCCTAAAATGGTATCAGAGCCAGGTTTATTAAGAACTTTTAGTTATTTTATGTAATTAACAATTGGTGAGGAGAATTATCTCCGAGTATATGGATCCGGACAATTGTCCGAGATGTACGATGTACATGATATATCGTCAAATTTTGACGATGTATGCATAAGAACACCAAGATAAGATCGCATATTGGAATCACCAATATGAGATGCAAGAACGTGCAGGAGCTGACAGGGAAACCTTGAAACACTGCGAGAGACAAGCAGCATATTATTTGAATTTCTTCACAGTAAATCAGATATTATATGTTAATCTGATGAATCATCAAGAAGAAGTCCATGAAAACGCCCATCATAATAATGATTCCTGATGGAGTACCAGAATGGAGCGAGATACTTCCGGACACATCTAAGATCTCAAAGGATATTAGAGAAGTCCAGAAGATGGTGCAGAACTATGGCAACCTCCATATTCATCTACCAGCACAAGTTCATCAGATCCAGAACCAGATGGAGACGATGGTGAAATATCAGAAGGAGACTCTTGAAATCCTTCATGACATTCAAAAACGAGTCAAGAACCTGGAGGACAGACCGAGTTCATCTGGAGGAAAGAAATGTATTGATTTTGGGACACTACCCTATTTACACCAAAAAGGGAAACCAACTGAAGTGATACGAAAAATGACGGATGATGAAAAGCTCATTGATATCATCAAAGGAAAATCCATCATAAATTAAAAGGATGGATATGGAAAAAATGAATCATAAAGATCTACATGACCTTGCAGAATCCTTCGCAGGATTAGGAATTGTAGATTTAAAGATGAACACAAGAGATAAAACATCATTGGTTACCTATGATGCAACAGGTAGACCAATTCCACCTCCACCACCACCAGTAAATCCCAACGTAGAAAAAAGCGCGGGCTCAAATCATGGAACCCGGGATGAGAGGATGCATCACGTTGGAGATTTCACCACAGGAGATGAACCACTTTCAGGAACAGGAGCTCGACAACCTCTTGCAGGAACTCGACAACCTTCTAGAAGGCCAAATGTTTATCAAACGCCTTATGGAAGATCGCATCTCGACCCAATACATCCATATGGGTTGATGTTAAATTTGGATATCCCAGATTTTAAAAATAGAGAAGTTCTTATTGATAAATGGGCTTCAACGATGAGGATTGCAGCGGGGAACCCTCGATCTTACAAATGATTCATTCATTTTACTCCTTGAAATGAGTCTTGAGGGATCTGTAAAGATAGCATGGGATATGACCGATGCAAGTACGAAGAGCGCGGTCACATCCGGAGAATCACTAAAAGGAATTGTCGATGATATGGCAAAACTATTCAAAATCCAGTTTATCGGCACATGTTACTTTGAGGGATTAGAGGATGAAAAAAGAAAAAGATATAAACAAGCCCTCTATAGCCTTGAGTTATATGATATTTGTCATATTGACGAATATATCAAGTTGTTCACCGAGTACAGGTGGAAATCCAAGATTGGAGACAGAGAAGCTTCACAGCTGTTCTTTGCTAAGATTCCGAGTCCCTGGAGAGAAATGCTAATCAGGGAATACAAGGATGGAGCAGAATTAGATACAGTGGCCAAAAGAATGTCTTTCTTAAGGCCAAGTTATCTGAATGGTGCTACCAAGCATCACTGTACCAGAATTACAAGAGATTATGAGGAATTATAAAGCAGTTCCTCTATGTTGCGTGGACGATGATATCCCAACAATTGTGGGAGGTCAACCAAGGCGGCACAAGAAGAAGAAGAATAGAAGACATCCATACCGCCGAGGAAGCAGCAGTAAAAGAAGCAGGTCTTCATGGAAACCTAGAAGGTTCTGGTCAAAACAAAATGCTCGGAGTTACAAATCAGGGCAAAGACCAGCACCGAGCAGGAGTAGAGCCTCATCATCTGGTTCTAATCAAGCAAGTACCAGCAGAACCCCAGGGAGATGAACTTTCAGGCGAGCTCATACCAGAGCTAATGAAAGTTTCAGAGATTGTAATTGATGGACATGCGGAGCAAGAGGACATATCTCAACTGATTATCCAAACAACCAGAAACGAGGAATCAGACAGTTCGAAGCTACACCAGAAATTGACGAAGATGTCTACTATCAAGATCTTATACAGGTGTATCAATTTGAGGATATACCCTCAGATGAAAGCATCTATGAAGAAGAGATCTATTCTGACAATGGAAGTAACTCCAGCTCAGAATCAGAGTGAAGAATAAATTCTTCAACAAACGGTCAGGGAGGATATGTCAGGATTCCTCTCTCACACTACAGTTTCTCATAAAACTCTTATGAGGATCATGAAGGAAGATCCAAAACTTCAAATCTATGATGGGTTTACAATTGGAGCAATGGAAAAGGCATTGGATAAGATTGGGTTTCGTAACAGAAAACACCAAATTATCCACAGGGTAACAACCGGAGAATTTGCCATTCCGATGGAGTTTACCGATAACCTGATCGAGATGCAGTTGGTCCCTATTAGAGAAATACGGGAGATCAAAAGCAGAGTTAAAAGAGAAGTTGTAAATACACTCTCATGGATTATCGGAGCCATAAGAGTCATTATTAAGGCAACATTCAAAGAAGAAATAGATTCGCCACTCAATTTGGCAATCTTTGACAAACGAATCTCGCACCTCAAGGATTCATGCCTTGGAGCGATTCTGAGTGAAATTTGTATCTTTGGGAAATTGGCATTTAATGTATATCCTATAATTGTATACAATTTGGGAGATCGAGATTTCAACAGAGTCTTAACCCTTCATCAAGATTTCAAAAGAGATGATTTGATGAAAGAAGGGAACAGACCCTACTCGATTACATACAAGATATCCTATGCTCTCTCGAATACACATCATTCAGAGGTATTCTTGAGAAAGGAATTTATTGAAGTCCCAAGAATCTTTGAGGACTTTGCCAGGGTGGTTCTACCAGAAATTATTGAGTCTCCAACTATCAAGAAGATCGATATGAAAATACAAGATCAACCTGTCTTCAAAAAAAGTCGAAGTCTCAGAGTTGAGCCAAGAAGGATGTCTTTCCAACAAGATAGAATGACGAGTAGCAGCCGTTGGGAAGAAAGGAGGCCAAGTACAGTTCAGTGTATCCCAGAGGTTTTCAAAACAGCAGGAGAGCTGAAATGTCCGGAAGGATGGCGAGAAGTTGAAGTAATATTCGACATCACTCAAAAGGATAATATTTTTCCTTCTGATGTTCTATATTATCTCCAACAACCAATAGTTGGAAGATATCAAGGAAGCCTGAAGATATGTGAAATTGAGCTGACTATCTCAGGAGTTGCAGGAAAAATCCCAGAGCAATTAATACTGGGAATTGAATTTCTTGAGGAACATAAACATTGGGAAAGATTACAAGACGGAATGGAGTTCACGATGTGGCGGATAAAAGATCTGAGAATCGATGACCACTAGTCCATTCTCCATATACATTTCTATCGGAATGTTATATGATGGATACAAGGCCGAATATTTCGCCACCTGTATTGATTCAGGAGCCGGAATATGTATGGCAAAGCCGGATGTTTTTCCTAAACAAATTGGAGAAGATTTACCATCTATTGCAGGAAGAGATTTCTCTAAATGAATTCTTATTCTTAATAGAGGAATTAAACAAGCAGAAATCATGATCGGGGGTACAGGCGGTACCCATGGACAAAGTAAAGACGCCACCAATCTATTTCCATGATACAGGAGCAGATGTGTTGCTGGGAAACAATTTCCTACAAACATTCAAGCGATTTACACAGGAAAATGAGACAAGAAGACTTATTTTCACAGCATTATGTGATCATAAGATTATTGTCCGAGATCGCTGAGGAAGCATTTTACAGAAAAATGCCTATTAATTTTCGCAGCAAGCGTGGTGATGAAGCCAAACTTCGCAATCCAAAAATGGCGGATCGAAGGAAATTTGGTGAAGCATTATTATCCTATAGACAATTCGGAAGAAGCCGAAAGGATAAGAAGATATGGGATAATAACTTGTATTCATTCAGAGTACAAGGAGAAGAACGAGTTACTCCAGAAGCCATTGCAGAATTATGGATGAGTCTAATGGAGAATCCACAGAGTGACGTGACCCTAGAGGAACAAATATCGCTCGAGGATATCAAGAAGAAGATCCAAAGGAATTATAATGAAGATCCTTTGGCTTGGTGGGACAAGAACGAGCTCAAAGCATCCTTAAAGGTTAAGCCAGGAAAGGAGTACGAGTTTGTAAGATTCAAACAAATCCTTATGAATCAGGAAGATCGTGAGGATATGCAGAAGATACTTAAGGAACATCTTGACCTTAAGTGAATATCACCAGGAGTTTCTCCATACAGCAGTTCGGGATTCTTAGTCAGAAATCATGGAGAAATCAAAAGAGGAAAGCCAAGACTTGTTATTAATTACAAAGGGATTAATAACATCTTGGGAGTTCGACGGATACTATATCCCAAGCAGAGAACATCTGGTTAGCTGTATTAAAGGTGCCAAGATATTCTCAAAGTTCTATTGTAAGTCTGGATTTTACCAGATCAAGATGGATGTGGAAAGCAAGAAGTTCACAGCTTTCTCCACACAAGGACATTATATTTGGAACGTGATGCCGATGGGATTGGCTAACGCATCCCAAATATATCAAAGGAAGATGGATAATCTCTTCAAAGATTATTTCAGTTTCAGGTTCGTGTATATCGATGACATTCTAATCGCATCAAAGAACATGAAGGAGCATCTCAAATATTTGGAAATATTTTAGATGTTTGTCACAAGGAAGGACTAGTGCTTTCGGAGAAGAATGCAGTGATTGCAACAAGACAGATTGAATTCCTCGGAATTGAAATCGATGAATATGGGATCATCCTACAAAGTCATATTGTAGAAAAGATACAGGGATTTCCAGATACGTTAAAAGACAAGAAACAACTTCAGAGTTTTCTTGGAGCTGTTAATTTTGCTGGAATGTTCATAAACAATCTGACACATTACAGGAAGGTGTTTAGCCCATTGCTCAAGAAAGATGCAGTATTCAAATGGGAGGGTGAACATCAAGAAGGAATTAAGCAGCTTAAAGAAGTTTGCAAAAAGCTTCCTAAACTTGCAATTCCACAGGATGAAGATGAATTGGTGCTCTATACAGATGTCAGTGATTATTGGTGGGCAGCAGTTCTTATAAAAGCCACACCAAACGGAGAAGTGCCATGCAGATATTGCAGCGGTCTATTTACAGATAGTGAAGCAACTCGATGGCATATCAACGAGAAAAAATTCTTTGCAGTCAGAAAGGCTTTCAAAAAATGGCCTTTATTTCTACTGGCTAAAAAGTTTTATCTTAAAAATTGATAATTCAAGTGTTAAAGCTTTTCTAAAAAACAAAATTGAATCAAAACCAGAAAAAGCTAGAATACTTAGGTGGCAAGCTGAATGTCAATATTATGATTATGATATTGTCATTATAAAATCTCATGAAAATGTTCTTGCAGATTTTCTAACAAGAGATGGAGGGAATTGAAGCTGATTCCATCCTCACAGCCTCGAGACATCTTGGAGACCAGCTGGAAATGCTACTCCGAGAATTTGATACCCTGGTCATCAATGCTGATTTGGCCGGGAAATTACAAAGAAATGATCAGGACAAAGTAACCGATCGTATACGAGCATGTGTTCGGACTCACTCTCAATTGAGGACGACATTTGAAGGGCCACTCCTCCGGGTCACTAATAAGCAAACGGAGCATTTAGAGCGTAGGTTTCCCCAACCTGTAGCAGAGGATTCAAGTACCTCTAGCACAAGTCCTAAGCTGGCAGAAATGTTGGCCCAAGAAAAAACTGATACTCCGGTGTCAAATCCCGAGTTATCACATCAACCCAGCACGTCCGGGGTAAAGGATGAAGAGATCAATCTTAGGCCTATGATGGGCAATTCTAAGGTTGATACTAACGAGATTAAAGTTTCTTCTTCTTGGCAGGAATATCAGGCGAATTGGGAGAAACTTATTACTAGGCAAGGGATATCTCCAGAAAAAACAAAGATCGGTATTTCTGGAAAATATCCAAGGGTTTGGATGTTACCAAATTCTAGCCCTCATGAAGTAAAGAGATGGTACGAGTTTGGGGCTTTGGCCTCGACATATACTACTTCACCGCCTTCCTTAGGAGATCAAGCAATTGTCAAAATGGATCCAGGAAGCGTTATATACGAGTGTCTTTGGTCCAATAATGATAGCCTAAAACGAGGGGATACATTTGAGCCGTATTTTATAAGTGCAAAGAACAGAGCCGTCGAAAAAGGTGGACATGAAGCCTTCCATTACATCAAAGCCAAGACCAAATGAAAGAGCCTTCATAAATATCAAGGAGGCAAATTCAGAAGAGGTACAATTGTCCATGACCTTCACCGAAGATCAGATTACAACAAGAAGGGCATGGGGATTGTGGGTCTGTCTCACTGAGATGGACAAAGTTAAGTTTCCATTCAAGTTTTATCAGAATTCAGTGAACGGATCATTCCTGTTGAATACTATGACAGGGAAAACTACAAGATTTGCAGAAGACCTTTTCGAAAAGAAAAGAAATCTTCTGTGGGAAAACAAGCTGCCGGGGAGTAAAGAAACTCGCCAGAAATATTGTAATATGGCTCACATCGGCCATTGGGAACTTCGGGTCTGTCCCGAATGTCAAAACCAGAAGGAATCGGAGTTTGGAAAAGGATTCCAACCAAAAGTCGATCGGAGAAGACCCGGCGACGGAGAAGACAAGTCACAAAAGTATCCAAAGTTTCGGGGACCACCAAAAAAGTAGATTCCCCGACAAATTTAGTGATAGCATGTGACTCAAGGATAACCCACTCAGCAAAGAGACAAAAAGTGGATCAGATCTAGTAATTGGCATCCAACTAATCAAGATGCTAATAAGGCAAATGACGTAAGCAATGACGTCATAAGATTCCCTCCAACTAAAAGATGGGAAAGGAAGAGTCAGCAGGCTTTGGAGCCTTATCAAAACACATTGGATACCAGACAATACGGGTCCCAAGCCATGTGAATATAATAAAGTATTCCACTACTTTCAGCAAGTGGATGGGAGAATCCAAGAAATAGAGGCATCCCTTACCTCTATATAAACAAGAGCTTTCAGAAGGCTAAAGGCATCGAACATTTCCCTTAGTCTTCTACAATAAAATTTTCTTTGTAATCATAATTGTGAGTTTAAATTTTCATAGTGTTCTTCAGTTTTCAGTTTTAAATTTTCTAGTTTATGTGTAGGAGTGTGCAAACCTCATATATGAGATGCTAAACAAGTTTTCTCCTCCCAAAAGAAGATTACTAATGTAATAAATATTTCTTCAAGTTCTTAATAAAAAGGGGTTTTCTGCTTCAACATGTCTTCATAATGTTCCATTAATTCATCCCGTTTAAGAATTACTTATACGCCTGGAGTAGGAAATGAACCAAGGTTGTCTTTGAACGATTCTTTGAAGAGTCGGATAACTTGCGAGATCATCTTCCCCGAGGTGAGGTTGAGCAGTGAGGAGTTGTTTGTCAAACGATCGGGGCGATAATTTTCCGACTAAAGTGGTGTTGAGAGCCATTTTACCCGGTCTTTGTTTGGTCAAAGAAGGTATGAATTTTAAGGGATTTATTAATTTTACGGAAGCATGTTGGGCTGATATGGTCGTGATGGACTATATCCGTTTCATCAAAACCTTAGTCCGAAATCGATTTTGAATTATGAAGCATTTCTGAAGTATGTCCTATTAAGTTTATAGTCGAAACCCGACATGATCCACTTAAAAACCTCTCGAATATAGATTGGATCTAAGTAGGTGTAACAATGCCACGAACGAAATAGGTGTCGTCGAAAAAATGTAGGCCCCTGTTTGTTTATGTTTCCATGGTCCATTTCGGTTTAAGAGTTGGAAATAGAATTTTGAGAATTTATTGGTTTTCGTGTAAAAAATGAGAATATGTTTGGTTATTAGTGTGGAAATGGATTTTCAGTAGGTTTGGAAATGAAAATATGTTTGGATTAGTTGTTTGTAGTGTTATTTTTACATAGAAAACCGTGATAGAAGTGAGAATGTGTTTGGATATATTTCTAATATGATATTTTGTCCCTACTTTTAACATTAAAAAATGATCTAAGTGGACTAGTTGGGTGGCCTTATATAATTTAAATATACTACTCTAATTATTAGTATTATTTTTTTTTTATAAATCTGACAAAGCATCTTTAACTTTTTTTTTTAAATGATCAACAAATCATTAGGATGGAATTTTTTATTATTGACCCATGTTGGAGTATTGTCTAATATCAACCTCTCTGTATATGTTTTTTCTATTACTGACTATAGCAACATGACTCGCCACATGTATTTATAATTGATCTCTTTTCTACTTAATTTTACAATTAAAATATTGAACTTGATAATTGATATCTAGTAGCAATCATCTAGTCATAACAAACAAGCACTAAAGCACTAACTGAGTATCAATATCAATGTACTGGTGTGATAATTCCTCAAATGGGCAAATTTACGAGATTTTCACAGAACTAATAACGTACATAATTAAAGGGAATGCAGGGCAATTGCTTCTCAAATAACCCTGATTTTTCATTTGTTGGGGCATGTGAAAAATAGCCTTTTCAGACAGACAAGATGGATGGGATGGAGAAATAGTCTTTGCAGACCCTACTCTGAAAAATGAAAAGTGTACCTAGCTACAAATTTCGTCCAAAATGAAAATGTAAAATACGTAATTTCTAGTAGAATTAGAGAGAAACAAACAACATTTCATTTTTATGTATAGTTAGAAACTAGAAAGGGGTGGTTGGAAACATAAACAAACAAGCCCGTAAATTTTCATAATCTTTGAAATTGGAATTTTTAAAAAATGGCGGGGTATGAAAGGATTGAAATTACTAATTCTTGAAAGTTATAGGACTATAATTGCTACATTTGAAAAGATAAAGGACCAAAATTGCTATTTAGCCATAAAGGCAAAATTGTTCAGGGCATAAATTGTCACTTAAACAAATTACAGTCCTCTTTTGCCACAACTTAAAAGTTATTGGGCATATTTTGCAATTTGGCCTTTACTAGTTGCTAAAACAAAATGGGCTGGAGTGTTATCTTTAATGGAGGATATTATTACTCAAATGGGCCAACATAATATGATTTGTTACTAATAATACTAGGGGCAATTGACAGAAATACCCACCTTTTTTAAGTTAATGTCAGTCTTTTACGCTTCTCGGTGCAATTTTACCTAAATATACGCTCTCCCGCTCTTTTTTTACCCAACAATACGCTCCAGCAAAAATTCCCGGAAAATTTGACGCTTGAAACATGTTTCTGTGTTTCAACATTGTTTTTAACATATTTTCAAACATGTTTCTATGTTTCAACATTGTTTCTAACATGTTTCTTTTAATAAAAATAGGTAAAAAAAATTGTATTTAAACATCGAAAACTTCATTGAAACAACAAAGAAATATCATAACAACATTAAAAAAGGTATGGAAACAACCCAGAAACAACGTAAAAAATATTTGAAACACAACATGAATAAAAAGAGCTTAAAATAGGTAAAAATTGTATTTACACATTGAATACTACATGAATACAACAAAAACAAATTATTAGAACAACATTAAAAATATTATAGAACAACACCGTAACGATAGAAACAATGTACAAAATAATATATGAATAAACAACAGAATAAAAAATAGGTTAAAGTTGTTTTGAAACATCGAAACAACAAAGAAACAACATATAAACAATAAAGAAACAAATTTAACAACCTCGAAACAACTTATATAACATATAAAACCATGCAGGAACAAAAAAAAACGAAAAAAATAAAAATAATCAAAAATAGCAAGGAGCGTAAAAAAATTTAGGTACAAAAGTAAAAAAATAGGCACAAGAGTAATTGGAACGTATTATGTGGTAATAGTACATATGTGGCTTAATAGTTTACTAATCTAAGACTTTCGAAACCTGTAGTGGGAATCCAATAAACTCACTCCAAGCCCAATCTTAAATTATTATCAACCCTTTAAATTAATCTCATTTAACAATTAAATGATTGGCATATCTTACGTAATGCTGCAAATAATTTCTAAGGATTAACCACTAAAATTTTTATTTTAATATAAACAAACTCAAATATAAAAATTAGATAAACTCTTTAGTAAAGTAGTTTTTTTTTAAGATTCTAAAATAATTCGATTACTTTTTTAATAGAAAATATTCCTATGAACCCAGTTATATTAATAATCTCAAATCAATTAGTCTTATTTAGACGTAAATAGACCCAAGTATGATTCAATCCAAATAATCTCGTATTTTTACCAATCCTCAAAATCTGCCAATGTACAAAAATTATTAATAGGAAATCGATCCATCACTCAAATAATACTACAATACTAATCTATATATATATAGCAGAGAAGTTCGAAACAAAAATTTTCCCGCTCATTTTACTTCTTATATTCAGAAATATTTTATTATACAATCATAATCGTTGATCTTGATTTCTTCAAAGATTTTGTATATAAATTAGGAAAATATTATAAATGGTATTCCTACTTTATATATGTATATAAATTAGGAAAATATTATAAAAGATATTCCTACTTTATATGTATATAAATTAGGAAAATATTATATATGGTATTCCTACTTTATACCAAAAGTGATTATGTACGACGAATTCTATCTATATATATTATTCATATTTCAAAAAATATATAGTCTATGATTATAATTAATTAATATAATTAAAAATGGCATTATTATTATTATTATTATTATTATTATTATTATTATTATTATTATTATTATTAGTAGTAGTAGTAGTAGTAGTAGTAGTAGTAGTAGTAGTAGTAGTAGTATGATTCTTGACAATCAATGTTATTCATATATATTATTCATATTTAAGAAAAAATATATAGTACTTGCTTCAATAGTGGATTGTAACTTTTTTGTATACTATTAATCAAGTTTTAAAGTATAATTGCTTTTTTTCCAAGTAACTATTCAAACTTTCCTAAATTGCTCAATGAATAATTATTTATTTATTCTGGAGATCCCCTTAAAATCTTTGTATCTTTTACCATTAAATTAACAATTGATTTTGTTGAGAGATTTTTGGTTAGCTTATTATTTATGTCGAAGCCTCCTATATTTATACTATTTAAATTGCTTTAGAGAGACAATTCGATATTGTCGATACTAAATTTGAACAATAACCACTAAATATGGCTTCATCTTCACGTTCCCCCTATTACAGTCTTCATCAAATGTCCCGCCAATATCGACAGTATTGAACTCGAATTCTGCACTAAACAAAAAAATTTATATAAACTATATTGTAGATCTGTGTGGATGTTTTTTGGTGAGTTTAATAAAAAATATTTGTTTCTTTTTTTTATTATTCCAGATGGTTTTGTTGTATTTTTTTAAAATTATATTTTGATCTATGTTTTGTTTATTTTTAATTATTCCCGATTAACTGACTCTTTGATTATTATTATTATTATTATTATTATTATTATTATTATTATTATTATTATTATTAAAGTGTTGATATTTGTCTATTATTTATGTGATGATTTTATTAGTTTGGTTTTTCCTGCCGATATAATAGCATAAGTTTGTTTTTCCCACCTTAATAAGATTAGCAAATTTTAGCTATAAATATTTTCCTCATTTATTTGTTCACTTATTATTGTGCTTAAAAATGCGAGTTAATAAGATTAAATTGAATCTTATATTTTTGGAATTATATTTCGGCATCTAATTTTAGACTACCTATACATACATATATATAAATATAAGATTGAACTATGTTTAAAATTAATTATTGTTGTCACTTTACATATTTTTGGCATCTAATCTATAAATTATATTATACTAATTTTGTCTATAATTATTTTTGTCAGTTTTTTGTCTTTATAAATGTGCTTATAAATAGTGCAATTTCAAGATTTTTTTTTGGGATCTCATTTTTTTGCATCTTATAATTATAATTATAATTGTAATGCATTAATGAATTTTTCTGACAATTATTTTTAGATTTGTATAATTCATGTGAACCAAATAAAATATTTTATTTATCTTATATTGTTAATAGATATTAGATGTGATCTCATGCAATGCACGGTGGGAAATACAATTCAATGTGTTTTATTGATAAAGTCAAAAAAAGAAAAAAAAATATCATATATCATAACCATAAAAAATACATTCAAGACTATGTATTTGTCTTCTGACATGAATATATATAATGTTATGTATGGACACAATATCTGGATACATATTTTCTTCAATTAAAATAAATATTTTTTTAATTGCATTTAATCAACTTAAATATAATTCTATATGATTTTGAAGTAACGGGATAACCTCAAATAATAATTATACATTCACAAATAGCCTAAATATAATTTGATGTCCAATAGCCCGAATGCATAATTCTTAAAGTCCGTTATAGAATACATTTTTGAGTAATATATTTTATACTTTTTATGTTTATTTTTTATTTTTTGTGTTGTTCATTCCTAATGTTTTTGTTATATTATATTTTTATAAGTAATATATGTATATATTAATTCATCAAATTAGAAATAATATATATTAATATATTTATTTTGTAATTTCTTAGTAACCTAACGTATAATTTGAGCTTATTAGATTATATCATTAAATTAAGAATCTATTTATAGAAAAATTAGCAATGTGTTTATGTACCAACAAGCATTCGAATGATTCGGATATGGAGATTTGTGAAAGAATCTATTGTCAATCAATGGCCCAATTAAGAGATAATTCATATTTTGGGATTGATTTGACAATAATTAGGAAATTAATTATAGAAATAATTAGAATGTGATACTTACTATAGTATGTATTTTAGATACAGATGTTTATAAATTAATCAATAGTAATAAACTTTTCAGTTAAAATCTTGAATCACTGGATTTATTACATTTGTTTTTAATCACATTAGAATTCATTTAATTTGTAATGAAGTCTAATTGATAATAATTAATGAACTAAATTTTATCTTATTTTAGTACAATAATATATATAAATAGACATGTGTCTATATATAAGATATATATATATTAGTTTATCTAACTATAAATAATATATATTAATCTATTTATTTATTAATTCCTTTATAAATTGTCCTATAATTTGAGCTTATTAAATTATATTATTAAATTATAAGTCTATTTATTGAAAAATTAACAAGGTATACGCATAAGATGTTTTTGAATGAGCCGGATAAGGAGATTCGTGAAAAAAATTGTTGTCTATTATTTTCTAAATAAGAAATAATTTCTATATCTAGATCGAATTAAACTATAATTAAGAAATTAATTATAGAAAAAAGAATGTGATACTTATCATTGTACTTTTTATATACAATCTACTTATAAATCTATGGAAAAAAACTTCTCAGGTAAACTTTCAAATTATAGGATTTACTATATTCACTGAAATTAATTTGTAATGAAGTCTAATTGAAAAAATTGCGGAACTAATTATAGTAAAAAATAGCATATAATATAATCTAATTTTAGTTAAAACTATAGAAATATTAACAAAGTGTATATAAATAAGATATATATATATATATTAATTAATCTAACTATAATATATATTAATTAATCTATTTATACATTTTTTTTCAAATGTGATGTATAATTTGAGCTTACTAAATACAAAATTAAATTACGAAACTATTTACAGAAATATTAACAAATTGTGTGTACTATACCATGTTTTTGAATGAGTTGGATAGGGAAATTTGTGAATTAAATAAACTATTATCTACCAGTTATCTAATTAGGAGATAATTCAAATTTCTAAGTTGAATTGACAATAATTACGAAATTAATTATAGTAAAAAGTAGAATGTGTTACTTGCTACAATATATTAAATAGATACAATATATTTATAAATAAATAAAAATAAACTTTCGAGTCAAAATATCGATATATGAGATTTACTATATTTGTTTTTAATTGAAATCTAACTGACAACAATTACATAACTAAATATAGAAAAAAATTGTATATGATATAATATTATTTTAGTTAAAACTTATAGAAAATTTGACAAGATGTCTATAAATAAGATATATTTATATTAATTACAGAAAAATTAACAAATTGTTACTTACCATATTAATGTTTGGATTCAACTGGATAACACTAAATACAAAATGAATGTACTAAATTAAAATTATAACTATTTTAGATTATAATTTGATATAATAATAATATTTAATTTTTGAATATTTGATGTTTATAAAAGTTAGATATTTTCTTAGCATTTGATACTCTTAACTGCTAATCACATACGAATAGTTTTTCTTTTTTTCATTTTATCGACTACCGAAGCTTAATTCTATAAGGATTGAATACGTGAAAAATCAAGTTATTATGTTTTTTATTAGATTACTTCAAGCAAGCGACTTCATGCTTTTTGATTGCATTTTTCATGTCTAACAATGACATCGATATTCAATATAGCTAGAAAAATTAATCCAACGAAAATACTTTTGTCACTTAAACTTCATTTGTCAATTTGTAGTTACATCTTCATAAATATTTTTCTATGAAAACTTGATAAATTTATATTATATTTTTGTTAAGAAAAGATAGATTAATAATGTGATCGAAGTATTCGTGTTTTTTCAACAATACAAGTTCAATATGAATATACATGTTTCACAGAATATATATATATATATATATATATATATATAATTGTTCAGAGAGGAGAGAGGGAGAGAGATTGAATAGTAATATAGAGATAAGCGTAGATTGAGAAATATAAACGAGATGAATTTTGACATTTAAATTTATAATTGAAATTATAACTTTGAACCTCTGGTAGATAAATTTTTGTTTTTATTTACTTTATGTAAATATTATTATAAAAACAAAGTAATAAATACTTATTCATGTTAATAGATATTTGCATGATAATATAATAATATTAAAATAAAAATCCACGTGCAACGCACGTGCGGGATTACTAGTATTAATATAAAGCAAAGAAAACTAACCCATAACAAATATAGAGAGTTAAATAATAAGTCAATACCTTAAAAGACCATCCGAGTGTGGGACTTCACATACTCTCATCCTTTAAAGAATTTGGTCCTCAAATTCCTTTTTCAAAAAGTTCCGAATAATTTAATCTAATCTCTTCTTCTAATTCCCATGTAGTAACTTCAGGCATATCGTGACGTTGCCAAATTACTTTTACCAATGGAATTCTTTTCTTGTGCAATTCTTTGTCTTGTTGATCAATAATCTGAAGCGGTCGTTCGATATATGACAAATATTCTCGTATTTCAAGAAATTCATCTGTAACCACTTGTTCTGGGTCGGGATGATACTTTTTGAGTTGGGAAACGTGAAATACATTATGCATTCCTGCTAGTGCGCTTGGGAGTTCCAGACGATACGCTAGTTTTCCAATTCTTTCTACAATCTGATAAGGGCCTACATATCGAGGACTTAGTTTTCCGCCTTTCTTGGCTTGTATTAGTCCTTTCCTTGGATAAAGTCATAGAAAAACTTTATCCCCGCTTTTAAATTCCAACTCTCTCCTTTGATTATCTGCGTAACTTTTCTGGCGACTTTGAGCCATTCGTATCCTTTCCTTAATGAGTTGTACCTTATACATTGCTCCTTGAACTAGGTCTACCTTTGTAAGCGCTGGTTGCGAATCTCGTTTTTTCTTTGGAGTCCATCTATCATCGATTTCCAAATGTACTGGAGATCAACATTTCTCCCATATAGAGCCTCGTATGGTGCCATACCTATAGTACTTTGATCACTATTGTTATAGGCAAATTCAGCCAATGGAAGATGTACATCCCAATTTCTTGAAAAATCCAATGCACAGGTCCTTAGCATATCCTCAAGAGTTTGGATTGTTCTCTCAGATTGTCCATCCGTTTGAGGGTGCGCTGCCGTGCTGAAGCTCAATTTTGTTCACAGTCCCTCATGAAGGCTTTTCCAGAACCGAGAGACAAACTCGGGTCTCTGTCTGAGACAATGTCAGTTGGGATTCCATGTAACCTAATGATCTCTTTTATATAAACTTGAGCTAAATTCTGCAGAGTATCTGTTTTTCGGATAGGTAGGAAATGAGCAGATTTTGTCAATTAATCTACAATTACCCAAATAGTATCTTGCCCACCTCGAGTCCTGGGTAAGTCTGTTGTAAAGTCCATAGTGATCTTTTCCCATTTCCATTCAGATTTCTAAAGGTTGTAATAATCCAGATGGTCTCTGATGTTCAGCTTTTACTCGCTGACATGTTAAACACTTCGCTACGTGTTCAGCTACTTGATTTTTCATATTTGCCCACCAAAAGTGTTTCTTTAAATCCTTATACATCTTGTTACCACCAGGGTGAATAGTATACTTCGAGCGATGTGCTTCGGTTAGAATTCTATTCCTCAAGCTTTCGTCATTTGGTATACACACTCTGTTCTTGAACCTCAAAATTCCATCTTCTCCTATGCGAAGCTAGGTCTCAAACCTTGCAATACTTTTTCTCTTAATCCCTTAAACTTTTCGTCTTGTTCTTGTGACTCTCGGATTTCCTCTAGTAAATCTAATTTTAAGGGCATGTTGGCACATATTAGTTGAGTCTTTATTTTCTTAGGATTCCAACAACTCAACTCTTCTAATGAGTCCCATTCTCGAATCATCAACCTAGCAATATGAGTCTTTCTGCTCAAAGTATCTGCAACCACGTTAGCTTTACCTGGGTGATATTGTATATCAAAGTGCTAATCTTCTAATAAGTCAACCCACTTTCTTTGTCTCAGATTCAACTCTTTTTGGGGAAATTAAGTATTTAAGGCTCTTATGATCTGTGAAGACTATAAATTTTGCCCCGTACAAATAATGTCTCCATTTCTTTAAGGCGAACACAATAGTTGCCAATTGGAGATCATGAATGGGATAATTTGCTTCATAAGGTTTGAGTTTTCTAGAGGCGTATGCAACAACCTTGTCGTTTTACATTAGTACAGTGACAAGTCCTTCTTTTGACGCATCGTTGTATACCACAAAGTTATTTAATCCCTCAGGGAGGACTAATACCGGTGTAGTAGTAAGTCTTTTCTTTAACTCCTGGAAACTCGATTCACATTTATCATCCCACACAAATTTGACATATTTTTAGGTTAATCTCGTAAGAGGTCCTGCGAGGCTGCGATTTTGGAAAAATCTTTAATAAATCTACGATAATATCATGTAAGACATAAGAAACTTCTGATTTCTGTGACAATTTCCGGCCGCTTCCAATCAATCACTGTTTGCACCTTTGAGTTGTCCATTGTGATCCCATCACCCGAAATTACATGAACCCAAAAGGCTACTTCGTTGAGCCAAACATCAAATTTACTGAATTTAGCGTACAACTTATGTTGTCGTAATGTTTTTAGCACAGTTTTTAAATGAGTTTCGTGTTCCCCCTCTGTTTTGGAATATATGAGAATATCATCAATAAAAATGACTACAAACTGATCTAGATATGGACTAAATACCCTATGCATCAAATCCATGAACGTTGCAGGGGCGTTGGTTAATCCAAAAGGCATTACTATAAACTCGTAGTGTCCATATCTACTTTGGAAAGTCGATTCAGATACATCCTCTTCTCTTATCTTTAGTTGATGATAGCCCTGTTGTAAGTCTAGCTTGGAGTATACATTGGCTCCTTGGAGTTGATCAAATAACTCGTCTATCCGTGGTAGAGGATATTTATTTTGATAGTGACATTGTTAACTTCTCGGTAGTCAATGCACAACCTCAATGTCCCATCCTTCTTTTTCACGAATAACACATGAGCTCCCCATGGAGATGTACTAGGTCGGATAAACCCTAGTTTCAACAACTTTTGTAATTGAATTTTCAACTCTTGTAATTCCAGCGGTGCCATCTGGTATGGCGTCTTGGCTATCGGCGCCGTTACTGGTAGGATTTTGATAGTGAACTCAATTTCTCTGTCAGGGGGTAATAAGGTAAGTTCTTGGGGAAACACATCAGGGTATTCTGATACTATTGGTATTTCGCTAAGCCTTTTCTTCTCTCCTAGTTTATTCATTAAGTATGCAATATATCCTTGTGCGCCCTTGTTAAGAGCCTTCCCCCGGCTTTGGACGGTACCGATATGAGCTATAGGCATTCATGCATTTCCCGTCAATTCTACTACTGCTTGTCCAGGCACGCATAGTTTTACTTTCTTTGTTCGACAATCCATGGATGCATGATGTCGAGTTAACCAGTCCATTCCCAGGATAATATCATATCCAAGGATAGGTATCACAATTAAATCGACAAGAAAGCAATCATTTTCGATCCTTACGTCACATTCACATAACATAGTATCAGTTACTTGGCTATCCCCTATAGGAGTTGTCACTTCTAAAGAATAAGGTAATTGCTCCATGCAAGCATTCAAATTGCATAAAAAATGTGGTGCAACAAATTAATGTGTGGATCCTGGATCTAATAAGACTCTTGCAATGTGTGACCGGGAGTGTACCTTCCACCATGTCTATTGTTTCTGGTGCCTCTTGTCCAGTTAAAGCAAATACTCGCCCATGCATCGTAAGACGATTTCCAATCCTGTTTTCTTGCTTGACACTAGGTGTTGGATTAGTGTCAGTCTGTTTTATTACTAGACAATCTCTCATTTGATGTTTATCACTACCACATCTTAAGCATTTTCCAAGTCTCTTCCAGCAAATTGTTGGAGTATGCCCTACCTTACTACAATGAGAACATATCTACGATTGACTCTGTTTTCCTTTTCCAACATATGTGTTAGCTCCTCTTCTCTTGAATTGTTGCAGCTTTGTTGGAGCTTGTTTCCTAAATGGCTTATTTGGAATGTTAAAATTTCCTTTTGGTTGAGGTTCTAGTCAGCTCAGCTCACTCTCTACTTAAGTTGTTGCCTCTACGGCCTCATCATAAGTATTCATCCTTATTGCCAATAATTGCATTTGAATCTTAGACCTCAATCCCCTAGTAAACTTGTAGAGTCTATCTTCTTCCTCTTCTACTGACCTAGGAGCGTATTTGGACAATCGATGAAATTCGGCTTCATATTGAGTTATCGTCATCGAACCCTGTCTTAAGCGATGGAATTCATCTCTACGAGTTTCATGAACTACACTTGGAATATATTGCTTCCTAAATTACTGGACTAAGTTTTCCCACATTTTTTCAGTTCCCATTCTATTCCACCTTTCATTGACAGTTCGCCACCAATCCCTAGCCGCAACTTCAAATCGAAAAACAACTAACGTAAATTTTTGTTCCTCGTTATCATGCAAAGCAGTCAGGATACTTTCCATTTTCTCCAGCCATTGTTCTGCCCTCATATCGTCTAGCTCACTATGGAAAACTGGTGGATCAAATCGTAGAAATCTTTCCAGAATTCTATCATGAGTTTCTACAACTGGGCCTAAATTCTGCTGATTTTGCTGGTTGTTTTGTTGCAAGAACACCAACAGTTGTTGCAGTATCTGAGTATTCAAATCTTCTTCATCCACAGGAGGAGGGGGTGGTGGATAGTCTGGAACCGCAGCTCTCTCTTGTTGAGGGTATGGCTCGTACCTTTGATTTGTACGTGGTCTGCCTCCACCTCTACCTCTACCTCTACCTCTTCTTTCAGCCATTTATACTGGTACATATATAAAAAAATTATTGTATGAATTGGAGATAAAACTTATAAAATTGGTTACAATAGAGAGGAAAAATATCATAAGTAATAACAAAAGTAGCATGTTATTTTATTTATAATACACGCTTTGGTACAAGTGAGATATTTACATTCCCAAAGCTACGCTGTCAAAACAACACTATGTAAGCAAAAATGTGTTATCCCCTAGTCTAGGGTTATATAGCACTGCCTTCGTATGCACATAGGTACCACCCCAAGTGGTTAGTCAAAAGGCCAACACCAAAGCAAAAGTATGTTGCCTCTCAGATCAGAGTCTACCTATCCACTATCTATTTACATACACACATCAAAGTTTCAAAATGCACACATCTCTTAACCTACTGATGATCTAAGGGTCTATTATGATTATCCATCGTCATCTACTTCTAGATCTTGTAAATAGTCTTCTACATCTACGAGAATTTCAACTGGTTACTCTAAAGGTTCCTCCTCTACTGGTACGGGTGCAACTGCAGGGGCTTCTATAAGTCCAGGGATAGCTTCAAATAGATCAATTGCTCCTCCCCACAGATTTAACACACGACCACTTATAATTCCTAATTCAACCTCATGATCCATTTGCGCTGCTGCCAACTAGAATAGTGATGCTTCCAATTGTTGTTCTCGTCCGTGCAGGGTGCCTTGAGTTGTTGCCAATTGAGCTTCAAGATTAGTAATGTGGGTCTCTCTATCATGTACTAAATTCTCAAGTTGGGCCGTGCGTTGTTGTTCTTGATGGAACAGCTCCAAATTATCATCACTTTTCTGTGTATAATATTCAGTTAAGGTCTCAAGATAACTAATGTGTTCAGCACATCATGTGTAACTGGTGGAGTTATCCTCAGAATCCATACCTACACAATCAACAACCTTATTAGTCCATCATGATAAGGCAGAAAAGAGGTGCATAACTAACATCAAACCATAAGGTAAAAATATCACTTTTCTTGTTAAATAAATCCCATTAGAAGCCTTCAAATGCAAATATCCCAATATAATTCTTCAATCCAGGGGTCTAATTAGGGTACCCAAATCCACAAGCGGAAGATCCTATCCTGGGTTAGCTTAGGTGTAATCTATTTCGCACCCAAGCTCTAATACCACTACTGTCATGCCCAAGTTCATCATAAAATAACATAACAATGTTCCATAATATGCAAACCATTATTTATTGTTTAGCTCTCTAAGAGCTATCCTCCAAGATACGAGTATATCAAACTGTAATACAACTGTAGTCGATAAAGTAATACATCACACAACTTCATAGTAAATAATTACATGTCCAAAATATTAACAAAATAGCCTGGTAAACTCAGATTTATTCATGATTCATATGCTCAATAACCGTTTCCTTGCCAGCTTCAGCTTCTGTTTCTGGAATTTTTGAAAGCTAAAGGGGTGAGCCAAATGAGCTCAGTGGTAGGGGAAAGGGAATGCAACAATTATTTGTAAAAATAATTTAACCTGAGCAAACATGTGGTGTGGTGATCTCTTTTCATACATTTACTTTATAAACATTCATAGTAAGATAAGATTTGTCTAGGAAAAGTAGTCTAATCCAGAACTGTCGATCATTGATACCAATTTTAATTTATACACGAGGACATGGATATATCAAGACAATCAAGCAATTAATTAGTCCAATACAAGAAACGTAGGATTAGTGTTGATCGGTCACTAACACTGCCCGTTCTCCTTATGACTCCCAATAATATCTGGCCAAAGCCCAAACACCTTATCCCTCCCAAGAGGCTCGACGTCTCTTTAGTTATGGATTGTTGCCCAGAGATCGTCATATTCATGAATATACCGTTCTACGACCCAATCACCTGTCGAACTCTCTGTCCGACTCGAGATTGGGATTAGGACCATGGATAGTCCAACAATAACCACAGGCAACCTATTTGGTTTATTGTTGGACTTATCCACTCCACAATACTCCACATTTTGCATGTTAGTCAACACGCATAACAATATCCATTAAGTCTAACGCCACTTATACTAGAATATCAATCAGGTGTTTCACATCACCATTACAATAGTCTGGTTAGTTTGTAACGAGTTATTATAACTTGCTTGATGCTAAGCTGCAAACTGAACAATTTGATTAACTTAGAATTCTTCAAGTTTTAAAGTTTTGTTGGTGTGGGAATATGTATTGATTTATCTTTGAATTGAAAAACTGTGACCAAAAACGATTTTTAACAATCATTAATAACACTTATTTCAAACTTAATTCTACTATTTGGTACTATTATAAACTACTACAAAATTAGTACTACAATTTTGCCGTTAATCTCTTAGTGGTATTAAATTACCAACCCTTTAGTATTATTCCTATTATCCGATAGTTTTTGTATTTATGTTTGCATATTTTATGGGTGATATGACCATTTTATGTTGAGGGGATTTTGTATGTTTCTAAAATTACCCATTACTATTGGTAATAACTTTTGGTATCATTTGTAATAATTTGCAAGTTTGTCTGATTTCAACAATTTATTCTAAATATCATGATTTGAAAAGAAATTTGTTTTCTTATTTAATATTTATATAACCTAACCTTGACTATTCTGTAGTTTTGTTTCAAGTACTATTATCAAAATATTTTTATATATTTAGTATCTCTCTTTTGTTTTGTTTATATATATATATATATATATATATATATATATATATATATAGGGGGAGGGTTATATAGGACCCCCCCTATTATATGAGTACATAGGACCAGATCTAAGCCACAAATATAGTGATTTTGATGGCTGAGATTAAACCTGATTAATGATGATAAATTATGTGATAAAGTCAATGTGAGGGTAAATCAGTCCATATAATAATAGTTGTATTAGCTAAATCTAGTAAATCCCACTAAAATAGGATGATTTACCATCAAATTTGCAATCAAAATCCACACAATCTGTTATTGAAAAAATCGTCCAGGCCATATCACCTTCTCCACCGTGTTTCTGCAACTCAAATCTTCCTCCATATTACGCAAAACTCGACATTTCCGAGTTCAAGCAAAAAAAAAAAAAATGGATGACACCTATGAGGAATGCTTCAACACTAATGAAGAATAAGGTAACATTTTTTCTTGTCTTCCAAATTGTTTATATTGTCCATTTTTTTGAATCAATTTAAAATGTGATTCGTAATTTTTCCTAAATCAATCATTCGATCAATCATTTTATTTTTTTTTGGTAATTGTTACCCAGAAATATGCTTATGCGTGCCAAATAATATGCTTATAAATATGAACGTACTTGGTAGTCAAGAAAAATTTCAATTCTTCATCATCCCAATTTTTTTTTATGTTTATCCAGTGAGTTGCTTATTCGTGATCACAATTATGCTTTCACTTGCCTACGAATGTGCTTATAAGTATCAACATACTTTCGAATGCAGAAAAATTCAATTCCTCATCCACGTTTTTTTTTCATATTTACCCAGCAAGTTACTTGTTCGTATCAATAATGTTGTTTATTGATGAATATGAATATGCTTATCATTATGAACATATTGAAGCATGAAATGCAATTCTTCGTCCCTCGTTATTTTCTTTAAAAAACATATATGTTATGATCGTAAATGCATTTTTTCGGTGTATAAACTATCAGGATAATTGGTCATTGTTTTTTCGTCATATATAGGTTGTATCTATTGAAATTATTTGATTACAACCCCGCTTGTCCCGACCAAAGATACATTGCTTATGTATGACTATACAATTGCTTATACTCGTTTACCATTATGCTAATGTGTTTTCAAAATCTTGCTTAATTATTTCTTTTTGTTGAAACGATTTGTAATTGCAAGTGTTCGCAATAGTGGATTGAAATAACAACGGATTCATCTCCGGGTGGATACCGGATCGTGGACGAACATATGACTCCAAAAGAAGGGATGAAATTTGCTAACAGTATAACATACCATGAGATACATGCTTACAAGTCCATTCAATTCTGCTTACAAAGCATTTGAATCACGCTTACAAAAATATTTGAATAATGCTAGAAGTATACGATACTTGATAAATTATAATATTTGAAATAGTGCTTACAAGTCAATTGACTTCTGCTTACAAAGCGTTTGAATTATGCTTACGAAATATTTGAATACTGCTAAAGAAGTATAAAGATGCTTGAAAAGATAAAACATTTGAATATTGCTTACAATGCAGTTGATTTCTGCTTACAAAGAACACGAACACTGCTTAAAAAATATTTGAAATAATGTTAGAAACATTATAACATACCATGAAATGATTGCATACAATAGAGATGAATTCTGCATACAAACTAATTGAATTCTGCTTACATAAGCAACTGAAATCTGCTTTGAGGAAAGTATAACAACCATGAACTAACACTCAACAATTATCAAAAAACATTCAAACATCACTACAAGGCACTTCAAAAGACCAAACAAATTTACCGTGTCTGAAAAAAAAACTACAGTAACCAATACTTTTATCAAAAAAAGTGCGAAGCAACCAAACGTTTCGGATTGATCTTATTTCATTTTGGCAAACTCCTTCACCCGTCCCAATCGCTTGCCTCCTCGGCTCATTCATTGCATCCGGATATTGTATTTTTTGACACTTTCTATGCAACATCAATAGTTGCGCCTCGTCGTTTTAAGAGCCCGCTATCCCGCTTTTTGATCCCACCTCTCATATAGGTCTCCATATGGCGCATTGCGAAAATACATAATTAACTTTGTTATCCTTGTCCCTCCAAGGCATGCACAAATAATAAATACGATAAGGAACAAAAACACAACCAATCCCAGTATTTTTTTTTTGCACATACCGAATATACATAAGCATGATATAAAACATAGTTAAGCAATGTTTTTGCCTCATTAAAGCAATCACCAAAATACTTGAATTTTTTTGCCTGGACTTCGTTTTTCCAAATAATAAAGACAGTAAGGATCAAAAACAAAGCCATTCCCAGTATTTTGCATATACTTGAATATTCATAAGCATAATATATCACAAGGATAAGCAATGTTTTTGCCTCATTAAAGCAGTCACCAACTACATGTAAAAACAGATGTAAGCATACTTATTGACAACAATAACCAGTTTTTTGCCACATTAAAACAATCTCCCAATACTTCTGGGAAAAGTGGGAAATACTAATTGTCACTCTCCCCTCCCATTTGACATAATAACCTAAATTTGGTGTCAACAACAATGTGCAATTTTGACGAATATCATAAGCAATTTCCATAATGAGTCATAAGCAATTTTATCAACAAAGAATATGCAATTTTAACGAATATTCAACAAATTTGGTACTGCTTGAATAAAAAAAACCAACGAAAAAGAAAGAAATAAATTTGGTGCCCTGCTTTCGAATAGGGATTTTACAACAAATTTGGGGGTTCAGGACCGCTACTTACGAAGAAATTTAGGCAGACGCCCTAAGTGGCGTATTGAGATGGTTCAACTCATCGCAAATTTCAAGACGCCCTAAAAACCAACAAACCGTATCATCCGGATCAACACCTTACAAAGAAGACGCGAGGATGTGGCGGCGGACATGTGCGGGAAGGAGGGCTCCGACGGGGAGGGGTCACATCGATTGCATGAGCCTTAGTCGGCGGAAGAAATTTCCATGGGATTAGTAGAAGTTGTTGAACGAAAGCAGTGGTGAGAGAAGGACCATTCCCGTGGCATGCATTGTTGTTGTCTCCGCAATCTTGCCATCGCTTAGGAGGAGAAAGAAGGTGTCGGCGGCGATTTTTATGTGAGATGATGAATGAAGGACTGGTGGAGAGAGATTACCGAGAGGGAAGGAGTTTGAGAGAGAGCGTAGAAGATTTGAGAGAGAATCACGTTCCCTTAATTCTAGGAATGTGAAAAGCCACTACCAAATATAACTCTCTCCCTAATAACTGATATAAAGTTGGATTTACCAAAAAGTCCTTTTCTTCAATAAATTAATCTTTAAAAAAGGACAAAAACTGATTAATCTAGACCGTTTAAAAAATAAGTCAACGTTAGGATTTGGTCTCACATACTCACATAGGATATGTGGACTCACCTGATCCAAATCATATATATATATATATATATATATATATTTGATCCAAATTTTTTAATTGAATTATGAAGTTTTTCACATAGCCAATAATTAATGGGGAATATAATTCAGATCCGAGCAAGTTACTTACAATTCAAGTCGAGGTAATTACCAAGAGGATATATCTTTTTTTAGTGTTCCAAACAAAAACAAAAGAAAACCAACCAGATATGTGCAAACTAAAAGAAACATTTAAATTTTCAAGGTGTTATTTCAATCTTTAATCTATAGCAACACCATCCAACACAAACCCACACAAAGTTAATATAACCAAATTCACAGATTCACATATTAAACAAAATCACAAAACTTTATTTTTATGTCTGTTATTAATTTTTTCTTTTATTAATATATTTTAAAAGAATAGTTACCCACTTCGATTAGAAGCGTTTGCCGAGATAGCAAATCTCCAATGTGGCTTCACGGTTATCCCTACAATGAGGCCCATGACTCTCTTAGTCATTTTAATTAAAGATCAAAATAACAACTAAAGGTAGAAACTTTGAATCGAATTTTTCTTGAATTTTTGGACTTGGATTGTAGAGATCTTATTAAATGTAAGAATCCCCAATACAAATTCAAATCTCTAATTTTCGGATTTCACCAAGAGACCCCAAAAATTTGAGTGCTTGGTGGTTGAATATCAATATTCAATATATATAAATAAAATAAAATAAATAAACCAAATAAAGAGAATAAAAGTTACAAAACATTATAAAGCCTCATTGACCATAAGGTCTCGGCTTGGTCATTCAGCCATTTTTTTTCCTTTTTTCGTTTTCTTTTCTTTTTATTCATTTCCATGGAGCAACAAAAGAAAAAGGAAAAACATAAATAGTAAAGCAGGAAAAAAGATAGATCTTAGAAATTATAATACTCTTCAAGGTATAAAACCCCTTTTTTTCTGAAAATTCCTGATTATTAACAAAATGAAAAAATATAAACAGAAAATTGGAAAATAAAAAAAAAACAAACCCACCATGGTGCCGGAAGGTGGTAGGCGGCCTCAATTGGAGGGTTGGGTATTTTTTCCTCAACCTTAAGAAAATTAAAAATCCATGGTTTTATTGTGTTTTACACCCCAAACCATAACACCAAACACAAAAATAAGGAGAAAATAGAATAAACCAAATAGTATAAAGAAAAAAAAACAGAAGCCACCACCAGTGGTGGTTTTCCGGCGGCGTCCATCGGTGGTGGTGGTGGTGGTGTGTGAGATGAGAGTAGTAAAATAAGAAAAGAGAAGGGGGTGAATAGATTATGCCGATTTTCCGATTTACGCCCTCTTTTTCGAATGAAACAAAGCAAAGACAAGAATGAAAATGCGGGAAGTAAATAATGCGCTTCGATTTAAAGAGGTTCAACCCACCTAGGGCCTAATCCTCTACCACCCCAGTATCTCCGGGATGGATTTCAAAAAGAAAAAAGAATTTTATTAATAGTTACCAAAATTATTACACCTTTACCTTGAAGAGTACCACACTCTTCTTACAACACCACCAAGGAGATTACCACAATCTTCCTTCACCTATGAAGAGTACCACACTCTTCAATACCTAAGATCACTCAAGTGTGTTCTTACCACAAGAACAACAACAAGTATATCTTGTTTTGGATGATTGACTAAAATTCAAGATTACAACTCAATAATGAAGTATACAACTTGTGAGTGCAAGTGTAATCAAGAATGAAAACCTAGACCTCAAAATGTGCAAGTGCAAGAGCTTAGACTATTACAACAAGAATTTGAAATGTGAAAGCTAAGAGAAATTTGCTGATTTTCTTGTTGTGTTGTTTGCTTGTGTTGTTGTATTGTGTCTTCAAAATCTTCTTCTATTTATAGGGGAGTCTTCAGGATTTGACCACAAACATAGGCTCCTCCTTCTTCATTTTTGTCTATAAAAAGATCACAAGATGTAGAAATATTGTACAAAATTATTAAAGTAAATCTTGTTGTAATGGATGTTTAACGGTATTATTCTGCTGTCAAAAATAAAATAGGTCGACCGGTCGCCATGTAGAAATTTCGAACATTATAAAAGTAAATCAGAGATTTAGACACCAGATGGAGGGGGGGTCGACCGGTCCAGGGGGGTCCGACCGGTCGCCCTAGGGTCCGACCGGTCGGCCCTCCGGTGGACCGGTTGGCCTCCCCTATTTTTTCAATACAGAACTCTCTGTTCCAGAATTTCTTTCTTTCAGGTACCGGTCGACCTCTTATTCGATCGGTCGTCCTCCTGGGGTTTTTCAAACATCTTGTTTCTGTTTCAAAAAATAACTTCAAACACGGGTTGTCCTATAGGGCGACCGGTTAACCTCAAAACAGAAGTGTTGTACATTCTTTGTCAAAAATAAACTTCAAGAAATACTCCAAAAAAATAGTAAAAATATTTTAAATCATTTGGGAGTATTTGAACAACATTTAGGAACATTGTTTTGGTATAAAAATATAGTTAAACAAAATCATCAAAATCATGATGAAAACATTTATCTAACACTCACATGTTAGGAATTGTACGGAAAAAAAATGGATAGTTCTCTTAACCACAGGTCCACTAAAGTACTGTTATTAATTTACTACCTAACCGAAAGCCAAAGGATATTCATAATTAGAATTGGTAATTCAGGTCATCGAGTTGTGTTCGTGTTTAGTTTTGGGTCAATTTTGGGTTTTGTTCAAAATACATAAAAAAAAATGTAAGGTATTATATCTTAAATCATGTCAGATTCTTGTTAGTCTTGTTCGTGTTCTAGTTTCTCGTGTTCGGATTTGAGTTTCTCTTAGTAGCTTCGGATCAAACTTGTGCTATGTTATCGTATTATTGTGTTAGAGATTGTCACCCCTATTCATAATAGGTATAGTATATTCATAATAGGTATCGCAATGAGCCCAATCTTGTAGGCCCAATAAGTCAAGCTCTGAATTTGTCACAAATTTGGGCCATTACGTAGACATTATGGCCTGCAAAAGGATGGGCCTATTTAGTTAGATACTGATGAAATATCTCTCCTTTCCTTTTAAACATTTATTCATTGATCAAGAGTCTCAAGAGCATCTTAATTCTTAAGGAACTCAAAAAAGCATATTCAGCCATTTATTCTTCAACAATTTTAGCATATTCTTTGGACAATATTATTTGTTTATTTCTTTCTTTTATTTGTTTTTTTCCACAAAATATGAGTTGTTATTGGTCACCATGGGCCACCAGTCATCAATTTATGCAATTCTTTATATTATTTTTACACTTTTTTGTTTTTGTTTTATATATATGTAGGCCTTTATGAGAAATTTGCTAAATTGAGGAACCTTTGACTTTGCACCGTAAAATAGCAAACATCAATTGCTCAATTGTTCTTTAGATTACCATATGTCCTTTAACGTGATGCCAATATCTTTAATCGCAATTTCTAAGTCACTTAATTCTAATTTTAATTTGAAAATAATATTTTATGTATAGTTCTTATTGGGTTAAAAAAATGTGTAGTTCTCATTCTTCCATTTATATTAGTTATTTTATTTTGTCAAATATCTACTTATAATTTAGTGACATATTATTACAATTACGTATTCGGTTATAATATAATTACATTATTGAAATTATTTATGTAAATATAGGGTATAAAAGGTAAAATATACAAGAAAACATAAAATTTAAACTATTTTTAGAATATAATAAATTATTATAATATTTATTCAATAAAACACATAAAAAAATAAAAATAAATTAATGTGTACAATGTACATGAGCTCTTATACATTTAAGAACTTAAATTATTTTTTTCCCATAATTAATATTTGAGAACCTAATATTTTTATATATTTTTCGGAGTTTCAACAAAACTCAAGTTATTGCATAAATTTAATGTTTACATGAGCTCTTGAAAATTACTACTAAATATTAAATACAATGAGATTAATTCATGGAAAATATTAAGGTTGTGATTGTTTGTCTTTCGTTCCGTCTATTTTCATTTTTCTCGAGAGAATAGTGGTGGATATTTTTTTTTTTTTTAAAAGTGAAATTTAGATGTACAGAAAAAAGTAATGATTGTGTTGATGTGATGAAGAATCTTTTAGAGATGTTGATTGTTTGTGGAAAAAATAATGTAAAATATAATGCAAGAAAATTGAATAAAAATGAAAAATTGATCCAAAAATAGGCAATAAAGATATCATTTTATACATTTTCTTATCAAGATTAAGAGAAAAACGATAAAAATAGTGATAAATTAAATAAATTATCGGAATTCTTTATATAAATAGGGGGAAGAGAGAAATAAATAGTATAATTGGGTATTGAGGAGTGTGAGATAGAAAGAGAAAAATGAGTTTAGAGAGAAATGAGATTTTTTTGAAATTTTTTTATTTCTTCCACAAACAATCACACTTCCAAAATAATTTACTCAAAATAAAAATTTGGAAAAAAATCTCACAACCAATCACAACCTAAATACCCCTTTTGTGAGGTAAGTTATAGAGGACTTTTCCACTATTTCCTTTCTTTTTGTCCAAGTTCCAGGGAACTCGTCTTTGAGAAATCTAACGGCCTACAAAATTCTCACACAAGAGATGGACGGCCCAGATAACGCAACGCAATAAAATAGGGTCAGAAAAACTTTTTTCAGCTATGTACAACTAACTAGTCGATATGTACTAAGCCAACCAAGCAAATAGCAAAACCACCGCTTTCTCACACTCTCTCTCTAGAAAATTCTCTCTTCTCTCTCTAAATTTCTCTGGGAAAGAAAAACCAAAACAAGAAGAAAAATGGTGTTTGTGAAGGGTCCAGGCCTTTACTCTGACATTGGCAAGAGAGCCAGAGGCAAGTAATTTTTATGGGTTTCTGTATATATCTGTAGTTGTATGTATTTCTGTCTTTCTTGTTTTTTTTTTGGTTATATATTACGTTCGTTTTGGTGATTTAAATGGGAAAGTAATTTCGTTTTTCTTTTGGTAATTTTCAGATCTTCTTTACAGGGATTATCAAGGTGATCAGAAGTTTACTCTCACTACTTACACCGCAAACGGAGTGGTTAGTATTTTGCATTTCTGTTTTCTATATATTATTTTTGTAATTTCTCAATGGGTGTTTATGGTCAACGAATGTGTTGCATTTGTTATGTGTTGTGTGCAAGAGAATTAAGGGTCGATTTAATGGATTGATGAAACAAGATTCAGCTGTTTAAAGGGCGTGTGTTTTATGTTGTGTGTTAAATAGCAGGAAAGAACATTTCATTTGCTCGTTATTTTATATGAATGGTAGAGAAATATGCAGACCTTTTGTTTCTTTTTCTTTCTTTCTTTCTTTATTTTATTTTCTGCTATTGAGTGTTTCTCATATATGTTCTTCTTACCTTGAAATGGATTTTCCTGCAAATATAAATTTTGGCCTTTGCATTGATCAAGTATGTGATTATTTATTTAATTGAGCCCGAGTAAATGTAATCTCTCTTTGTATAGGGATTGTTTAGCATGCTCAAGAAATTCTATCTTGAATCTTGGAAAACTAATTCATCATTCTTGCAACCTCCATCCATTTTTCGGGTTTTCAATGGTGCACGGGACATTTTTTAAAATCTGCAAAAGAAATTTATTGAGCTTCTAGGATGTTATGGAGTCCAGGGTTTCTTGAGATATTTTCATTTTGTTTGTGATGACTGGATAATATTTATCATTTTCATTGTCATTTTGATGGTTATGGTCACTGAAGCTAATCATTGTTCGACTACCTTGTTCTCTGATTCTTTAATGTGTTGACTCTACAGGCCATCACTTCATCTGGGACTAAGAAAGGTGATCTTTTTATAGCTGATGTTAACACCCAGCTGAAGAACAAGAACATCACAACTGATGTGAAAGTGGATACAAATTCCAATGTAAGTCTGCTTACTTTGCTTGATCATTCCTGTGACTTTTTATGTAGAAAATCTGCTAGCAGTATTTTTTCAGGGCTTGCTCTTGAATCTTGATATCTGGATTGCACGTTTGGTGCATCTATTTATAGCTGCATACTGGTGACCCTAGGTCATTCTCTATATGTTTTATTATTGTTTATTCATTAATAGCAAAAGGTACTTAAGGGGTTGACAAACCATTGGGTTCTAGTGGTCATTTTGCTCCTCTCAGAGGATCCGTTACTCAATCGAATAGTAATACAGTTGATGAGTTTTTTTTTTTTTTTTTTTTTTTTTTTTTTTGTTCTAGGTAATTGGCTACTTCACTGTTTACAATGGAAACAATGTTGCTCCGTAAAAACTTTAACAATAAGAAATCATTCTTTGAATTCATTCACTATTAAAATTCAATTACTCTTACTTTTCCAAGTAAGTGAAGTCACATTTTTGGCCTGAAGCTCTTGAAAAGTGCATTTAGTTGTACTTTAAGGTTTTTCTAGTCATCCCTTTTGTTCTTTTTCGTCATACATATCAATTTTATTTTCATTTCTTGTTCAATGTTTGCCTTTATGTCTAAAAAATTAGATTAGTTCCTGAGCTGCATGTAGAATCTGCTTTTGACTCGTTTGGTGCTCTTTTTTCTGATGTAAATGGTTATTTTCCTCATATAGTCTAACGTAGTGGAACTGTAGTGGCCTTTTGAATTATCTTGACTCTAATATGTCTGGATACTTTTCATATTATAGTATGTGCTTAGGTGTGTTTGTTTTGAATCTGCAGCATGCCCAGGTTCCTTGATGTTCTCTGGACATTTAATAACTATACTATTTCAGTCACTTGCTATTGTGCAAGGTCTGATTGTGTTATGTGTCCAACTTAAATCTGATAAAAAACTGCATCTACCAAACTTGTACACATTATGGGAATCTTATCCAATCATTCCTTACCATCATCGCATAGAATCTCTCTCGTTTTTTCTTGTCCTTTTTTATTTGTCCTTCGTTCTAAAATTGTGTAAAGACCAGTTTTTCTATAGTTAGTCCATTGTCTGTGGTAGAGTGTTGGTATGTGAGATTGGATGAGTATTTTTCTCGAATCATTCTTTACAAATTATTAGCTCGGTTGACAGTATTAAATTGAGCATATAACCATTTAACAACACATCTGGTTATTTAGGTTTACACAACCATCACTGTTGATGAGCCTGCTCCTGGAGTGAAGGCAATCTTTAGCTTTGTTGCTCCTGACCAAAAGTCTGGCAAGGTAATTTTACTCGATGTGGTAAAATCACAAAACTATTTTCTTGGTGGATTATTTTGCTCTATTGCAGCGTGAATCTTAGGTTAACAGGATCAAAGTCTGATGCCTTTCTGGTAATTGGTATCAGGTGGAGCTTCAATATTTGCATGAATATGCTGGAATTAGTACTAGCCTTGGGCTGACCGCAAAGCCCATTGTCAACTTCTCTGGTGTTGCTGGGAATGGCAAGGCTGCTTTTGGGACTGATATCTCATTTGACACGGCCACAGGGAATTTTACCAAATACAATGCTGGAGTCAGTTTTACCACCGCTGACCTAGTTGCATCCTTGGCGCTGTGAGTACCTTTTAAGTTCAAAGAAAAAAACTTGGGATGATTGGCGCCCTTAGTGGATAAAATTTGACCATATTCATTTGCTGAATGATTTACTTACAGTTCTTACTTGTGGAACTCTGTTTATGTTTGCCTTGGTGTTTGGTTAGAGGGAGGCAGTTATTGGGATGTCGTATGTTGCTGGCGAATATTTTAGAAGAATTTTGTTGCCATATTTAGGGATGTTTGCAAAACTTCTGTTTTAGAGGAAGTGGTTTATTATAGCAGAAGCAGAAAATAGTTGAGCATCTAGAGTTGGTAGTGTTTGAAAATAGAAGCTAAAAGTTGAATAAGTTGTTGGGGGTGTTTGGTAGATAAGTTTGTAAACATACTTTATTTTGTGTGTAAAAGTTAAACTAGAAGCAAAATCGGAAATCTAAAGCACCCCTCACATCGCTTTTAGATTTGATTAATATACAGAATCAAAACACAAATTGACATGTGAAAATTTTCCTGCCAAAAGCTGACAATCACATTTTTTAAGTGTTTGCAAACGCTCCCTTACTGTAGTATGATGGTTGATCATGTTTACTTGAAAGTATTGCAAATTTTGAGATGAGTCTGGTTGATTTATTTTTTCTTTTTGTTTCTGACTGCTTTTTTCTGCAGGAACGACAAAGGTGAAACCGTCACTGCTTCCTACTTCCACACAGTAAGCCCATTGACCAATACTGCGGTTGGAGCCGAGTTGACTCACAGCTTCTCGACCAACGAAAACACTCTTACCATTGGGACACAACATTTGCTCGATCCTCTGACCTCTGTGAAAGCTCGAGTGAACAACTATGGCAAGGCGAGCGCCCTTATACAGCATGAATGGCGTCCAAAATCTCTCATCACTATTTCGGGCGAAGTGGACACCAGGGCTATAGAGAAAAGCGCCAAGGTTGGACTTGCAGTTGCACTTAAACCGTGAAATCTGAACTTCTCTGAGTAACAGGTTGACAACATTTTTTCTTTTTTTCTTTTCAAGACACGGAGCAAGCAATAAAGTAGATAGTGTTGATTCTGTGTCAATGCCTTGATTTTACTATCAAGTTTTGAGCTGGTAATGTGGTCTCGGTTTTCTTGTATGTCCATGGTTTTGGGTTGTAAAAATAATTCTTACTGGAGGTACAAACTTGGCATGACTTTTTGACTCACTCCCAGATTGTTCAAATGTTGTGCTCAAGCTCTATCACCAGTCCTATTTGGATAATTAGAGTTTCTGTTGTGTTATTTAGTTTTTGCTTGCTTAGGGACCTTCTATGTGTTTGAAGTAATGCTGGCATCAGGATTTGAAGTTAAAAGAATTTCAAATTCATAAGATCTACTAAAATTTAATTATTTTTAATTATGTTAAATAGAATGATAATATAATAGAAAAATATTACCTAATAAATTTAGGTTGCATTTGGATGGAATGGTTTGAATTTGGGAAAGAATTTTAAATGAATGTTGACATGCTAAAGATTTAAAATCCATTGTATTATGCGATATGCAATTAATCAATGAAATTTCAGGGGCAGTTTCTGAAACATGGAAAAACAAGGTGCAAAAATATACAAAGAGAGCTATATAAGCTCATTCATTTGTAACAATAATTACATATACAAATAGAGGAACAAAATTGAAGAAATGCGTTGGTCATGTTATTACAGTTATTGCATAAATTGTTTAATCAAGGTTGAGTCCAAGTGTTAAGAGTTTTCTAAGTCTAATTAACTTATGAGGACTTTTATTCAAAATTTCGGATAACAATGCCAGCAACACAGTATTGGCCGACAAGAAGGATAAAGGATTACGTCATCGAGCATCTCTAATTCTCTATCACCTAAACAGAAAAGAAAGGAGAATATAATACGGCTCATGACTGAGACAAAGGAATCATGATGTTTTAAGTAAAGTACTATCAACTATGGTAGAGTTGAAAACTTTTGTTAGTATAAACTCATGGCATACCTAAAATTTATGTTTTAGGTATTTATAAATTAATAAGCACCTTTTAACTATAACTCTGGTTATTATTTTTCTGGATCTCCGATTACAGATTTGAGTCATGTTACAAGGAAGAGTTGGGAATTAGCCTTATCCTCTTTTTGTAGGAAAACAAAATAAAATTAAAACTATAAGTGTTAGTGGAGTATTGTATAGTTAAATATATAATACTAATGTGGGGTGATCTACTAGCAGAGCTCTCAAATGGGTCTGGCTGGTGCCAGATCGCCAGGCCAAAGAGAAAACTGGAACAGGTCGGGCTGAAATTCTATCGCGCCGCGATTTTGGAGGACCAAGCCCGACCCAATTTATGAAAATTTGGTCGACAGAATTTTGGGTCTAATGTGCTGGCAAATAGACCCGACTCTTTTCGGACTTACAATATCACAACTCAGACGGCCCTATCATCGGACCGGGCAAGTTTTGAGCTCTACTACTAGCATGATAGGTGAGTTTTTTAGGCCGGACAGTTTCAAGTTCGAATCTCCACACCTGCACTATTTGGTCGAGCCTGTTGCACAGGAGTTGCAATTGGCCTAATTTACATGCTATTACGTCAAGCTCAAAGATTTACTTTAGACTAACTCCAACCCAACTCTATATCCTACACCAAAACACCAAATATGTAAAAAAAAAACTCCCTCCAAATTTGGTGCAATGAATAGTGTTACACCAAATTTGGTGTAATACTATTCTTTTACACCAAATTTGGTGTAATACAAATATTCCCTCTTTGCCCTCCAATTTCTTCTACTTCAAATTTTTAATTCCTATTGTAACCTATATTTGATATACAATTCATTTGTAATATGGTTTTAGTTATTTAAATTTTGTATATAGTTATTATTTTGGATGAACAATTATAATAACTAAGAACATCTCCAACCCATGACACCAAATTTGGTGTGAAAATCACATCAAATTTGGTGTTTTGGTGTAATTTTTCAAAAACCATCTCCAACCCACTACACTAAATCTTACACCAAATGAGTATTTTAATATTTTCTTTTCATTTTGAAATAACAAATTTATTTGTTTATGCAATTATTTCTTTTGCTTATATTTTATTACTATTAATGTAACTAAATAAAAATATTTATTTAACTAATATTACATTAATTAATTATATTGCAAAATAAATATTACAACTAATATCACAATAAATAAAAATACTAAATTGCACACTAGACAATAAAAACGACAAACTAAAACAAATATTTAAAGACAAAAGAAGATTAATACATTACTAATTCTCGAAATTAGTATATTCATCCCACACGTATTTTATGATAGACAACATAAATATTTAAAAATAAATATTTTATAATAGACTTTGATATTTTTTTAATTAAATTATAATTTTATTTATTAATTATTGTAGCTTATAGAAAATTTTAAGTTTAGTTTATTGTAATTTATTGATAAATATTAACTATTGTTAGTTATTATAATTGTTCATCTAAAATAATAACTATATACAAAATTTAAGTAACTAAAACCATGTTACAAATGAATTATATATCAAATATAGGATACAATAGGAATTAAAAGTTTTGAAGTAGAAGAAATTGGAGGGCAAAGAGGGAATATTTGTATTACACCAAATTTGGTGTAATGTTTAGAGTTGGAGTTGGAGGAATTTTTAGATATTTGGTGTTTTGGTGTGGGATTTATAGTTGGGTTGGAGTTGGTCTAACAATAGTTAATATTTACCAATAAATTATTATAAACTAAACTTAAAATTTTACGTAAACTACAATAATTAATAAATAAAATTATAATTTAATTAAAAAATCATAGAAGTCTATCATAAAATACCAAACACAAATATTATAATTAAATGTTGTAATACTAGTTGGGATATTTATTTTGCAATATTTATTGTCTAGTATGCAATTTATTATTTTTATTTATTGTGATATTAGTTGTAATATTTATTGTGCAATATTATTAATTAATGTAATATTAGTTAAAGATAAGTTTTATTTAGTTACATTAATAGTAATAAAATATAATCAAAAGAAATAATTGTATAAACAAATAAATTTATTATTCCAAAATAAAAAGAAAATATTAAAATACTCATTTGGTGTAAAATTTAGTGTGGTGGGTTGAAGATGATTTTTGAAAAATTACACCAAAATACCAAATTTGGTGTGATTTTTAACACCAAATTTGGTGTTATGGGTTGGAGATGCTCTTAGGCACGTTTATCATCGTGCCTAGTTCGCAGATTATTATGTTTGTAAGCTATTACATCAAGTTAGAAGGTTTTTACAGTGCATAACCGCGCGTATATATAAAATACTTAATATTGTTGTTAAATTACCCATAACCACAAAAAAAAAGAAAAAAAAAAGAGTAAATCGCCGCCTAGTAGATACTAGATGACTAGATACATAGCATTTTGTGACTTACACGTTACGTACATGCAATAAATTAAATTCCCAAATACAATAACACTACGAGGAAAAAAGTTAGCAAGACAAAAGTTTTGAAGAATCACTTCACAGTTTACACCATGCTGAGATTTCCTCCTGTTGAATTTTCTCTTCGCCCCTCACTTTCATCACTCTCTTCTTCTTCATCTCTATTCCTCTCTAATTCCCCAAATAATTTCATTTCTCCTAAAATCAGAATTGAGGGGATTTCAATTTTCTTGGAAGAACAACCCATCATTTGTCAGCCATGTCAGCTTCCATTAATGAGCATCATGGGCATCCTCAAGATTGTTCATTTCGGGTATTTTTTTAAATCTTCCAGCAGTCTTTTAAATGTTCTGTTATTATATCTGCGTATATATAACCCTGCTTGGTGCAGATTGTTTTTAGAGGTGTGATACAGTATTATGTATTTGGTAATTTTATTCTGCGGTAATTATATACTTGTGTATGGCCCTGTTTGGCGCAGATCAGATTGTTCTCTGGGTGTGATACTGGATTATGTACATGAGTTGAGTGTTTGCAAACACTAAAACAAAAGTGATTCTCAACTTTTAGCTTAAAAATTACTTTTTTCTTGTTTGCAAATGCTAGTTTTTTGCTTAATTTAAACAAAATTTAAAAGTTGTGGATATGGTGCCTCTAGTTTCGGAAAAGTACTTTTGGCTTTTCTTGGTTTTTAAACCAAGAGAAGTTTGCTTTTGACATTTTCATCCTCAAATTTGAAAAATATAATATTGGCCAACTAATAAATAATTAGGTGTTTTTGTCTTTCTAGTCAAAGCTCATTTTGAAACTGTTTCTTGTTTTTTCCCCCAAACACTTCGACTTTTGATTTTTTCAACTTTTAGAGTCTATTTGTAAACACTGCTAAGTCTGATTCTCAACCACTTTTAGCTTCTCCTACAATAAATCGCTTCTTCTAAAGCCAGAAGCGTTTACAGGGTTATCTTATTTGTATATGTGTAATGGCATTTGATTAATAATTCTGCATGATACTCGTGTAGGATTTTTTTTACTGAGCCAGTTTTCTTCAAGATATGATGAGGGAACCAAACTGTTGTGATAATTTGTGAATATACATTTAGTGCCTATGGAGTAAATATTGGGACGACAATAAGATTGTATTGTATAGGCTTCTTTAAAGATGTAATCTCTAATATATTAATACTTCCTTCCAGTTAGATGTATGGTTTTCATGGAATTGATCTCCAGGATATGAAACCTATAATCACAAAGATTCTAAGGTTACACTCGTTAATTTTATTTGAACAGACATCACAAGTTTATTGAAGAAAGTAAACTTTTCAGAAAATCAAAACAATAAACTTGTAGGAAAAGTTCAGAATTCGTTCTAAGAATGCATATGTATTTCTTATATATATGTGTATATATATTTATATATTGAACTAAAAGAAGCTCCAAGCTCAAATAAACAAGTAATATGGGATATTATGTTACATGTAAATACCCTAATATACAACAGAAACATAGTCACAAGGTTAAGTTGTTGCTGGTTCGGACTAGCCAACGAGCAGAAAATTTTTGTTCTTTTCTATAGCTGAGTCAGGATTCCTCATTACAGGGAGGAGAATCGTTCTTCAGGAATATTTTGGCAACTATGGAGACTGTTTATCTGAATAGAAATCCCACAGCAAAAGCCATTTTGGAGCTTGTTCGTTCCGTTGATGATGATCGTTTGTGCTATGATCATTTTGCTTTTAGGACATATGGGGTAAATTTTTTCCATGTTTTATTTTCATTTCAATACACGGCATGCTTTTTTAATTTTTGCTGTTCCTACTAACAGAGTTCCCAGTACAGATATTCTGTAAGGAATATATTAAGCATAGCAATTGTTTATTTCCTTAGGTAAATGGTCATGGCATTGATTCAATGGCAAAACTTTTCATGGATTTTGGTTATGTCCAAAGAGAAGAGTTGAGATTCCCTGCGAAGAAGTTGAAAGCGTTTTGGTTTGCCCCCCCAACGTACCACATTCTGATGCTGGTGCAGGTGTTAATGGACCGTTGCCGAGGATATTTATATCAGAACTTCTCGTTGATCAAATGTCTCCAGAAGCTCAGGTTTATTTAGAGTTTAGTTCTTTGTTTGCTTAATTGGTGAGAATTTGGTTATGGTGCATAGAGGCAAATTGTTTTCTTGTTTTATTCTATGGAAATCCTATTTCCTGCATATTAATTGTTACATTATTGTTGCATAGATCTTGTTTATTTCCTGCATTATCCATTAGTGTCAATGTTTCCCACTTGTTGCTTCTTATGCGCAGAAAATTATTAGAAAATATACCAATTTATCGGGAAATGGAAATATGCATGCGGCTTTAGCCAGTGCACTGGGATGTTTGACATGGGAAAAACCCTCATACTCCGAATTTCAACAGTTGGCAAGGTATGTAATATCCTTTACCTAAGACACTTCAATTTCTTGAAAAAAAAATCAAGTGGAAAAAATTAGCTTTGCCTGCCTGTGGAACAAGGACCAAATTCGTATTTGCATTATCTGATATCGAGTTGATATCTAATCTAATTATCCTGTCTGAACATTAAGACTTTGTTCGGTTTCAAATTCAACCGAACTACACTTGGAACTCTAACTATATTGAGTAACTTGTGAATTTCCAGGGAAAGTGAATATGCAGCCTGGACTCTCGTAAATGGATACACGTTAAATCATGTCACGATATCTGCTCATCGGCTCAAATCACATTTACGAAATATCAGAAATCTTAATCAGTTCATTGAGGAGAATGGTTTCAAATTGAACTCTGAAGGAGGCATTCTAAAAGGTTAGTATGTGCTATTCTATTGCCTACAATATATTTTAGTTTTGAAATGTAAGCATATTTTTCTTTTTAATTATTACCTTTTCTCACTCTTTTCAAATAGGTTGATATTATTCCAGAGACATCTCCATTCATAAGTGTAACGACCCAAATTTCTAATCGTATAAATATTTTATCTAAGCAAAGTGCAATAAGCTTAAATAAAAGAACACAATTTTAAAAAAATAGCATATGATTAAAAACTTGCATCCAAATAAACAAAAGTACTTTTAATTCGAACCCACAAAGACAGTCATTCAAAAATAAATGGTAACTAAAATTTGTTAACAAAACAAAATATTCCTAATTTTTGTAAAATAAATAAAACATTAATTTCGCATCCACCGCCTCCAATCCTCGCATGGACTCCTTAACCTGAAAAATGTTAATGAATATGGGGTGAGCTTTCAACTCGCTCAATGGGGACACGTTTGTCAAGATTAAATACAACAATAGGCATAATCATAAACATTCAACATGTAATTTAACTTTTATTTTGGTGGCCCGTTACTTTATTGTCTTTGGGTTCACCCTAAGGATACTTTTGATCCGGACCTTCTTTCCCGACTAAATCTGCGGGTTCACCCGAGGATGCTTTTGATCTCGGACCTTCTTACAACCCCGCACTAATTATAACACTGCGGGTTCACCCCGAGGATACTTTTGATCCCGGACTTCTTACGGCCCTGGCTAACATGATTTCTTTTTTATTCCACATTTCACATAAATGAATACACATATACGAAGTATTTAAAAATGACAAATAATAAGTGAATAGAAATATCCCCACCTCAAAAAATGCGGATGTCGTGCGGAGAATGCGATAATGCAGAAATTCTACTCCTCGTTTTCTTCGTTTTCTACAAATAAATTATAAACTACAATTAATAATATAGTAAAATAATAATTAAGAAAAATAAATTACTAAATAAAAAGAAAAAGAATTAAGCTGATTAAGAAGGAAAATGAATAATTGAATTTGGTAAAGGGTATTGAATTGGCTTGGAAAGGAAAATACTAATGGGTTAATATATATAAAAAAAAACATTAATAAGAAACTGGAGGGGTCAATTTTATAACTTCGGAAGATAGGGGTTAAAAATCCTATTTCTACGAAATTCCCACATCAAAAGCCCATCTTTTCAATTCTAGTTTCTTCTCTCCCGTAAACAACTCAAACTCTCTCCAAATTGGTCATGACCCTCACTGCTCCATCATCTTCATCTCTTTTCTCTCTATTTTCTTTTTTTTTTTTTTTTTTTCATTTTTCTTAGTTTCCTTCATCTCCAAAATCTAAGACCCGTCAAGCCTCTCAAATAAACCCCCCCGGTCGTGCCCCTTCAATCTCTCTTTTTTTTTTTTTCTTTTTTTTCCCCAAAATTCCCCAATTATAACTCTAATTATCACTTCCTTCAAACCCATCATCAACACATACGGTGGCGGCGAGCTAAGTGCGGCGGCTCATCGGGCAACCACTGGTGTCTTGTGGCGATCCCTACCTCTCTCTCTCTGTTTTTTTTTTTTTTTTTTTTTTTTTTTTTGTGCCCAAAATTATTTGACCGACTTATTTGGGCGTGAAACCTAGGAGGGTGATGAGAAAATTTATTTCCGTGAAACGGGGTTTGCGTGGTACATGGGTGGTGTGGAGGAAGAAATCTCTAGTTTTGGTTGTGTTAGGCGTGAAAAAAAAAAAAAAGCAAGCAGCAGAGAATCAAAATTTATTTACCTTTTCTTGATTTTTGATAGCGGTCGGAAATATTTGTAGAAATTTAGGTTGTGTATTTATAGAATGAATTTCTCGAGTTTGGGATGACTAGGGTTTATTAAAGAATTCTATTGGACTTGGACTTTTAAAATTGGGGAAAGACTTTGGGCCCATAATGAATTTTTAAATTAACATGTTGAATTGGGCTGAATAATTATTTTTACTAGTTGTTATCAAATAATATTAATGATAATAATAATAAATAATAAAAAAAATAATTGTAAGAATAATTTGATAATAATAATAATAATAATAATAATTAATATTAACAATAATTATATAAAAAAACGGATATTACATCCTATCCCCCTTAACTAAATTTCGTCCTCGAAATTCGATAACTTACCAAAAATTAAGGAGTCGGAAGGGGTACTTGCACGTATCTCCTCTTCACGCTCCCATGTGGCTTCATTTATCCCATGCGTCTCCATTGCACTTTAATCGGGGTTATGTCTTTATTCCTCAACTTATGAACCTTTCGCTCCGTAATGGCTTCAGGTCTTCTTCGTAGGATAAGTCATCGTTAATCTGCCAGGTCTTCGTAATTAACAATATGACTTGGGTCATGAACATACTTTCTCAACATTGATATATGAAAAACATCATGTACGCTGAAAGACGCGGCGGTAATGCTGGTGATAAGCTAGATCTCCGACTCTTTTCAAAATTTCAAACGGTCCATGTACGCCTTGGGCCTTAGCTTTCCTTTATCACCAAATCTTATCACTCCTCTTCTTGGTGCTACTGAGAAACACATTGTCTCCCCACCGAATCAAGTCTTTCCTTCCGGCGAAAGATACGATTTCTTCTATCTTGTGCCATTTCGATTCGATCTTGGATTTTTGCTATCTTTTCCATGTCTGTCGAACCAACTCCGGCCCCAACATCTTCTTTTCTCCGACCTCGCTCGGTCAAGACAACGGAGACCTACACTTTCTCCCGTCTGACGCCTCGTAAGGGGCCATCCTAATAGTAGCAGTAGCTGTTGTTATAAGCAAACTCCACCGGTAGTAGTAATGATTCGGTTTAGTCTATATCAAGCACACATGCCCTCAACATGTCTTCTAATATCGTATCGTCCTCTCGATCGTCCGTCTGTCTGCGGATGGTAAGCCGTACTAAACTTGATTTTGTTCCCAAGCGATCTGTAAGCTTCCCCCAAAACTTAGAAGTGAATCTTGTATCTCGTGTCCGACACGGTGGACAGGAACTCCATGTAGTTTCACTATCTCTTGGATGTATATTTGCGCATCTTGTTCCATCTTGAATGTCATTTTAATCGAGAAAGTGAGTCGACTTCGTCAATCGATCTACTACGACCCATACCGCTTTATTTCCTTTTCTTTGATCGTGGTAGTCTACTACAAAATCCATCGTTATGTGTTCCCATTTCCATTCGGGATTTCAAGAGGTTTGAGCAAACCAGGCGGTCGTTGATGCTCGGCTTTGACTTTTTGGCATATCAAACATTTCTCCACAAAAGATCCAATGTCTCTCTTCATACTTCGCCACCAAAGTGCTTCTCTTAGATCTCGGTACATCTTTGTACCTCCAAGTGAAATTTGTGTATGGCGTCTGAACGAGCTTCTTCTAGTATCTCTTTCCTAAGTTCTTCCTCCCCCAGGAACACACAATCTCCTTCATACGTCAAAACACCATCATCCACTATGACAAACCCTTTTATATTTCCTTCTCGAACTCGTCCCTTCATCTTGTTCAAAAATTGATCTCGACCTTGTCTTCTTTTTTTGATCCTTTCTCTCAAAGTGGGTTGAACTACCAAGGATGCCAATACCGCATTTGTACTTCTCGGTGGGGTTATGACTTCAATCTTCAGGCTCGCAAACTCTCGTATCAATTGCTCTTGTTGTGTGAGCAAACTAGCTAACTCACCCGTCTTACGACTCAAGGCATCACCACTACATTAGCTTTGCCCGGATGATAGTTGATGGTGCGATCATAGTCTTAACGATTCTAAACCATCTCCTTTGTCTCATATTTAACTCCTTCGAGTAAATAGATATTTCAAACTCTTATGATCGGTGAATATCTCACATTTTCCACCATCTGAGATAATGTCTCCAAATCTTGAGTGCATGGACTCACTGCAGGCTAACTCCAAATCGTGAGTCGGGTAGTTCGGTTCGTGTGGCTTTAATTGTCTTGAGGCATAAGCAACCACATTTCCGTGTTGCATCAATACGCACACCCCAAACCTTGTTTTGATGCGTCATCTGTAAATCACAAAGTCCGTGGTTGGGTCGGGAATCGTCAATACCGGTGCGGAAGTTAGTTTTTGTTTCAACTCTTGAAGCTCTCATCGCATTTCTCGGTCCACAAAAATTTCTCTCCCTTTTCTGGTGAGTCGAGTCATAAGCGCAGACTATTTTGAAAATCCTCTATAAATCTGCGATAGTATCCGCCAATCCCAAGAAAGCTGCGAACCTCACTCGCATTCGTGGGTGCCTTCCATTCATTAACGCCTCAACCTTTCTTTGGATCCACTTCAATTCCGTTTGCGGTGATTACATGACCAAGAACTCCAACTCGGTCTATCCGAATTCACACTTCTTGAACTTCGCGTATAACTTCTCCTTGCGAAGTGTCTCAAGACTATTCTCAAGTGTTCCTCGTGTTGTTCCTTGTCCCTTGAATACACGAGTATGTCGTCTATAAAGACTATGACGAATTGGTCCAAAAATGGATGGAACACTCTATTCATCAAGTCCATGAACATCACTGCACGTTACTCAACCCAAATGGCATCACTACAAACTCATAATGCCCATATCGGGTCCTAAATGTTGTCTTCGAGATATCACTCTCCTTAATCTTCAATTGGTGATACCCCGATCTCAAATCAATCTTAGAAAAGTACTAAAGCACCCCTCGATTGATCAAACAAGTCCTCGATTCTTGGCGGTGGATACTTGTTCTTCACCGCGAGTCGATTAAGTTCTCTATAATCGATACACATCCTTAATGACCCATCCTTCTTCTTAACAAATAGATTTGGTGCTCCCCAGGGTGATACACTAGGTGCGATAAAACCCAAGTCCAACAATTCTTGATCTGCACTTTTAGTTCTTGTAACTCCTTTGGTGCCATCCCGTAGGCGCCTTGAGATATCGGTCTTTGCCCAGTGCAATCTATTGAGAATTCGACTTGACGGTCGGTCGGCGGAACTCCGTGCAAGTCCTCCGGGAATACGTCTAAAAATTCTCGAACAATTGGTACGCTGCAGGTGATAGGTCCGTCCGCCGAGCTTCATTAGACTTACTAAATACCACGACAATTCTCTTTCGCCAACATCTTTCGCTTTCATCGCCGATATAACTCTGATGCAGTCTTTTAGAGTTAACTCCGTAGAATGTAATATCCTCATCTCCGGTAGTTTGAGTGTTATCTCCTTCTCTTCGCACTTAATGCTGGCCGATACTTACTAAGCGATTCATTCACGGATTACGTCAAAATCCTTCATCTCAATTATGTATACTTGAACTTCAGATGTTTCCCCCAATGTCCACGCCTACATATCATTGTCCATTCGTCCGTAATTATTGTCTTTCCGGATGGCAAACTAATCTAGAAGGGTACATCTATTCTAAAGCATCCTTATGTCCGATTATATCATGAAACTTAGTGAGATATAAATGAGTGTGTGGCACCGATGATCGAAAAGTACAAGCGCGGTATTCCGGATATTGTTAACATACGGCATTATCAGGGGTTCGACCGCCTCTTCCCGTCATAGCATACATTCGAGCGGTGCCTCCTTGTCCCTCATTTCCCTTCGTCTTTTCAAAGAACGGGCAATTTGAAGCATCGTGACCGGTTTCTTGCACATAAAACACTTTCTTTCCTTGTCATTAAACATTCCCCGTAGTGATTCCTACCGCATTTTGGCAGTCGGCTTATTGTTTGGTGCACTCGGGCGAGAATTTCCATCAGTTCTTATCTGTTTATTTCGATTCCCATTTTACTTGGCTTTGTCCCATCAAACTTCCTCTTTTCTCGACCACAACGGGCTTGCGGTCATCATCATCCCCATTAGTCCGCTTCAACTTCATGAGCCCTGCCTAACCATCACGAGAATATTCCAAGTCCCCCTGTGCGGATAAATTCCGCATAATTGTGACCTCAATCCCCACGAATCTCAAAGCTTTCTTTAGGTCGGTATCAACCAGGATGTGGTGCAAACCGACATAATTGGTTAAACTCCCTTTCGTATTCGATTACGGTCAATCCCCTTTGCTTAAAGTTCGAAGTTACATTTCCTTCTTGTCACGGTAGGATCTAGGGAAATCTTCTCCATCACCACTTCCTGAATTCATCCCAGGATAATGCATCACGTTCTTCTTGATCCTGTTTCTCCAAAGTAACCTTCCCACCAATGGTCCTGCATCATCATCGGTTGGAAGGCGGCACAAGCCACTCGTTGTTCATCGGTCAAGCTATAAGTCGAAAATTCTTTCTAGTGCTCTTAACCATTCTTCAATCTTGGGCCATCACATCCATTAAAGGTGGGTGGACGGTAATGGCGAAATTGTTCCACCACTCTAAATCTTGTTGTTGTTATTGTTCCCATTGTGGTTCTCAGACAAAGATTGAGAATCTCCGCAAACAAGTCTCCGGTAGTAGGTTGGTTTCGATGTTAGTGGGTTCCTTCATTGTCTTGGTTCCGGCATTGTTGCAGTTAAAGGTTCGGGCGTCGAGGCACTCGTGGAGGATTTCGTGGAGCCATATTCCTATTATCATACGCAGTACGTTCTTAGTACCCATCTTAAGTTATTATCACATAGTAGTCGAAATAAAATAAAAAATAAAAAAGTCATTATATATATATATATATATATTAGTACTATGAAGTCAATATGATTCCTTATGAGTCTCTATTTTTTTTTTTCGCGAGGAGCCTAGAGTTCGTTCTTCTAATACAACAAATACGCATGCAATAAGGAGTATGAAATAAAAGCAACAAGACATAACTACAGGAATAATGTATGCTACAAAAATTAGGAATATTTTGTTTTGTTAACAAATTTTAGTTACCATTTATTTTTGAATGACTGTCTTGTGGGTTCGAATTAAAAGTACTTTTGTTTATTTGGATGCAAGTTTTTAATCATATGCTATTTTTTAAAATTGTGTTCTTTTATTTAAGCTTATTGCACTTTGCTTAGATAAAATATTTATACGATTAGAAATTTGGGTCGTTACAATAAGTAGCTTGAAATATAATAAAATAAGAAATCTTTACATGTATGTTGTCTTTAATCAACATAAATCTTTCCTTTGTGGCATGTCGTTTGTTACACAGGAAGTGAAAACATGGTCAAAACAAAAGATGGCGGTTTATCTAAGTAATTAGCTCTAACTTATCATTTTGTCTTCATGCTGGAACTTGCAGAACCCGTTACAGATAAAATGGGATTGAAGTATAGTAGGATATGATAGAAAGAAATTTTTCACCAGAGCTATCCAATTTAAGAATCTGTTGTCGATTATTTTGTTAGATTCTTTTAATCTATATGTTTCAGGAGGTTACATGTATAAAATTTACAAAGACTCTGATGAAACAGTTTAACCATCTCTAAGCATTATCTAAGTATTTAAACAGTCATCATTTGCTTTCTCGAAGGAATTTTAGGACTCGGCTTATATTATGATCCATTTAATTTCTAAAAGATAAAGCAGATGACTTACTGTGTATTGTCTTTTCTTGCCAGTGAGCCCAGATGGTCTCTTATTACAAAGTTCGACGGTGGCAGATTCAACTTCCTTCCAGTTTGCTGAAGGAATTGTAGAATCTATCCCATGCTCGTATATCGAGTTTGCTGAACGCCTTGTACTCCCTCAGTTCAAAAATCTACCAGAAAACGAGGTCTATTTTATTCCTTTCACTGAATTCAAATTAAGATGCTAAATCATTTCTGGATCCTCAGCAACAATAAATACCTACCTTTTTTTTTTTCTATAAGATATAGGGATAAGTACAAAAAACTGCCCCTGAGGTTTAGCCTAATTAAAAAATAATAATAATAATAATCCAGTGATCTTTCAAAATTACAAACACCCCCCTTGAGGTTTTGTATTTATCTAACAAACATTTCCTGTTGAGGGTGCAATTTGTCAAAAAAGAAACAAATGTCAAGGAGGTATTAGTAATTTTGAATGATAACTGCTTTTTTTTTTTGTAATTAGGTTAAATCTCAGGGGTGATTTTTGTAATTATCCCATAGATATATGTTTTAACTTCATTCCACCATGAAGAAAAGTAGAAATCATGAACAGCTTTTTAACTTGCATTTGTTATTTGTTGCTTCTATCTTATTATTCTGCTCATGTAATGGTGACCACAGCTGTATTGCATTATATTATTCTCCATAGATAAGCAAGATTAGAACTTTTGGTGTGTCTTGTTTTCGTAATTGTTATGCTAGCGACCATTTTCCGCGTGCTGAATTAGAAAACCTTTGTTTTTCTTTTTTGTGCTTGTTCGTAAACCTTTTGCCTCCTTTATGTAGGTCGAAGAGATCCATAGGAGAGATGGTTTTGAGGTTGGAAATGCAGATAAGATATTTGAGAGCACATCCATGGATCAGCTTACCAGGAAAGTTGCATGAGACAAGAGAACGCTATGAAACGAGGAACACTATAATCGAGTATCGTTTTGGCACGTCCTGCTTCATTATGACTATAAGCTATTGTTAAAGATGATGTTGTCAATAGGATCGTATTGTTAGTGCTGCAGATAATAAAACCATAATTTAGATACAACACAGGGCTTGTGATGAGTAGTACACTTCGATAATTATCAATGTTTCCCTTGTGTAAACACCTAAAAATTTGTATATACAGATGCCCGAAATTTGAGAAAATGGTCTCGTCTTGATGAACAAAACCATGGATGTTACACACTTACACCCTTGACAACGTTGTGTACAACAATTATTTTGTAGTGTAGATGGACATTATGTCAAGGGTTAATTGCAAAAGCTATCTTTGAAATCTAGCTTAATTACCAAAAAAAATCAGTTATTCTTTAAAATTATAAATAACCCCTTAGTCTCTTTTGCAAATTACACCCTCAATAGGGGTATTTATTAGGTGAATACAAACATCAAGGGTAACATTTTAAGGGGTTATTCGTAATTTTGAAAAATAACTGGAGTTTTCTATTGTCAGCTTGGTTTGCAGCAAGCAACGCTTGTTGGAATATCTGCAGGTCTCAGGGGTTGTAAAAGTGACCTCAACTGTATGCATAAAGGACAATTTGAGAGTTCTATATATATACTTATACTTGTCTGCTCTGATTCACCAGGATTATTGAACTGGTTCAGAGATTTGTAGAGTAGTATTTTATAGCATGTCAAATGTTACAAGGACCATACAAATTGAGACAAGTTTACTAATAATTCTCCAGTCCCAGACTCCAGTGCACTTCTCAGTTCTCACCGGCTAATTAAAAAAACTACCTCTGATTTTTAATCTAATTACAAAAAAAAATCATTTATCTATATCTATATCTATATCTATATCTATTCTATATCTATATCTATATCTATATCTATATCTGTATCTATGTCTATATATATATACATACACTACTATAAAAGTGTGAATAGGTTGAAAAGTTTCTTGAAACTTTTGATTGGACAAAGTATCCCTTTAACATAGTTAATTGTAAGGGTAATGAAGTAATTTGGTATTTATTTAGTTTTGTTTAGTTACAAGACAAGTAACCTTTTATATCTCAAATTTTTCTTATGTTTCTTCAAGTATAACTTATAATATATAATGAAAATTTAAATAATACCAGTTTTATATTAAACTACACTCTGAAACCTTTCCAACGATATATTATAAGCATATATAGAAGACTTCGTATAATAGAATTTGAACGGTTTAGAGTTGAGTATTATGCAAAGTTGTATATTTATAATTTTTTTTTGTAATTTTAAACAATTAAAATATATTTATAATAATTTTAGAGAAATATGAAATCTGAAATTACAATTGAAACAAAAAGAAAAAAAAATAAACATTCTAATCATAGAAGTTTTGATTAAATAAAAAAGAGGGCAAAATACATGATCCACGAATGTCGTTTATGGTTGCAATGCAAATATTCTTGAACTATCAAATTTATCTCTAAATTTTTAACAGATGTACCTTTTAACATTATATCGTAGTTTAGACTCAAATATATATTTAATAATTTTGAGGATTTTTTAAATAAGATATCTCATCAATACATAATAAAGTTAAAAAAACATATTTAAAATAATATAGTTAAAAAAAACATATTTAAAAAGTCAAGAAATAAATTAAACCTTGATGAAGGAAATATATCTAAACTAATCATGAGATAAAATTATAAATTTAATGTGGAGGCATAACAAAAAGCATATAAAATAAGAGAAATTTTTGTTTTATTTGAAATGTATTCATGTGCATTCTTTTATTTTTATGGCCTGAAAAATAGGAGGGAAGTACAAAAAAAATAACAATGAAAAAGATGAAGAAAGACCGAACTAATTTTTTGTAGCGAAATAAATATTCTTTTAAAACAAGTATATTAAAATAATATAAAAATCTACTACTCTAAAAAAAATAAAAAATAAGCTAAATCTGGATGATAGCAATATTTTCTATCCTAATGAGATAAATTTTTATTATTTAATGTGGAGGTATAAGAAAGAGTAATTTCTTTTTTCATTTAGTTGTTTCGTGTGCTTTTTATTTTTCATCGCCTAAAATATTAATGGACAAAAAAATAAAATAAATTAACAAAGAACAAGATGAAGAAAGACGGAGCATTTTCTTTGCGACAAAACAAATGTCATTTTAGACTCTAAATATGGATACCAATATGGCTTTTACAAAATAATATTTATATCTCACACCATAAACTTTGGTTTTGAAGTTATTGTTCTTTATTAAGATGTATATGATTTCAATTTATATTATCAACAGAAAATTTATGATTTGATGACAAAAAAGAATGATATAATTTAGTAATTAAAATAAAAATTAAGTGTGATAGAGTTAGAATTGACCTATATTTCTTATTAACAAAATTTGAAGAAAAATTTTTAGAAGTCATTCAATACATATTAATTTGAGTTTCTCAGTAACACGTGATTGCGAGTTAAAAATTACCCTCCCAAAAGATTATAAAAATTAAAAACAATACGATACTTATGATAAATTCAAGAACCAAATAAATATATTTAGATAATTTTCTTTATCAATATCTAAATATCTATAATATACTTATACTTTGTTGTTTTATATATTTATCTATACTTATATTAAAGCGTGAATTAACTGGATGGTTTCTTGAAATCTTTTATTTAAAAAAAAATTTCCATAGTCAATGTCAAATTCTTTCTTCAAATTTTATTATAATTTCAGTCACTTCTATTCCACTAAAAAATTTATTTACTACCTATATTGCGGGATATTGTTCAAATCTTTAATACTTAAGTTATTAATAGATAATTTCGTGTTTAACCAAATAAAACATATAAAATGCTTTTTTTTACTAGAACATATAAAATGTTCAAAGATTAAAAGTAAAGAGCTAAAGGTGATATACATATCATAGCTAGAAATTGTTGAAGAAAAATCAAAAAAAACATTCATAATATATATATATATATATGGGTTGGTTCAAATGAGACCAAACCCTTTAGGTGAGACCGTAGGGACATATCGTGGCCATTGGATCTAACGAATAACGGTCCAGATTTTCCCTATTATTTTTAGTAGGCGCCAGATTTTTAGGGAGGATTAAGGGAAATTTAGTATTTTCGAAATTAATATCCTTAATAATTATTGGTAAAAAAATCTTATCATCTCTCTCTCTCTCACGCGATTTAAGGTATCAGTTACATTTTCAAAACACATGCCTATTCAGTTTTCTTTTTCAATCCATTTCACGTCTTTGTTCAGTTCTAAGTATACACAATAACAAAACTATACAAGCAATATACCTATTCTAAATAAGCGCACTATTAAAATTTAATATAATACACTTTGTTCATACTAAATATGCAAATTTGGAACACACAGAACATAAATATGCAGTATGCAGGTTATAAATCATAAGGACCAATGCCTAATGTATTTGAATATTTTATTGTTTTGTTTTAAGTATACACAATAACAATCCTATATATACAATATTCCTATTCTAAATAAGCACAATATTAAAATTTTAATGTAATACACTTTGTTCATACTAAATATGCAAATTTGGAACACTATATATGCAGAACATAAATATGCAGTATGCATGGTATAAATCACAAGGACTAATACATAATGTATTTTAATATTTTCTTGTTTTGTTCTAAGTGTACACAATAAATAAACTATATATGCAATATTCATATTCTAAATAAGCACACTATTAAAATTTAATGCAATGCAATACACTTTGTTCATACCAAATATGCAAATTTGGAACACTATATATGCAGAACATAAATATGTAGTATTCAGGGTATAAATTATGCAGTATATTGAAGGAGGAGAGAGTATGGTTGATCGCGTGATTGAAGGAACGTGATCAATAACAGATCACGCTCCTAATTTGTAGGAGGATACTTTTGGTATGTTTTTCTATTCCTATTTTGCCTCTACACATGATCAATTGCTACATTTATTAGGTGTATCTTGGCCATCTATTTTTTTCTTTTTCATGGTGTAGATATGTCCCTACGGTCTCACCTAGGAGGGTGGTCTCACAGGATCTCATCATATATATATATATATATATATATATATATGTGTGTGTGTGTGTGTGTGTGTATGTGTGTGTAATATGGCATTTTCGATACAATAAATTAATTTACTTAAAAAGCACACGTTTAAAAAGTAATAAAGATTCAAGCACAAACACAATAATTATTACCAAATCCAAGTATAAAATATCTTAAAACTTTTACAAAATAAAGTATATGAGAAAATATGTGACAAAAATTAGAAATAAAAAATGTCTAAATAAATATATATAAAGTTTAATAAAATAAATAAATGAAAGAAATTTTTAATATGAAAGGGTTTTACACGTGTCAAATTTTGGTTTTTATTAAAATACATATTAATTAGGTATCAATATAATATTCATAGTATTATTTATGTATCAAATTAACAGTGTTAAACCATATATAATACTAAACTGGAGCGAAATGACTACGTCATGCCAATTACTATGAATTCTATGTAAGTCCAAGCGGCTACGATAATCTAGAGGGGGGGTGAATAAATTATCTCCATCTTTTCGATTTCGCCCTCTTTTTCGAACCGAATGCTCAAAGACAATAATAAAGGTGCGGAATGTAAACAACACACGTCGATTTATAGAGGTTCAACCCACATAGGGCCTAATCCTCTACCACCCCAAAGATATCAGGGATGGATTTCAAAAAGAAAAAGATTTTATTAATTTACCACAAATTAATACAACACCAACTTACAACAACACCTTGAAGAGCACCACACTCTTCTTCAACACCACCTTTGAGATTACCACAATCTCTTCTTGAAGATTACCACAATCTCCAACGGCACCTTGTGAAGATTACCACAATCTTCAACCTTGAAGAATACCAAATTCTTCAACACCTCAACAAGAAGATTACCACAATCTTCTTACACCTAACACTTAGATCACCCAAGTGTGTTCTTACCACAAGAACACTCACAAGGATATCTTGTGTTGAATGATTACCCAAATTCAAGATTACAACTCGATAATTGATAATACAATAGAGTGCAAGTGTAATCAAGAAAAGCCTAGACCTCAAGGATGTGAAAGTGAATAGCTAGGAAAATTACAACAAGAAATAAGACAATGTAAGAACAAATGTATTCTTGAGTGTATCTTGTTGTGTTGTAATTTTCTCTCTTATTGTGTTGCTTCAATTCTTCCTCTATTTATAGAAGATGTCTTGTACATGATAGGCTCCTCTTGGGGACATGAAATCAGTAAAAATACCAAGACAATTGAAGAAAAGAGTCATGTTAGAAATCAACCCCTTAAATTGAAATTCAAATTCTCTCGGATAGTTTTTTCAAACACAGGGGAACCGGTCGTCGAGAGATAAGTTGAAATTGAATTCTCTCGCGAATTTTACACAGGGGGACCGGTCAAGGGTGGGTTGTGACCGCCCCTATGTGGTTGGAGGAACAAAAATGAGAAACAAAATGTGTCATTCTTAGGGGGCGTTCAGTACACGGTCGCCCCCTGGGCCGACGGTCGCCCTCCCCCATTTTCCCCGATCCGTTTTCTGTTGCAAAACTCAACACAGTACGGGGTTGCCCTATGGGCGACGGTCGAGCTGAAACAAATGTGTTGTCCAATTTTAATCGAAAATAAACTACAAGAAATACTCCGAAAAATAGTAAAAACATTTTAGACCAATCGGGAGTATTAGGACAACATATAGGGACATTGTTTTGATGTAAAAACATTTGACACAAAATCATATAAAAGCGTTGTCCAATTTTGTTGAAAATAAACTTGAAGAAATACTCCAGGAAATTATTAAAATCATTTTAAATCATTTAGGAGTATTTGGACAACCTTTAAAAACATTGTTTTGGTGTACAAACAAAATCATCAAAATCATGATAAAACCATTTATCAAACAATCTCCCCCTTTTCGATGATTACAAACCAAAACAATTCAACAAGGCCGATTTTGAAAACAAAACAATTTTGAGAGGCGATTTTGAAAACAAAACAAGTTTTCCGGTCAAAAATGAATATCCGTTGAGAGCGACAACATTCGCGCAATAAAATTGCAAGGATAGGAGTAGAGATATTCAAACACATATAGCAAATACTCCCCCTATCAACATGCACAACAAAAGTAATAAAGAAGCAACTTCAACATAAGCTAAAATCTTAGCTTATCGATATTGAGCTTAAGTATCAAAAACTTAAAAGCTCCCCCTGTCAAAGAGACATCATTAGAACCGTATATAAGTCAATACTACAACCAATGGACCATGATTCATACATAACCATAATGCACCAAGTGGACTAAATATGATCCACCACTTATGGCTTTATGAAGCCATAACTTATAGCTTCTTTTCGTTAAGCTTATAGCTTCTTTTCGTTAAGCTTATCTTAGCTTCTTTGAGCTAAAGAGCTTATAACCTATTTCTCCCCCTTTGGAATCATCAAAAATAATGTTAGCAAGATAAATACATCATATATTCATATTAAAGTGCGCAACTAAACCGATGTATCGAGCTATTTGAATAGTGAAGCTTATAAACCAAATAGGAGTGAAAAGTCGAATCATACGATTTGTAGAAGCTTATGAAAACTCATGAGATTTGCAAAACATGATCTCTATAAAAATATAAGTCATTTGAAAACGAGAGAATCATGTAGGTGATGAATTTTTCATTGAAACGTTTTATCGAACACTTGGCGGGCGTCAAAAATTGAAAAAGATATATATAGCCCTTGTAAATGAAATCAAGCCAAGTTTTTCATCACCAAATACAATTTAACAAATATCATTCATCAACAATCAATAAGCTTATCACAAAAATATATGAATTGCATCAAGAAAAATACATATAAGCCACAAACTCAAGGGTTCAACCCAATTGAGCTAAAGAGAGTGAAATTCCTACCATTCGATCGGTAAAGACGAGCAATGATGATGATAGTCGATCTAGACAATCCTCAAACTATGTAATTCATGCAACAAAACTCATTTGAAGTGAATTTTGTGTGAAATTTGCAAAGGGGACGAAAAATGAACAAAATAAGCCAAAATGACTAAGTTCCGGAAATAGAACCATTTTTAACCGAGAAAATCGATCGGGCGCACGGTCCAGGGCATGGGCGACCGGTCGAGCTAGTGGGCGACGGTCGTCCCCGCCTTACTGGCACCATCTGCTTTTTTGGTTACGTTTGAAAAATCCAAGTTTGATCCAAAATCCGATTTTTCGCCCCTAAGTTTAAAAACGCAAAATGCAAACGTAGACCTCATTCAATATACATTATGTCATAATCAAGCTTGAAATGAGGTAAAATACTCGGAGGTAAATGAACAAATATCCGCGAGTTAACTTTGAGATGGGATTTAATCATATCTCAAGTTTTTGTTAAAAACGCAATCCCTTAGAAAGATATCGAATCTCAATATGTTTAGTTCGATTATGACGAACCATATTTTGAATAATTTTCACCGGACTTGTTATCCCGAAAAATAAGAACATTTTAAAGCTTTGGATACACAAGTCATACGAAGAAGTGCCTTTCAAATATTTGAAAATTTCTTTTAACAGCACTTTAATGAGATTCGTTGGGATAGTTTTTGAAGTCGAGCATATAGACATAAGGCATATAAAATGTCAAGTCTATGGGAATAATAAAAGAAAAACGTACCTCGAACTTGTTTGTAGGTCTATATGCCTTTCTCAACCTTTGTCAATCTCTACATTGGTAGCCATAGAGGTTGCGATGGTTCTTCTTTCTTCAATGCCTAACTCCTTTAAGAGTTCTTTTGAAATATAACCATCTTCTTGGCATTGAGTAATTTGAATTCCAATGATCAAATTTGAGCTTCCCTCATCATGATCATCTTAGGTTCACCTTGCATTGACTTGGAAAAATATCTTGCACAAATATTTATTAGTAGCACCATAAATATAATCAACATAAATTTGCACAAGTGAACAACCTTGTCCTTTTTCAAACAAGAAGTGTAGTATCAACTTTACCTTTTGTAAAATTATTTTGCAAAAATAGCTAAGTCTATCAATCGTACAAGGCCTTTTATAAAAATCATTTGGCCTAAAATTTTGAACTCCGATAGACTTATATTAGAATAAAACCATTTAGAAAGTTGGATTTAACATCCATTTGGTAAAGCTTGAATTTTTCTAAAACAAGAATAGGCAAGTAAAATGCAAATAGCTACTAAATGTGCTATGAGTGCAAATGTTACATCAAATTCAATTACCTTCTTCTTGAAAATACCTTCGAGCTACTAACCTCGCCTTTAGTTCGACCAATGTTGCCTTGGTCATTGAGTTTGTTCCGGAATACCCTTTTTGTCTTCTTCATCACTATCATCATAGGGCATCCAATTGATCTAAGGTGTTCATAATAGAACATTTACATCCAAATATTTTGAGGTAACTAATATTTGGAGTACTTCATTTCTCATCTACACAACTTAACAAACTCATTAATGGCACGCTTATATGAGCAAGAAAAAATATCCCAAGTGTAAAAACATGCCTCAATCATCAATCACAAAATATCTTGCATGAGAGCATAGTAGAAATATATATATATATATATATATATATATATATAGACCATGAAGCAAGAAACACATACTATGCATTTAGAAAATCATCAAGAGTCTAATAAATCATGCAAGTTCAAATAAGCTTAAGAAAGCTACAAAAGGTCTCTTTTTGAGATTTGAAAATCCGATAGCATATAGTTGAGACCTCATTTAAAAAAGTATTTGAACAAGAGTAGACAAAGTAAATATGTGCAATCAAATATCGAATAGTGCCTTTCGAAAAATCTAAAAATCCTCTTAATGGCACTTGTATGAAATACTAAAAAAAACAAGCACATAGGCATATGGCAATACATATATCGAGTCTATAAGAGTAAGAGTAACACAAGTAAACGTACCTCGATAATTTATGCCTTTCTTGACAAAATGGCCATTTGTGAAAATATGTAAATCCTACACAATTCTTAAAACAAATCTAGCACAAATCATAATAATAAAAGTGTAGGCTAAGAGATATCACAAGTAAGCTCATGCCATAAAAATCCATAAGAGATGATAATACACTTTAGTCTACAAAAATGCACAAGAGTTTTAAAAACATCATATAAGGTCTTCTTTTTCAAAAAATTTTAAAAATACAAATAAGTTTTGAAGACCTTAATTTAAAATTTAAATACATGAAAACTCATTTTGCAGTTAAGACACAAATAAAAATATGCATAGAAATAAAATAAAATGCATATTTAAATGGGGAGATACGGTTTACCAATTACGCCGTTTCCATGGGTTTTCCCATTGTTGATGATATCTTCCCTTTTTAAAATCTTCATGTTGATGGTAATCTCTCCAATTATTCCATCTCCAAAATTTTTGTCCTTCCCATTGTTGATGGTCTCTTCTTCTTTGAAAATCATCTTGTTGATGATGTCTTTGCCATTTCCAAGGATTGTGTTCTTCCCATTTTTGATTATATCCTCTTCTTGGAAATTGGCTTTGTTGAAAATAGTTTCTCCTTCTTTGATCAAATGAATCGGTCATTTGATGCCTTCTTGGCGGTATGAATTTTCTTCGATCATTATTTCGCCAAGTACCTAATATGACATTGTTTTGTGGTACCCTCATGTGTTTGGGTCCTTTGGGATTAGTCTTGAGACTTTTAGGTCTCCAACAATAATTAGAGTTATTTCTAGCTCGACAAGAATTAGCCGTATGACCCTTTTTAACGCAATAAAAACAAGTAATAATTCTAGGAGCATAATGGCCAATATGCATAGTGACTTGATCATTTTTCATATGATTAACAACATTAGGCTTATGATCAAGTCCTTTTTTCAATTTATCACAACTATGAACATCAATAATATCGGTCATTTTATCGGTACTCAAGTTGGATTTTGATAAATCATTTTTCATGCAATTAATATCCTCAACAAGAGTACTATTTTCTTTTTCAAGGTTTCTAACCTTGTCAAGTGTGGTGGTGTGATCACTTGATAGTGATTCATAGGAAGTAAATAAACTATCCTTATCATTTTTCAAAACATTGAATTCCTTTTTCAATTTTTTGTACTTAACAAGCAAGCTTTGAATTCATCTTGAAGATCATCAAAATCATTTTGAAAATCACTATAATCATTTTGAATAACAATATCATAGGAAGTAGAGGGTTTAAGACATACCTCGTTTTCTTCTTCGATGCCCATAAGACAATGTTCAACTTCTTCATAGTTGGAAGTTGTAAGAGTGTTCTTTAGATTTGACATTGTATCCCTTTGAGAAGTAGATGCTTTTGTTTGACTCCTTTCATTTGCAAATAATCCATAGATGGCTTCTAATTTTGCTATACTTCATGTGCCGATCGAATTCCTACAATATGTTCATATTCTAAATTAGTAAATGAACAATACAAAATATGAGAGCTTTACCGTTTAAGGAGATGATTTTCTTTTCTTCATCATTGAGCTCTTTGAAGCCTTTGGAGGTGTGTGGTGTATCTTTCATCGGAATGGATTCTCCATTTATGACGGTGTTCCAAATATCAAACCCGCAACCTTGTAAATAGCATTCCATTCTTTCTTTCCAAAATATAAAATTTTTGGAATCAAACCGAGGTGGCTTGGTGGTGGAGGTGCCGGAAAGATGAGCTTCGTCAGAGCCGACGATCGTTTCTCTTCACTCGCGATGTGAAACGAGCTTGCCAAAGAGTTTGGCTCGATACCACTTGTAAGTCCAGCGGCTACGATAATCTAGAGGGGTGAATAGATTATCTCCATCTTTTCGATTTCGCCCTCTTTTTCGAACCGAATGCTCAAAGACAATAATAAAGGTGCGGAATGTAAACAACACACGCCGATTTATAGAGGTTCAACCCACCTAGGGCCTAATCCTCTACCACCCCAAAGATATCCAGGGATGGATTTCAAAAAGAAAAAGATTTTATTAATTTACCACAAATTAATACAACACCAACTTACAACAACACCTTGAAGAGCACCACACTCTTCTTCAACACCACCTTGAGATTACCACAATCTCTTCTTCAAGATTACCACAATCTCCAACGGCACCTTGTGAAGATTACCACAATATTCAACCTTGAAGAATACCAAATTCTTCAACACTCAACAAGAAGATTACCACAATCTTCTTACACCTAACACTTAGATCACCCAAGTGTGTTCTTACCACAAGAACACTCACAAGGATATCTTGTGTTGAATGATTACCCAAATTCAAGATTACAACTCGATAATTGATAATACAATAGAGTGCAAGTGTAATCAAGAAAAGCCTAGACCTCAAGGATGTGAAAGTGAATAGCTAGGCAAATTACAACAAGAAATAAGACAATGTAAGAACAAGTGTATTCTTGAGTGTATCTTGTTGTGTTGTAGTTTTCTCTCTTATTGTGTTGCTTCAATTCTTCCTCTATTTATAGAAGATGTCTTGTACATGATAGGCTCATCTTGGGGACATGAAATCTGTAAAAAATACCAAGACAATTGAAGAAAAGAGCTGTTAGAAATCAACCCCTTAAATTAAGGAAAAGCTGTCTGCAAACTCAACGGATAGTTTGCTGTCAAAAGAGGGGTTCGACCGGTCGCGCAGAGATAAGTTGAAATTGAATTCTCTGCAAATTTTACACGGGGGACCGGTCGAGGTGGGTTCGACCGGCCGCCCCCTATGTGTGACCCGGTTGAGGGAACAAAAATGAGAAACAAAATGTGTCTGTTCTCGTGGGTACGCTCAGTGCACGGCCGCCCAGTGGTCGACCGGCCGCCGCCCCAGGGTCGACCTGGCCGCCCTCCCCCATTTCCCTTCAGTCCCGTTTTCTGTTCCAAAACTCAACACAGGTACGGGTTGCCTTATAGGGCGACCGGTCGAGCCTGAAACAAATGTGTTGTCCAATTTTAATCGAAAATAAACTACAAGAAATACTCCGAAAAATAGTAGAAACATTTTAGACCAATCGGTAGTATTAGGACAACATATAGGGACATTGATGTAAAAATATTTGACACAAAATCATATAAAAGCGTTGTCCAATTTTGTCGAAAATAAACTTGAAGAAATACTCCGGAAATTATTAAAACCATTTTAAACCATTTAGGAGTATTTGGACAACCTTTAAAAACATTATTTTGGTGTAAAAATAAAATCATCAAAATCATGATTTATCAAACATTCTATGGGCCTAAGGAGGTGCAAGAGATAGTTGAGGGATTATTTGCAACTTGAATTATAAATTATTAGCAAGTACATTTTCTTATTTGATCAAAAAGTTCCAAATTTTTTTTTAAATAAAGCTCAAAGTATTATATATATATATATATACGTTTAATTTCTTCCATAAAGGCATTAAATTTTTATGAAAAGGCATGGATAATTATATATTACAATAGTAAAATAAATATGAATTAATTTTAGCATATTACTAGTATTAATAATACTATATATATTAGAAAATTTACACTATATATTTTATAATAAATGTAAATAGTCAAATTCAACTACAAGTATCATTTCATCATCTGTAATAGTATAATATATAATTCTAAAACTAATTGAGTGAGTGATTTTTTTAAAAGACTTAAGTTTTTGTAAAGTAATTTCAAATATAAAACTTAATAAGTATTATATTTAATTGTTGAAATTTGACTTAATGTGGAAATTATTAACTTTTGTTTTTAACTATTTTTGGTTTAATTGTTTATTATCACTTTTTTCATTTAAAACACAACTCTTAATGACAAAAATGGCTTAATTTTCATCTATATTGGGTTAAAGTTTATTATTTTAAATACGACACGTAAAATAAATGGAAGCTCTGACTTTATGTTTAAGTGTTAAAATAAATGGAAGCTCTAACTTTATATTTAAGCTCTAAATACGATTCTTTATGAAAAGTGTTATTCTTTTTGGCACATATTTTATATTTTAATATCTGTTTTGAGTTACGTTTCTTTAATCAAAGAAGTTAGAGATAATGAAAGAAGTAAGCACACGATCATACCATGATAATATTAACTTTTATTTTATATGTTTTCGAGAAATAAGAATTACAAAGAAAGTTATGAGGTTGTTCTTGATTTTAGTAAAGAAGTAATTTAATAAATTTTAAATTTTTTATACGAGTTTGTAGTTAAAGTAATATCGCTCACTCTTTGCAATGATGTTGATATGAACCTAAGTATTCCAGTATTCTTTAGATTTATACCATTCCTTCCATTCTTCCCAACTCATTAAATTTTTAATTAATGTAATAACTTGTGATATATCAATTTTTAGCTCATGAATTACCAAATAATCTTGCATAATGCATCTAATTTTAAAATAGTTCTGAAATTAATTAAGAAAAATACTTTCATAGCCACTAGACTATCAAAAAAGATTGATTAATATGATCCTGAACTAACATAAAAACTTATTTTGCTTTATAATAATTTTAGTTTTTCTGTTGTATTGAGTTTTTTAAAAGATTTATGAATGAAGATAAATACTTAAAAAACAAAATATATATTAAATTAATTTGAAGTATTTCAATTTTAATAATTCAAGTATTTTAATTGGTACATATTTATTTGTAAAGCACTTTAAAATGTTCATCAATAAAATTATTTAAATTTTAATAAATTCACGTGCGACGCATGTGTTTCTTGCTAGTCTTCTAAAACTGCAAGTACCCCATTGACATTTTATTTTATTTTACAAATTGCAGCTTATTAGTTAGATAAATACAAATTTCACAGTGTTAGTAATACTTTACGACGGTATCTGATATAGTTTTTGCAATTACCTCTAAATAACACTTAAAATTATGATAATCGAAACAAAGTTACAGAGAGAACAAGTATTCCGAGACACTACTGTATAAGTTCTCCCCAAGGCTAAAGTAGCACTAAAACACACAACACATGGCCCATGAAACTGAATCACAGAAAACCAATCAAAACATTCATTCATAAAGGAAATACAGTTAGTCCCATTTGTAAAGACCCTTATATGGCCTGTTACAGTATAAGTATCAGCACTTTACAGATGCTAAGATAACAAAGAGAATGGACTATGCAGCAACTCAGATGTACCCATCTTCAAAAATACTTACATTTGAAAATGCACTTCTGAATCGTTAAACCGTGTGACGAATCTTACAAAAGAGGGGATGAAATGAAAGGAGAGAGATGGGGAGGCATTCAAACATTTACACATTTACTCCGAGAACTCAAATCTTCGTTTTCGTTTACATAGTTTTTCTCCAAAGCAAGTCCTATCCCTCTAAGGTCACATGAGTAATGGAATTTGTATCCTTCGAACGGCATTTTCCCATTAGCGGCGAGGAAAAAAGAATGGATGAGAAAGACGAGAACGTCAATATCTTCTAACCCATAATATTCTACGGTTTACCATTTGGTTTTTGGGGAATTATGAGCAATCTGATGATAAGGTGAAGCATGGGTAGTAGTACCGTTTGGAATCAAGAGGCTTCTCGGCTGCTGCTGTCCGTTTCTGAAGAACGACCCATGAGTTCTTAGCCCGTTTTCCCGTTCGGGCTTGAGCTGACCCGTTCGGTTCGCACCGTCTGAAAGTAGTAAGACGAGCTAGCCATGTCCTTGAGGTTTGGCAGAGGCTTTAAAGCTTCCACAACTTCGCTCATTAGCGGCCTGGCTTTGGGATCGCGGCTAAGGCAGCGAGCTGCCAACTGTGCGGCTTTTTGGGCACCTTTGATTGAAAAATGACCTTCAAGCCGAGGATCTATCAAACGATAAAACCGTCTCTTTTCGCCCAGGTGGGGTCGAGCCCATTCCACAAGGTTATGTTCCCCGTTGGGCCGATTTTTGTCCATTGATCTTCTACCTGTAAGCATTTCGAGTAGGACAACTCCGAAGCTATAGACGACACTTTTTGATGTAAGATGTCCTAAAACAAGAATAAATACAAGTCTATCAGAATAAAAGACGGATATCCTGGAAAGCAAACAAAATCACTAACTACTCCTGAGGTTTAACGTAATTACCAAAAAAAAAAAAAAAAAAAAAATCCAGTTCTTTCAAAATTACAAAAATCCCTAAATCCCTGAAAGTATTACAAACACCCATTGAGGTGTGTATTTGTTTTAACAAGTAGCCACTTGTTGAGGATGCAATTTGTAAAACAGAAACAAATATGAAGTGGGTATTTGTAATTTGGAAAGATAGCTGGGATTTTTTGTAAATAGACAGAAACCCAAGGGTATTCATTGTAATTAACCGTATCATAAATGTTCCCTGCAGTGACAAAAGGAATTTATAGAGGATAGTGGTTCAAGCAGATTATCGATCTTACTTTTCCAAATTCCCATACGTTACGGGATTATTATAGATAATAGTGCACAAAGAAACTAACATCACCCAATTAGAACGTCCCTAATGTATTTTTTTTTTTTTTCCTTTTTCCTATTATAGGAATATGAATTTGTTACTGCCACTTGCATGATGTGCAGCTTGAAAAAACAGTGGCAGGCTTGTTTCAAACCATAAAGGAGTACTCAAACGAAATCAGAGACAAAAATCATAATCATAATTCATTCAGAAGAAAACAGCCAACGTCTAATGGGAGATAGCGTCTCATAATAGTACTGTTTCTTTTCCATGTGTTGCTTCCTGACAGGGAGCATGACTTCAATATTAATGAAGATTAAAACCAAAATAGAGTTTACCCGTCATGACATATTCTGGGGCTGCATAACCATAGGTTCCCATCACACGTGTAGAAACATGAGTTTTTCCTTCATCCGGAGCATCTTTAGCAAGTCCAAAATCAGAAAGTTTGGCATTATACTCCTGGAAGATAAGTTATAGAGTCAAATACATTTCTGGCAAGTATTAACTAATTACAAGAACTACCCCTGAGGTCTATCCTAATTACAAAAACCATAGTCTTCTTTCAAAATTACAAGTACCCCTTTGACAATTGCTTCTATTTTACAAATTACATCCTCAACCTCAAGGGGATGTTTGTAACACCTTAAGGGGTTGTTTGTAATCTTAAAAGATAACTGGCCCTTTTTTAATTAAGCTAAACCTCAGGAGTATTTTTTGTAATTATACCTTAATATATATATCAGGCTAAAGTGTCATTTTGAAGAATGTGCTTTACAAAGACTTGAGAACTCACAGCATCCAAGAGGATGTTAGACGTCTTAAAATCACGATATATAACCGGCCTTTCTGCTTCCTCATGCAGAAAAGCAAGGCCCTTTGCAGCACCTAGAGCTATTTTCATCCTGATAGACCAAGGAAGTGGCAGAGACCCTACAATTAACAATGTTAATATACATATCAAGATAGGTTATCAAACAGATGCTAAATGATATTTTGAAGATAAACAATAACCAATTGATTTTTCGTTTTTAAAGTTAAAGTTTTTAATGGGAAGCCTATATTCACAGCAAAATTAATCCACATTCAACTATAATCCCACAGAGAGTAAGCATTATCCGAAAAACAACATTCGCCCAACACAATCCAGCATGATAACTTGAATTTTACAAATTCATCGACACAAATGCGCTGAAAGAAGGTTTTAAATACATACTCCTGAATAAATGGTTCTCCAAGCTTCCTCTAGGCATGAACTCGTAAGCGAGCAGCCTCTGATCGTCTTCGATGCAGTAACCAATTAATTTAACCAAATTAGGATGAACAAGGTCACCCAAAAGTTTCACTTCAGCCTGCCAAATAATAGCAAGTCAGAATAATCCAACACAAGAATACTAAAACACAAAAGCATAAACTTTCAAGCAAAATCGAAGTAAGAAAGGATCGAACCAGCCATTCTTTGTGACCCTGAAGTCCGTCATGATTGAGGGTTTTGACAGCAACAGTAAGTCCTGTCCCGGTTTAACTGGTGCAGTACCATTCTCTTCAATCCATCCTTTGAACACACAACCAAATCCCCCTTCACCAAGAAGGGACTCTGGTCTGAAATTCCGCGTGGCCAACTTAAGGTCGTTAAAGGAAAATTTCCGAAGTCGGGCAGAAACTTTAAGCTCCTCTTCAAGTTTGGAGGTGGAAGAGTTACTTTCGGCATTGCTCGTGGTGGTGGATGGTATTAGAGGGGCAACTGGTTGGTCTCTGCCTGTATCGTTTGTAGTTTTACTTTCTGCTCATATGCACAATGAAACAATAGATAAGAAGAAAGATACTATTTTTATGATATGGAAACTGGAAAGTAAGAAGTATATAGTCTGGTGCAGACCACACATATCATACCTAACGATTCGAGCATTATAAGTTATTGAAACAACTAAATGGAGAGTACCTAATGACACTTTAACAATGTTTATTACTAAACATGCAACAAAAGAGTGCACATTGCCAGGAACGCATTTCATGCATAATTTTCAAGTGTATATAGCTGGATATTAGAACACTTCAAAAACAAGATTTATGTGCCAGAATTGATCAATCAAGAGTAACCTAAGCTAATTTTAAAATGTCACTGTATAAATCATGTCAGAACCCATTTCTACTAGGACAATAAAACAACAAAAAGAGCGGACAGTTTAGAGCAATTACAGTTTGAAATTAATTTTATTTACGCGGTGTAGTCTAGACATTAAACCATTTATTGGTATAAAGAACTCTATATAATCATAACCAGTATAAAACAATTTGCAGTCCCTGGAGACAGCCCTAGTTACGATTTAGTAAAGTCACAAGTCACATATGAAAATACATCTGTGGAAAACTAGGTCCTAAACCATATTATCACCAGATCAGAATGAGTCTCTCTGTAACAATTACCTTAAACAAAATTCCTACCATGGGATAGTTAAGCAGTTAAGGATACAACAGAGGGAACTTATATTTGGGTTCCTAAGATGTATACACTTCAAATAGCCAACGGCAAGGTGGATGCATAAAAATTAAGTCAAATAAGAAACACCAACACAGACATAACTAAATGATGCATATGCAGCTACAGACATTATGATAGAACGCTTTATAAAACTTATTTTCCAACAACAGAAAACAGAATACATGAATCCATAAGTTATCCAGATAAAATTCATGGAGACCACTAATTATGCATTCTTCCAGTAATGCAGCTCAGTCTAACTACTGCAACTAAGTTCCACAGCGATGTAAAAAGTTGGCTGAATAAAGTTCAGCTAACCATTATTTTTTTCCTCATAAGCACATATATTACTCTATTAGTCAACCTTAACAAATCTAACTCAAAGTTTGACTTTGTCATGTGTTTATTTGATAGCTCTTTTAAGAGCACTAATAGGCCTTCTTTGTGCGCCAAAAAATCAAAATAACATCACATAGTTTCTCTCATTTTATTGAGTACTGTTGTTGCATCTATAACTTCATGTAGTTACAGAAAATTTACTACGTCAGAGCAGCAACCGAAGTTACTAATAATCCTCAAATACAAACAACTTCCACAATAAGTCAACCTGTTTTACTCATGGAGTAATAGAATAATGGAAGAACTCTCATCGATTAGAAAAGGAATGTTCATTTTGTCTAAGATACAAATTTTTAAGAATAAACTTGTTTCCCAAGTTAACGCAACCAACCTTGCTAACACAGTAATATACTTTCAAAATCCAAATAATCTTCCAATGGTGGTTATGGTAATCTATATGCCAACCAGACCTAAAAACTCCCAACTCCGTTGCACAGCAATCAGTACAGCTCAACAAATCATATCCAAAAATATAATCAGTGCACTTGCAAATATATTGAACTCCAACAAAAAAAAACAAAAAACTTCTTCAACTAAAAGAAAGAAGTTTGGAGCTCATATCAAGCTAAACTGAGAACTAATATGAGCAATAACAAAGATAATATATCATAAAGTGCAACCCAAACACAATATTTTCATAAAAATTTGGACATTACCATGAGTGCTGATGCCACTAATAGAGCTATCAACTTTAGATCTTGAAGTAATACAGCAGTCAAAAACCTTAACCTAATGCAACATCCAGTCTCCTCCACAGTATCATCATCTATTTTCTTCCTCCCCTTTGATTTCTTGACATCCCAAGAATCCATTTTTACGCCATCATCACCAAAGCCCATCTTTAGCAGACCCAAAAATCATCAAAAGCCCCAATAAACCAGAATTTTCTACCAAAAAAATCCCTCAATTCGAGTGCAATTTCATAAAATCACCTAAACCTACTCAAACCCATTTCAGAAATTAAATATAATATAACGAAGGAAAAGCCTTCCTTCCACTTTCACGAAAACCCAAATCGCGAAAGGACAAAACAATAGTCTCTTCCCTTCAAGAACCGATTTTCATTCAACAAACCCAACGAATTTTGTAGATAACCCAAAGAAAAAGCCCAAAAAGAACAGCTCAACCCAAATAGCTCCAAAGACTACAGAATATCCTTTCCACTTCAATAACAAATTTCTAAAAACCCAGAAAGAATCGATGAAATTACTAAGACCCAGTCGAAAAGTAGAGCTGAAAATTACACTGAGAAGGTACAAAAGAGCTCAGTGATTGCAGATCACATGCTTGACCTTCAAAGCACAAACTTTGCCCCTTGGCACTGTGCAACAAGCAAAGCTGGAATCAGATAATAATAAAAATAATAGTGATAATAATCTTAGTTCTAAAAAGTATAACTATTACTATGCCACAACCCCAGATAATGCCTCTCTTGAAAAAGATACCGAATTATCAACAAAAAACTGACCAGTTCAATGCTCAAGAAATATATAAATATATACTTGGTACTATTTGTATTTAATCAACTACAATAAATTTACAGTATATTTAAGTAGTATATTTAAGTTGTTTCTTTGTACTGTGCGTATGTATGTACGCAACCTATAATGAGCTATACGCAAGAAAAATGAAAAAGTATTTTTTTTTTTGAGTGGAAAATGAAAAAGTAATTGAAAACTAAGAATTATCAGCTCTTACTTTTTTGTAGAATCTAAAGGCTAATAAAGTGAATAGGAGTCTGCCTGGCGGGCTGAAAATTCCAATTCCAAAAATATCCTTGTGTACTTTTACACAATTACACTTGTTGATAAGCAAGTGGATGCCACCAAATAGGGGAAATTTTATGTTATTTGTTTTGGTGTTACTTAAGTGTAAAGAATAATTAGATCTTAAATGATGATATGATATCCTAACATTATATATTGTAGGGGTGTCAATTTCCGACCCGACACACAAACTCGATATGAAAATAACACGAAATTAATGGGTATAGCTTCATGGGTTCGGGTTGAACCCGAATAACCCACCAATTAAACAGGTTAGGTTCAGGTCAAACCTGTCATTAGGGGTGTCAATTTGGGTTGGGCCCAGGTTCGTGGGTCCGGGTTCGTAGGTTTGCGTGTCAGAAACAGCCGACTCGGACCCAACCTGTTTAATTATTCGTGTCATAATCTTGAACCCGGACCCGACCTGCTTATTTCACATGTAACCCGGACCCGACCCGCATAACCCGTCTAATAAAATTATTTTAATATACATTTAATAGTTTTAATCGAATAAATTTAGTTTTTTTTTTTTTTTTTTTTTAGTTTTTTAGAACATACACTATCCAATCAATAAAAAATATCACAAAATTCGCAACATACAAAAAGAAATAACATAATTGCATAAATAACATTACATACTAATTAATAATATTTTGAGGACAATATTCAAAAGCATAATAATAACAAATACATAATTAATGAGGTTTTATCATTTGAGTTTTAAAGATATGTCTTGTTTGTTGTTTTTTCATACAATTAATTACTTAATTTTCTTTTAAATTCACAAACGGGTTAGACGAGTCATAGTAGGTTGACCCGGACCCGACTTGTTTGATTGGCAGGTTATTCGAGTTCGATCCAATTTTGACCCGGACCGAAGCCTGGACTCATACCCATTAATTTCGTATTAGGTTCATGTTGGGTTTGCGTGTCGGGTCCTAAATTGATACCCTACATGTCATTACCCATTTAACCCGTCTAATTCGTTTGGAAATTTAAAAAAAACTAAGCAAATAATTAATTATAAGAAAAAACAAATAACAAGACATGTTTTTAAAACTTAAATGCTAAAACCTCCTTAATTATGTAAGTTGTAATTATTTTGCATTTTTTTCATATGTTGTCCTCAAAATATGATTAGTATACTATGTTATTTATGCAATTATGCTATTTTTTTTTTGTATGTTGTGAATTGTGATATTTTTTATTGATCGATAGAGTGTCATAGTAAGTTATTATAAAAAAAAAAAAAAAATTATTCAGTTGAAATTATTAAATGTACATAAAAATAATTTTATTAGACATGTCATTACCCATTTAACCGTGTTCAAAATTTCGACACAAATAATTAAAAAGGATCCCGAAGCAACCCATACGAACTCGAACCCAACTTAAATTTAATAATATATTGTGAATTTATTATTTTATGTTTATAATATTGTTGTATCATCTAAAGTCTTTATGTTTTATATTTGTAAAAACTTGATGATTTGTAATTCATGTGTTTCAAAACTGGATCAATAAAAAAAATCGATTTGTTGTTGGTCCGTCTAATCTATCTAATCAAAATCAATAATATTTTTATTTCTATATATAAAAATAAATATAATAGATTAATTGTTATGCAATACATTGTAAAGGTAAAAGAATAGTCAACACAAAAAAACATATATAACAAAGTTCAAAATTTATATAATTCTGAGTTCTCAAATCTTTCAACCAAAATCAAAATTTAAGTAAAATCTACAAAAGTATTACATTTTTTTCAACAGCCAAAAGTTTCAACTGGTTGTCTATTTAAAAGAATTTGACATCTAAACTTTATTTTCCCAATTCAAATATTCTACCAAAACCTCTATATTAATTCCAATTAAAAGAATTATACATTAGCTATTTAGCTTCTATAATTTTCTTATTTTTATCCTGTTAGATAAAGAATTCTATTTCCTCACAATGCAAGGAAGAATGGAAATTCTTCTCACTTTAGGCTCTCTTTCCCATTAAGCTAAGACCAAAAACCCATAGAATAGCTATGACTTATGAGTTCTTCACAAGTATTTACATAATAATATAATTTTGCTGTAGGTCCTTATTGCATATTTAATTTAATGTGCTACCCCTTAGAATTAAATATATACATATATATATATATGGATTGTATCAAATGAGACCACATTTATGGGGTAAGACAGTGTGGACCTATGAAGCACTGATACGGATATGGGACACGGACACGATCGTCACGCACGGTACGAAAATACGACATATTTTGAAATTTTAAAGATCTGGTACAGTATATATATATATATAAAATTATATATTTTTATATTATTGAAAATACAAATGTACTAAGTATAATTAAAAAATAATGTTTCAAGTATAAAAAAAAACCAAAATTTCATAAGTACTCAAATCTGAAATGTGATAACTCACATAGACACACAAAAAAATGCTGAAAAAAAAATGAACAATAGAATAAATTCTATCTATTTCCATGTGTAGATATATCCATGGAGTATCGGATAAAGTGTCGTATCAGATACATATCCGGTAGGAGTATGGCATCCTCAAAGAAGTATATGTGCTTCCTAGGTGTGGACTAATCCTGTCCATTTATTTAATTTTTTCAAAGGCTGAGATTTAATTGAGTTTTAAGCATTTTTTTTATTTTAATTTGAATAAGGGTAGATTAGTCATTTGCCATATAACTGATTCCTTAATTCACAGTTTCACATGTTTTTGTTTGACAACTTTAATATGCAATACATATATATTAAATATACAGTATAATAGCGTTAAATATGCAGTAAATATATGTTAAATATATAGTATAATAATGAGCGTGATTTCTTTCTCTCTCTCTCTCTCTCTCTCTCTCTCTCTCTCTATAACTGCTTCTTTAATTCACGGTCTCCATATATTTTTGTTTGACAATTTTAATAAGCAGTACATATATGTTAAATATGCAGCATAAGATGAAAAATATGCAGTAAATATATGTTAAATATACAGTATAATAATGAGTGTGATTCTCTCTCTCTCTCTATAACTGATTCCTTAATTTACGTTCCCCACATGTTTTTGGTTGACAATTTTAATATGCAATACATATATGTTAAACATGCAGTATAATAGTGTTAAATATGCAGTAAATATATGTTAAATCTACAGTATAATAATGAGTGTGATTCTCTCTCTCTCTCTCTCTCTCTAACTAATTCCTTAATTCATAGTCTCCACATGTTTTTGTTTGACAATTTTAATATGTAGTACATATATGTTAAACATACAGTATAATAGTGTTAAATATGCAGTAAATATATGTTAATATGTAGTATAATCATCGCAGAGCACATAACGGTCCCCACATGTTAATGAGCGTGATTATCTCTCTCTCCATAACTGATTCCATATTGGACGGTCCCCACATATTTTTGTTTGATAATTTTATCCTTATTGGGGATTTAATTAATAGGTTAATGTATTATTATCCTATATTAATAATAAGGGATGGTTGAGATCAGTCCACACTGTCTCACCATAAAATATGGTCTCATTGGATCCTCCCCCTATATATGTATATGTATACACACATATGGTTAAATGTGGGAAAATATATTCATAGAATATATACTCCCTCCTATTCAAAATAAGTGATGTTTTGGTGCATAATTTTTTTCCAAAATGAATGGTGTTTTGACATTTTCAAGGCTAGTGATAATTTTTTTTCCCTCAAAATTACCCTTAAATGTATTATTTTCCAACCATTCGCCTTAATTTAATTCTTAGCCACAGCAAGTGAACGGTGTAATTAATAGATAAGGTAAGCAAGGTCGACTCCACATAGACTAATAAATTAATGCACTAATTATTGAGATTGTAATAGCACTATTTTTATTTAGACGATCGAAATGTGATTGTTGTTTTATAAACCCTTAAAATATTTTATCATAAAAATAACAAAGCAAGAGTTACGATTGAAAAGATCAAGTGAAGAGATGGATTTCAAGGTTATGGTTTGAGTTAATCTCCTCTTGTTATTAGATTAATCAAGCCAAAGTTATTATCTATCTTCCCTATAAGACGATCGAAAAGTAATTTAATTTATCTCTCTCTCTCTCTCTCTCTCTCTCTCTCGACACAAGAAATATGTTGATTGAATTATCTATGCTAAAGCATCTCTACTCAACATAAGATAAACAACTCCCAAAGCATATAAGACCAGTAATCCTCACAAATACTCACAAACATTGAAACTCATCTCTCGAATTATGAATCAACACATCAAGCATGCTAAACCATTGGCCATATGATAAAACAAGTAATAAAGCAAAGTACTGGAATATGGTTCGAAATAATAACTTCAACTAAAATTAAGCATCAAATAAGAGTTAATTAACCTAATCCCAAATCCCGGAATCACAAGATGTTTAGCCGGACATGGGAAACGAATAATTCATAGACAATTGTTCAGATCCATATCAAACTAGATGAAAATAAGAATACAATAGAGTAAGAAAGACTCAGAGATATCGATGATCTCTCAATCAATATTCAATCCTCAAGCGTGGATGCGATCTTGACCTTTCTCTCGATTCCTCCGGTAGAAGGATGTTATTTTCTCTGCTTTCTAGGGTAAAAGTATGTGTCCCTTCATCTGGGTCCGCCTCCTCTCTATTTATAATATTCCCGGGCCAAACTTAAGTCAATGAAGCAAAACTTTGTAAACCCGCACAGACGCACGGGCCGTGCCAAAGTGCACGACCAGCCCATGCGTTAAGTCGAAACTTTGTTTTTTTCTTGAGCAGACGCACGGGCCGTGCGTATAGGCACGACTAGAGGTGGCAAAATCTAGCCCGGCCCGCAGGCCAACCTAGCCAGCCCGAGGTTTGGGATGGACTGGGTTGCAAATTTTCAGGCCCGAAAAAAGTCGGGCCTATTTGGCCCGGCCCGAATGGCCCGACAGACCGGGCTAGCCCGACTTTTTTGGGTCGGCCCGAAAATTTACACACATATTATATGCATGGGCTGGGCCAAGCAATTTCGTGGCCCGACCAAAATCAGGTTGGCCCAACCCGGCCCGAAATTTTGCAAAAGCCCATCTGGTTTGGTTGGTGGCTCGGCCTGACTTATTGCCGGCCTCTAGGCACGATCGGCCGTCGTCAAGTTGAATGTCCAACCTGTGTATGGATCACACACGGACCATGCCTATGCGCACAGTTGCCGTGCGTGTCTCTTTTTGCTGGTTCCTCCGATCTCTTCTGTTCACCTCCAAACTTCGCATAATCGCTTGATTCTTCCTGTGCTGCAATGCTTCAAATTGCCACAAAAGTACTCCAAACATCGTTATTTTCCTGCAAAGCGTAATATATTTTCCACAATGTGAGAACACGACCCATTTTACTAAGTTAGTGCATGTTTATCGATTCATTATAGCCAAAATCATGCCCAAAATAAGAGAGAGAAGAAAAGAATGGAGTTTTGATTTTTGCCCACAACATATATCCAAAATCATGGCTCTTTTTTGATATTTATCAATTCATTATAGCCAAAATCATGCCCTGGATCGCACTATTTTTTCAAAACGTTCGAAATCTTATTACAGGGCAACCGGTCGCCCTATGTTATTTTTGACAGCAAAAATTCCAACCGTTGCAATCCTTATCAGCAAGATTTATTTTTCATTTTTGTACAATATTTCTACATCTTGTGATCTTCTTTTTGTAGACAAAAGTGAAGAGGAAGGAGCCTATGTTGGTGAAGACTTCCCTATAAATAGAGGATGAATTGAAGACACAAGACACAACACATACAAGCAAAATACACAACAAGAAATCTGCAAATTGTTCAAGCTTTCATTTTTTACATTCTTGTTGTAATAATTTCAAGTACTTTCACTTGCACATCTTTGAGGTCTAGGCTTTTTGATTCTTGATTACACTTGCACTCAATATTTGTATTGGTTTCATAGAGTTGTAATCTTAAATTTTGTCCATCATTCAACACAAGACATCTTTGTGAGTATTCTTGTGGTAAGAATACACTGGGTGATCTAGGTGATAGGTGTTTGAAGAGTGTGGTACTCTTCAAAGGTGGTGAAGGAAGATTGTGGTAATCTCATTGAAGGTGTTGTAAGATGATTGTGGTAATCCTCAAGGTGTTGTATTAATTGTGGTAATTAATAAAATCTTTTTTTCTTTTGGAAATCCATCCGGAGATCTTTGGGGTGGTAGAGGATTAGGCCCTAGGTGGGTTGAACCTCTATAAATCAACGAGTGTTGTTTAATTTCCGCATTTACATTCTTGTCATTTACTTGTTGATTCGAAAAAGAGAGCGATTTGCAAAAAAAAATCGGCATAATCTATTCACCCCCTCTAGATTATCGTAGCCACTTGACTAACAAGTGGTATCAAAGCCAAACTCTTTGGCTAGCTCATTCCGATTCTTCCTTTCGGCTACTCCATTTTGTTGTGGTGTCCTTGGAGCCGAAAAATTATGACTATATCCCTTGATTTCACAAAAGACTCTAAATTCGCCATCAAATTCTCTACCTCGATCACTTGAATAGACTTAATAATATCTTCCTTTTCATTTTCAATAAGTCTACACAACTTAACAAACTCATTAACGACATCGCTTTTATTTGTAAGAAATAGAGCCCAAGTATATCTAGAAAAATCATCAACTATAACAAAAGTATAATGTTTTCCACTTAGACTTGTCGTACCAATATCCCCATACAAATCAAGATGAAGCATTTGTAGGGGTTTGGTAGTGAAAATTTCATTTTTGGGCTTAAAACTACTCTTAACTAATTTGTTCTTTTGACAAGTGTCACATAAGCCAAGATTTTCAAAATTCAATTTGGGTAGTCCTTTTACATGTTGGTTTTTGTAAATAGTTTGCAAATTTTGTATCCAACATGTCCAAGTCGCCTATGCCATAAACTAGTTAAATCATTATTGGCGACAAGACAAGAAACATTTTGACTAACCAAACACTTGTACAAATTTTGTAAAGATGCCTTTTCTAATTGCTTCACAAATAATTTTATCATTTTTGGAAATAAGGCATTTTTCTTTATTAAAAACAACATTATAATTTGAATCACAAAGTTGGCTAACACTTATCAAATTGAACTTAAGCCCTTCTACTAAAAGAACATTACTAAGAGAGAAAGAAGAGTTACCAATTTCTCCATTTCCAAGAATTCTTCCTTTGCCATTGCCGAACATGACAATACCCTCTTCTTGGAGCTTGATGTTGGTAAAAAGTTCTCTCTTTCCGGTCATATGGCATGAACATCCGCTGTCCATGAGCCATTTTGAATCTTCCATTGTTGTTATAGCTCCTATAACCTACAAAGGAATTATTTTTAGGTACCCTATAATTTGGGGTTCCATGGGGATTAGCCTTGAGACCTTTAGGTCTCCAATAATAGCTAAAATTATTCTTCAATTTACAATTGCTAGCATAGTGTTCATTCTTACCACAATAAAAACAAGTAATAATACGAGGACTACTAGCACGTACAAAGGTTGGAACTTGGTCTTTTTTCTTAAAAGCATTTTGAAAAGGTTTGTAATCAAGTCCTAAGCTCACCTCGTTGTGCATCTAAAATTTTTGTGACTTTATACGTACTTAAATTGAATCGATGCACATCCTTTTTCAAATTTTCAATATCATTTGTGAGCATTTGTTTTTCGGTTTCAAGAGTACGGACCATAGTAAGAGTAATAGCATGAGCCTTATCAAGAGAATCATAGGAAGTAAATAATTTATCTTTTTCTAGTTTAAGCTCTTTATGCTCCTTTTTCAAATTATTGTATTTAACAATCAAATTTTGAAACTTATTTTGTAATTCATCAAAATCACATTGTAATTCATCAACTAGGGAAGAAGATGAAGCATTAGAGCGTACCTCGGTATTTTCATCGTCTATGGCCATAAGACCATGTTCGGATTCTCCTTCCTCGTCTATGGAGTTTTATTCACTTTCAAAATATTTTTGGGCCGAAGCCGTAAGTACCGCTTGCTATGTCATTAATCAAGTTTATATTCGTCCTAAAATGAATAAAACTCCATATGAGCTTTGGAAAGGAAGAACTCCAAATATTAGTTATTTCAAAATATTTGGATGTAAATGTTTTATTTTGAATACTAAGGATCAATTAGACAAACTTGATCCTAAGGCCGATGAAAGAATATTTATGGGGTATTCAACCAAGAGCAAAGCATATCGGGTTTACAATAAGACTAGTGGGGTTGTTGAAGAATCCATCCATGTCAAATTCAATGAAGCTTCGGGTGTTGAAAGGATACCCAATGATGAAAGTGATGAAGAGAATATTGTTGAACCCATTGTTCAAGATGATACTCAAAATGATCAACCTTCAAGCTCAAATGTTCCTCAAGAAGATAAAGGTGATACTTCGAATCTTCCCGTAGCATTGAAATTTAAGGGAGATCACCCAAAAGATCTTATTATTGGTGATCCCCTTGATAAAGTAATGACTCGAGAAAAATTTGCCGAGAAAGCTCTTATATCTCAAAAAGAGCCTAAAAATGCTAAGTAAGCCATTGAAGATGAGGATTGGTTTTTAGAAATGCAAGAGGAGTTGAATCAATTTGAAAGGAATGATGTATGGGAATTAGTACCTTGTCCTCCATCTCAAACCATTATTGGTACAAAATGGGTGTTTCGGAAACAAGCTCGATGACCAAGGCAATATTGTTCGAAACAAAGCAAGGTTAGTAGCTTAAGGTTATTGTCAAGAAGAAGGTATTGATTATGATGAAACATTTGCACCCGTAGCACGTTTAGAAGCTATTCGTATTTTACTTGCCTATTCTTGTTTTAAAAATTTCAAGCTTTACCAAATGGATGTAAAATTCGCATTTTAAAATAGTATTATTCAAGAAGAAGTCTATGTAAAACAACCTCCGGGGTTTGAAATTTTTCTAGGCCTAATGATGTTTATAAACTTAAAAATGCCTTGTATGGTTTGAAACAAGCACCCCGTGCATGGTATGATAGACTTAGCTCTTTTGTTTTGCAAAATGGTTTTACAAGAGGTAAAGTTGATACTACTCTCTTTGTTTTTGAAAAAGGGCAAGATTGCTTATTAGTGCAAATTTATGTTGATGATATTATTTTTGGTGCTACTAATGAATCATTGTGCAAGAAATTTTCTAAGTTAATGCAAGGTGAATTTGAAATGAGCATGATGGGGGAGCTCAACTTCTTCTTTAGACTTCAAATTAAGCAATGCCAAGAAGGAATATACATTTCACAATCCAAGTATACAAAAGAACTTTTGAAGAAGTTTGAAATTGAAGAAGGAAGAATCGTTTCTACCCCAATGACAACAAACGTCAAGATTGACAAAGATGAAAAAGGCAAGCCGGTTGATGAATCCAAGTATCGAGGTATGATTGGTAGTTTACTTTATTTAACCGCAAGTAGACCGGATATTCTTCATGTTCATGTTGTATGCCTATGTGCTCGTTTTCAAAGCAATCCCAAAGAATCTCATATGAGTGCCGTTAAAAGGATTTTTCGATATTTGAAAGGCACTATTCAATATGGTTTATTCTATCCAAAGAATGAAAATTTTTCTCTTAAAGGTTATAGTGATTCGGATTATGCGGGAAATATTGATGATCGGAAAAGTACTTCCGGATCATGTCAATTTTTAGGCGATTGCCTAGTTTCTTGGTTTTCAAAGAAGCAAAATTGTGTTTCACTTTCAACGGCCGAAGCCGAATACATTTCCGCAGCCTTTTGTTGTACTCAATTGCTTTGGATGAAACAAACTTTAGCGGATTATAAATGTTCTTTTGAAAATATTCCTATCTTTTGTGATAACATATCCACTATAAATATTGCTCAAAACCCGGTTCATCATAACCGTACTAAACATATTGAGATTCGACATCATTTTCTAAGGGATTGTGTTTCAAAACGAAAAATTGAGATATCTTTTGTACCATCTCAAGATCAATTAGCGGACATTTTTACAAAACTGCTATCTTCCGAGATTTTTGCGTCAATACGAGCTCGGTTAGGCATAATGCATATTGAATGAGGTCTATGATTGCATTTTGCATGTTTTTAAAACTTAGGGGCGAAAAATCGGATTTTTGGTTCAAACCTCGGATTTTGGAAAAACAGAAAGAACCACTAGGCTGATTGGGGGAAGGCCGACCGATCTCCCATGACATCGACCGGTCGCCCACTCCCCAACCGGTCGCCCTTAACCAAAAATTGTATAAAAACGTTTCTGTTCTCAGTTTCATCATTTTTGGTCTTTTGTGTTCATTTTTCGTCCCCTACACATTTTTCACACAAATTTCACTTCAAATTTATTTTATTGCATACATTTTATATTTTGGACTTCATGAGGCTCGATTATCATCATCATTGTTCATCTTTACCGATTAAATGGTAAGAATTTCTCCTTTTAATCTCAATTGGGTTGAACCATTGAGAATTGCTTGTATCTTGCTATTTTGATGAAATTCTTGTATTAATATGTTGTTTATGATGATTGTTGTTGGATGAATATTGTTGTATTGCAGATGGTGATGAATTTTTTTGGCTTAAACGAATTACAAAGGCGTTATATTTCTCTTGTTTTATTCGACGCACGCCAAGTATTCGACAAAATGTTTCAATGAAAAATTCATCACCTACATGATTCTCTCGATTTGAAAAGTCTTCTAAGTTTATAGAAATCATGTTTTATCAATCAAATGAGCTTTTGCAAGTCAAATGATCAATTTTCCCTTTTATTTAGAATTTAAGCTTCATTTTTCAAAACGCTCGATAAATCGATTAAATTGCGCACTTTGATATAATTGTATAATGTTTTTATCGTGCTAACATTCTTTTTGATGATTCCAAAGGGAGAGAAACAGAAAAAACGCTCATATGCTTAAAGAAGCGAAAATAAGCTCGCAAGAAAAGCTATAAGCTAGGCTCTTAAAAGCCAAAAGTCATGGAACAATACTTAGTCAATGTGATGTATTATGGACTTTTATGCTTGACTAATGATGTTCTGTGACAGGGGGAGCTTATAAGCTCATGATATTCAAGCTCAAGTTATAAAAGCTAAGCTTTAAGCTTTTAGTTGTTGCTTCTATACTTACTCTTGCTATGCTTGTTGATAGGGGGAGCTTGTGCAAAAATGATTTTGAAAATCTTTGCTCCTATCCTTGTGTGTTTGTAATTATGATAAATTTTGCTTGTAATGGTTTGATGTTTTAGACCGGAAAATTGGTTTTGTTTTAAAATCGACTTCCTAAAATTGTTTTGGTTTGTAATCATCAAAAAGGGGGAGTTTGTTAGATAAATGTTTTTATCAAGATTTTGATGATTTTGTTTAAATGAGTTTTTATACCAAAACAATGTTAATAAATGTTGTCCAAATACTCCTAAATGATTTAAAATATTTTTAGCTAATTTTTGGAGTATTTCTAAGAATTTATTTTTCGATAAAAATGGACAACATTTTTGATGGTTTTGTTTAAATTGGTTTTTGCACCAAAACAATGTTTATAAATGTTGTCCAAATACTCCCAAGTGATTTAAAATATTTTTACTAATTTTTTGGAGTATTTCTTGAAGTTTATTTTTGATAAAAATCGGACAACATTTAAAATCGGAGGACGACCGGTCGCCCAAAACGTCGACCAGTACCTGAAGAACTCAAAATTGAAACAGAACTCAGTGGGTCAAGAAAATTGAAGAGGGGGACCGGTCCAGCAGGGGGCCGACCGGTCGCACCCTAGGGCAACCGGTCGCACCCCCCTGTCGACCGGTCGACCCCCCATTTCGACCCGTACCTGGATCGCACTATTTTTTCAAAACGTTCAAAATCTTATTACAGGGCAACCGGTCGCCCTATGTTATTTTTGACAGCAAAAATTCCAACCGTTGCAATCCTTATCAGCAAGATTTACTTTTCATTTTTGTACAATATTTCTACATCTTGTGATCTTCTTTTTGTAGACAAAAGTGAAGAGGAATGAGCCTATGTTGGGAGCCTATATTGGTGAAGACTTCCCTATAAATAGAGGATGAATTGAAGACACAAGACACAACACATACAAGCAAAAATCTTTTTTTCTTTTTGAAATCCATCCCGGAGATACTGGGGTGGTAGAGGATTAGGCCCTAGGTGGGTTGAACCTCTATAAATCAACGAGTGTTGTTTAATTTCCGTATTTACATTCTTGTCATTTACTTGTTGATTCGAAAAAGAGGGCGATTTACAAAAAAATCAAGATAATCTATTCACCCCCCCTCTAGATTATCGTAGTCACTTGGACTAACATATATACTGTCCATGAAATGCACAATGACAAATAGTGTTTAAATAATATTATTTTGGTATACAATTAAAGTTCATACAGTTCACAATTAGTTTTATTTGTGTATTTTTTTGGTGAATCATTCCTTATTTTTTTGGTATACATTTTACTTAAGAATGATATATGTTTTCTTACTTTTGGTATATAGTTAAATCTATTGTGGTGTTTTGTTTAACCCCTGCATTAGAAAAAATAGCCATGGATACATGTATTGGTGCATATTTAGTATTGTTATTGCGTCATGAATATGTGTTTTGATGCATTGATAAGTTTGATCATGTGTATATATTGTCCATGAAATGCATAATGACAAATGGTGTTTAAATAATATTATTTTGGTATACAATTAAAGTTCATACAGTGCACAATTAGTTTTGTTTGTGTATTTTTTTATATATTGTGCTTGAGTTCTGCCTTCTTTAATATTGTTCATGTTTCCAATACCAGGTTGATAATTTTCAATGGCAAGAGGAAACCTACATGGGGGGAGCATTGAAGAAATGAGATTATGGATTTGACAAGGCTGATGCCGCGGAATTTGCACGACTGAGGACGTTATATTGCCATGCAATTCTAATGCATGACCTGAACCAAGAGAAAGGCAGGGTTTTTGGGTGGGCTAAAAAATTTGCCAGTGGCAAGTAGATTTGATATGAATATTTGGTTTGTTTTATTAGATGGGGTGTTAAGTACGTTTTTATTACTATATTCGACTAGACTATGGTATTTCAGTGCTAAATTGAATATTTTGGTGATTTATAACAAAATTAATTGATGCAAATAAATATTTTCTATGTTTAAGATGTGACTTTTTTTTTATGTTGTATGGTTAGTGAATAAACAGTGCACAATTAATAGCATTGTGGTACATGATTATTAAATTTTTGGTATATACATGTTAGAATGAAGGTTTTGGTATTATTTTACTGGTGTTAACGAATTTTTTCAGTGCATAATTTTAAAAGCACCTTGTGTATTGTTAGTACTATCATAATGTTTTGTTTTTGGATTTCAATGCAATCGTTTAAAAATTTAAAATTCAATTTATATTAAAACGTACAATTAACGATGAGTTGGTAAACATTTAGTAGCATTTTGGTAGACATATAGTGTTGAAGTTGAGAATTGTATAAAAATAGCAAAAACTAAAGACAAGACAAGTTGGCGCATAATTATCGATGACGTTGCGTACGCTTACTAGTAAATAAACACAAATATAGCAATTATTCTCTAAAAGCATTTATGGTTTAGGGCCAGTTTTTTATTACTTTAGTCATACAGACATAAAATGATGCATATTTAGAATAGAAATGATATTCAATTAGACAAATGTTTGATTTGATTTGAGTATTTGGAAAGTACGTTGAAAATGAATGAAAAAGGATTTTCTCATTCTGTAGGTTGTTTGGGACATGTACGGCTGTTGTGTGATGCAATTTTGCCAATGTGCCACACCTTCTTATGTTACAAACAATGTATTGCAGCCGGATCTCCTTGTTTTAAATTTCCTTTGAGGTGCTTATTCGTATGTCAAAGCCGCATCGTTTACCGTATTCTCTATAAAATTCCACACTTTTCTCCAAAGTAACAAATTGTATGCCTATTCAAGGTATTTTATCTTGTTCTACTTCAGGTATCCAATACTTGGTAGAACCGGGGGATATTACTAGGCGCTCTCGCACTTCAACGCGTTGGATACTTTCATCATTAAAATTTGCACATTTGTACACCAAATCAGTCAAATGTATACACCAAAATAGTCTTGAAAATATACAATATTGTCAATATTTGTATACTCAAGAAAAAGTATCAAGGCATTATATCTTAATTAAACAACTGACAATGCACTACTGAATACTTATATTATCACCAAATATTGAACAAGTGTACACCAAAATATGATTTCAGGGTACCATATTGGAATTATTTTTATACTATATTTTATGATTATAAAGCACCAAAGTATGCAAATGTATACGCCAAAATATGCTTCCAATGTACAATATTGTCAATATTTTTATACCACGCCATATTGCCAATGTTTTTATACCTAAATAAGCATTAATGCATACACTGTCAAATAACGAGCAAACATGCACTGTAGTACTCTATTATGTACACAATCCTTTTGATATTTATACACCAAAATAAGCCAAAATTACGATGTAAGATTTTGTCATATTATGTCGATAGGATGGTCAAAGAAAATTTGTTAGTTTTTGAAGTTGCACATACCAGGACCCAATGCTCCCGAATCGCAACTGTCATCTGGATTGTCTATCGACATGCCACTATGGTGTGATTGAGCATACTCATCGTCCATGGTGTACACATTCTTCCTCGTTCAATAATGGTGGATAGGATGAATTTTGTGATTTTGATGCAGATTTTTTTCTTGCTGTATTGCGTCAATGAAGAATGAAGAGGATGAATCCGTTTTTTTTTGGCTTATGATTTGGCGTGTCTGTTTTGGAAAAGTGATATTGATTATATCCCTTGATTTTAGGTAAGTAAATATGATTTTATTGTTACACCATTTTGATAGTTACCGGTTTGTCCTTTTAACACATAAAATAATTTAAAAATGGTGTATTTTTAGACCTAATTTGAACCATTGATTGAATAGGATGGATGGATAAGATCAATAACTGCTACATGAGATCCCATCCCTATTGAGATATATTGTTAAATGCTTCCACATAATCTACTTTATTGTCTTTTATTTATCGAAGCTGGGGTGGTATAAATATTAAATTAGACGGAATGTCAAATAACCACAACAATTAAACAAAATTAAATTATGATTAAAATTGAAAAAAAATTAAAAAGAGAGATGAGAGAGAATTATAAAAGAGAAGAAAGAGGGAGAAAGAGAAATAAAATAGAAATTCCCGTTCATATTTAGAGTTGGCAGTGGGGCGGGGAATCCCCGTTCCCCGCGGGGATCCGCCCGGACGGGCGGGGATTCCCCAAAATTTTCCCCCGTGGGGACGGGAATTTTTTTCTCCCCATTGGCGGGGACGGGGCGGGGATGAGGATCATACTCCCGCCTGTTCCCAATGGGAACCGCATATTAAATATATAATATATTATGTATAATATATATAATATATTATAAATATATCCACATTAAATATAAAAAATGACAAAATATTTAATTTATTTTATTAATGAGTGGTTTATTAGTTTTTTTATACAATTTATTAATATTAAAAATGATTATTTTTATAAAAAAATTAATTTTTTGCAAAAAAAATAAAAATAAAACGGGAGAGGGGAATCCCCGGGCGGGATCCGCGGGACTGGGATGAGGGGAAAATTTTCCCCGTTTGTCTAGCAGGAACGGGGACGGGGACGGGGACGGGGATGGAGATTGCTCCCCCGCCCCGTCCCGTTGACATCCCTATTCATATTTTAAATAGATCCAGTATAATATAAAAAAAAAAAAGTCATCGTTTACAAAGTCGAAAATTCAAAACCCCCAATTTTAGGGATCATGTGTGAGTTACGTGTCAATTTTCGATGATTTTGCAACATTCTGACAACAATATGACTAAATTGAGCAATTTTTAGAACTTACATGACAAGATAAAATTTTAAAAACAAATAGGACAATTTTTGAGACCCCTTTTAAGTTAAAGGACCAATTTTGCAATTCTGCGTATTTTCTCATATCTATCAATCTCTTTACATACACTATTTGACACGCTCTATATACATGTTAAGAAAATATAGATGAAAGATTTATGTGTATAAAATTAATTAAATAACTTATGAAAATAAAGGATAATAAGGATACATGAGTTATGAAAGAACATTTAAGCAATTTTGATAAGATAAAATAGTGGAAGAGATAAGAGAAGATAACAAGTATCACATGTCTATTTGTAAGACCAAACTTATCTCAGACCCTTTAATTTTTTATATTTCCAAGTCCAATTTCCAATTTCTAACGTTGAAAAATGAATTTTCAAATTTTATTGATTTTCGTGTGAGAATTGAGAATGTGTTTGGTTTGTTGTCAGAATTTTATGTTTGAAAATGAAAATATGTTTGATTATAGTTTTTAAAGTGTATTTTTACATAGATTTACGCGATTGTAGTGAAAAATTGTTTGATTATTGTTTTTGAAGTGTGTTTTCACATAGATTGTGTGATTGTGGAGAAAATTTGTTTGGTTGTGTTTCCAAAAGAATTTTTCAAAAAAAAGTTAAAAATTGAAAATAACTTCATTTCAATTAAGAACTTCCCTAAAATACATAAATCCATTCGGAATAGTTGGAAAATGAAAAATTGGGTTTGAAAACATATCAATATATGACCTACAATTCTTAAATTTTTTATTAAAAAAAATAGATAGAGACAGCTATATGCCTATATTAAATATAAATTTAAAGAAGGGGTAAATGGGGAAATTGGCATCCTCGTGAGAGAGCGATCGGTCAGTTTTGAGGGAATGGAACTTGGAAGTGGAAATGGGTAGGCAGGCCGGGCATGAGAGAGAATAAGAGGCGGGACCCACCATCATGGTGACGTGTCTGTTATTTAGTGCGTCAGCGCGTGCACGCCTTTGTGCAGTTCGATTCTTACGTTTCATTCTATATTTTTTATTTGATATGTCAAAGATTAAATAAATATTATGCACACAATAATAATATATTTTATAATATCTATTTTTTGATCGGTATGATTTTATAATATCTTGACTCTAGAGAATGTAGCAAGATTTTTTAGAGGTGCTATTTATTAAAATAAATTATTTGTCCAATTCATAAAGTAATTTATCAACAAGTTACATACATACATGAATTTGTTTATATGTGTATGCATGTCCTACAATCTAATCATAAAAGTGGAAAAATAAATTTTTATTTGTTTACTTATTTTGACTTCACTTTTTTTTATCTTTGGTCTTCATTTCAGAGGATTATGAGTTGTGAGTGTGTATACAGATTATTTCAGTCTGTTGTTGCTGACACTTATCAACTCCCTATAGTTATCGGAACTTCGATAATATTTATGCTTTGAAAAAAGATTAATAGTTTTTTTTTAGAGGAAAAGATAAATAGTTATCGGTACTTCGATAATACTTATGCTTTGAAAAAAGATTAACACACAGATCATTCCCGAAAGACTTTTTAAATGAATAATAGTCTTTATTTTGTAGAGTCATCCACTAAAAATCATCAACAAATTCTTTATTTTAGCATTTAGATTTAGAGAATGAGTTTTCACTCTTGAAGAGCCAAAATAATTTTCTATAATTATTTGCATTATATTTCTTGCAACTTGAATGACATTTTCTAAAAAAAACACAAATTTTGGAAAATGTCTTAAATTACTCCTAATATCCTATGTGTAATAAGTTAATATTGGAAAAGAATAAATACAGAGTCAAAATACAAAGAGTGTTGTAATATATCAAAAACATCAATCTTTAAATTTAAAGGTGCTATTTACTTTAAAAGATATGCTCTTTAAATTTAAATAGTCTCTTGGGAATGTTCTAATATAATCGAGATAGATAATGACTCAATAAATACTAAAAATTGTCTCTACTAATTAACTATTGGGGGGGCATTATAATACGAAAGCGGGACGCTTGATTCCAAATTGCCTACTTTGCGGTAAAAAGAGACAGTTATCCTAGTGTGAAATCAGGTAAACACTTTCAATTTGGATACTTCTAATACGATTACCTTTAAGCCTACCATAATGATGATTTTAATTGTCACAAGCAAACGGCTAAGAGACATACCTCAAGTGTTTTATCACGTGGTGCTAATATACATCTTATACCGGTATGTAGATATGAGCCCAATATATCGGTTTATGAAAGTAGTATGAAACACAAGATACTTAGATGATAAATGTATACCAAGTATATGTATACCTAAAGCTAAAACTGTCAAATGGGTCGGGCCAAAAGCCAACCCAAAGTCGGTCCGTCGAGACAAAGGAAATATCAAGGCTAATTTTGATCGGGCCAAACAATAACCGGACCTCTATTTTTATTCCAACCAACCCATGAAAATACACATAAAAATCGGGTTGAATATTTTTTTAGGGTATTCATTTCAAGCCTCTAAAAATTATGATCCGACTTTTTTTAGGACCGATTATTTTGTTTCATTTTGACATTTCTATTCACCCATTGAACCAAAGGGACAACTTTGTAAATCATCACGAGGCTTATAAGTTTTGGTTTTTTTTGTTGTTCAAGAGTTTTTGGAAACGCTTTTGGGTCCAAAAGTACAATAAATGGAATTCAAGATTCACAATTTAGTTTCTCCGTAATGGACTTTTTGACAGGTAATTTTAAAATCCGTTTAGAAAAAACGACCATATGCATTTTTTTTTTCTAACTGAGCTTCTATACCTTAAAGCAATTTTTCAAATGGGTTCCCAAACATGCTGAAAACTTAAAAATGCACTTCTATTGATGAGAGGTTCGCCATAAAAATATTAGGGCAATTTCCGTCACTATGGATAGTGGGTGACTCTTTTCTACCCACCAAAGATAACAAAACTGCTTTTCTACCCAAATTGGCAAATGGAAATTGCCCTTCTTTAAGTTGGTGTTTTATGAATTTTGAAAAATCGATGCAATTAATGACTTGAAAATCGGGCTACACTTCCCCCAAATACACACACCTATGTATAAAATCGTATACTCATATCCAACCTTATTTAAAATACACATAAATTTTAATCGAGGTTGATATATCGGCCTTATTTAAAATTGGGCATGAATATGGGCCGATATTCATTTCATCGCCTCAATAAAATATCGTGCCTAATTTTTACTTGAGGCACGATATCGTGCCAATATAAATACGATATATCGTGCCTAATTTTTTGAGGCACGATATTGTGCTCGTGTTCAATATAGACACCATATGAACTAAAGGGACATCTTAGATTGTAAATTTCAATTCTAAATATTAAAATATTTGATAATTTGTTTAAAAAACAAAAAAGAATAAAAAATATGAAAATGGTTTTTAAAAAAATACACCTTTTTCGAAAAATATTTTCCATTTTTTCAAGAATATTTTCCATTTTTTAAAGTATCTTGAAATTATAAAATAATAAAAACTAAAATTATTTTCAATTTTTTTTTATAATAAACGATTTTTAAAAATCTGATTTTGTTTTAAAAAATTAAAACTTGTGTTAAAAATCTGAAAATAAAGAAAGTATATTTTGAGAGAGAAATATGTGAGAGATAAAGTATCAAGGGTATTTGGGTAAAAGAACCAAAAAAATGGGTTAGAAAACTTATTTTTAAAATGTTATAAAAGTTTTTGTTCTATCCTAAGTGGGTAGTTCCCACCATTTGCTCAAAATATTAAGTGTATGTTGTGATTTTCCCCATTTGACAAATTTTTCAGCATAATATGATTTCACATGTAAACAAATGATTAGCTGCTAATCATTTGCAATCCAAAGATTATTTTCTTTGGAGCAGCTGCATTGCTAAAGTAAAAGGTCAGACCTCCAGTTGTTCATTTTACCTAACCGATATTAGTTTGGAGAGATGGAGAAGTAATCTGTCCCCTTTGCTCTAGGCCAAAAAAATAAAAAAAAATTTAAACTCAGATCCAATATCTGATTAATCAATCTCGCAAAAATCTCCATCTTTCAAAAGGTCCAGATGTGATAATTATGAACTTTCCACTTCATCAAATGCAAAGATGTCACAATAATATAAGGCTTACTTTGACTTAATAATACATAATATATTAATTTTGGGGTCCCAATAGGCAAACCTGTTACAAGTCGTGCTGCAAATGATTCATTCATAACCATGTGTCAAAATCAGGTGCCTCGTAATAACCTACTAACTGAATTTCCTATATTTGAAAACAATAACAATTCGTGAGCAAATTTTGGTCAAAGCAACTTTCACAAAGATAATGTATTTTTGTTCATTGGTGACTAAAGCAAAATGCAAAAGGAAATAGCTTAATATTAATCATGATTCATTATCTATCATGTACAATAAGACAGGAAGGACTACAAGAATCATATGCACAATGATACTAATGTTAATCATATACAAAAACAAAATTAAAACTCATATCCAATATCTGATTGAACAACTTTACAATCCCACAAAATCACATTTACCTTCAAAATTCCAGAAATGTCAAATCTATAAACAATAATGAGCTTTCCTCCTCATCAAATGCAAAGATGTCACAGTAACAATGTTTGTATTTAATATTTGGTTCCAATAGGCAAACCTGTTCCAAATGGCATTCTACAGTCATATTATATAGGGATAATTACAAGAACTACCGTGAGGTTTGGGGTAATTGCAAAGAAACCCAAAGAAGTTTCAAATTACAACAATTACCCCTGGGTTAGATCTTGTCTTAAATTTCAGGGGTTAACTGTAATATTTCTATAAATATAAAGAGAATTTGAAAAAAAAAATCTTATTAAGGGGAAAAATGTAAGACGGAATCAAACCTCAAGAGTTTTTTTTTTTTCTTTTTTTGGTAAATTTGTAACTTCTCTAGGTTTTTTTGTAATTACCCAAAACCTCAGGGGTAGTTTTTGTAATTATCCCTATTATATATCAAAGCTATGAGTCACAATCAGATGCACCACGAGCTCATAATAACCTACTAAACGAATTTCTGAAATTTGAAACTAAAGCAATTCATGAGCAAATTTTGGTCAAGCAACTTTCACAAAGAATGTATTTTGAAAAATTAGTGAACACCAGAGATATCCAGGCCGGGATTTTCCAACGACGGCATCGGCAGCCAAAGCAGAATGCAGAACGCAAATAGCTTAATGTTAATCGTGATTCATTACCTATCATGTAAGAGAGCTGATGATGAGAAGGAATACACCTATCATGTAAGAGAGCTGATGATGAGAAGGAATACAAGAACCATATTACACAATAACGTTCACATTGATGGAAGAGAACTAGTAGACAACAATGAATTAAATCTCAACTTGAAAGCTAGTCTTTTACATGAATATCTGCCATATGGATGGACAATAGTTTTCTCTGTATACTCTACCTGAGACTAGATCTATGAGTCTCAAATCGATTTAAAACTCGCATGAAATGATTCATACAATCAGGTGCAAGTAAATCTTCACATGTCAGGACCAATATTGCTTAAAGTTCTCGAAACTTGCATGCTCTTGTATAGCTCGTACGAATAGAGAAACACACAACCACAAGAGCCACTTAGCAATTCACATATCTTACCAGAACCACGATGTAAGTCAACAAATTAAACTGGAAAGCAACATCTCAGAATATACCAGTGGCAATACTTGAAGTTGCATTTATCTTCAGAGATTGCTCAGGTATATAAGTCAACCCTGTCATACCAAAAAGTCTATTATAAAACTTTATGAAACTGGCATTGGCAATTATTATTGAAAGAAATAATATAAAAAATCTAAAGAATTCATCAACAATTGTGCCTAAGCATCAATAGATTTTTTGATCTCTATCATTTGAACAAATGAATTCCAGAGACAATACATCTTATTCTTCTATGACCAGCAATTCTCATCTCAGTAAAAATAAAAGTGTACTTTAAACTTTAAGTTTATCCTTGTATTTGTCTAGCACTTCTTGGACAATGCTGAAATGACGAAACCAAATTGTAATGGAGGCATGCTTTTGAGGCATGAAGCTAAGTTAATCAAATAAGAAAGCAGTCGACTTCATATGCAATGAATTAAGCTAATCTTGTAAAAAAACACAGCCGTTATAACAACTGGCCCTGAAATTGATCTAATTAAGAATACCATTTCTAGGGCAACTTCAAATTCTATTGACCTAAATAAATTTATAGAAGGACAAGATATACCATGATGGATCCAATCCCACATCACCCTCAGGACGCCTAGCCAAGATAAGTAAAATAAAAGAAGGCCAAAGGGGCAACCACGGCCTCTCAAACACAAATACCAGCTCTTACAACATTAATGGCAACATGAGAAGAGAACAGGTGTGGCTGAAAGTTATATCTCACTAGAGTTCTGGAGAGATGATTGCGCTGAAGGCATAAGATAAAACAGCAAAAACAGCAAACTATGAATGTACCAAATATATTATGATGCTGAAATCTAATACGGCGTAATTATATATTTATGAATACCCAACATGCACAAATAAATAGGGTAAAGGTAGAATGCATGTACAAATCCAAGTAAAGTATTGGTTAAAGCACATAAACCAAAGGTACTCAGTTGTCATTAGTAAACATATTATTCGTACTATCATCTATAGGGAAACTGCATCTTTGTTGTTTTTATGTGCAATTGATTAAGAGATTAGAAGCTAGAGATGACCGAGAACCATTATAATTTTTTTTACCTTTCTCCTTAACCTCTATTTGTAGAGAATCAAGAGTGATAATGCCATCAGTCAGTGGAAGTACTTCAAGCTTGACGGTTGCAGTAGATTGAGAAGGAACACATCTGGTGCAAAGAGAAACAAAGTTTTGAGTGGCTGGGTAAGTTCAAACTGAAAGAAAAGAAAAACAGAGATTATATACCCTAGCGGAACTCTACTCTGTAACCATAAATGAGTGCAACCCAGATCGCTCTTTGGAACGTCAGATATGGGCACAGTTCGGTCATTAATGGATACTGATGCTGGCCCATCTTCCACTTTCTCTCCTTGATTCAGAGACACTGAGCTCAGCCCATACACAGGAGATCCTTGTCTATCACTGTTCAATCCCTCTGCTAACCCGGCAGAAGTAGAAAACGGACTCAAAGGTGAGGACGGTGAACTGCTCAAGGGTACTACAGAAGGAGGAGAAGTAAATGAAGCTGGGGCACGAACTATTAATGTCAGATTCTCGGATGTCATATTTGATGCTTGAAGAGTTAAAACCTGAAATTTTGAACCGCTTAAGATGAAACTGCAATTTAGTATAGGAAAAAACTGATCACTTGAATTCATATATAACCTGAACTGGAAGCTGAGTTCCATCAGATCCAAGAGTTTGTGTGGACATTTCAGATGCCACAGATATCATAAGGTCCCTTGAAATACGAGGCCGCCAGCTTGTTGGCTGCTTAAAAAACAACTTAGATTCTACAAAAATGCAAACAAAATAAAAATGGCATCAACATAGGGTTCTCCTCAGCAAGTTACCATGTAAATTATGTAAATTCTGATTTCATACCAGTATAATTGCATCGACATGATACAAGAACCGCATATTGATCAGAAGGTGATCCACTATGTTTCCCTTCAGTATTGGAGGAGTGATGCCAAGTTGATGCAGCATTTCCAGCTGGTAAGCGTGATGGTCGTGGATTACTATCAATGTGACCCTTGGAGTTCTTCCACAACGTAGTAGCTGGTTTGAGAATAAAAGAATGTTCTTCACCTCTCCTGCATTATACACCACAACATTCAACCCATTAAAATTTGAGATCAAACAACAGCAGTAAACCAACAGAAAGAGACAAGATTCCATTGTAGGACATAACAATTCTAGTTAGAGATGAAATATGTGTTGCTGTATCTCACAACAGATCACACACAAGCTTCCTGCTAATATTTGGATGAGTGGTTACATTCCAAGAAAAGATTTCATATTGACATTTTATTTCAAGAATTAATTTTCTTTTCTTCAAATTCCAAACAAATTCTAAATTTGCAAGTGCTTGAGTTACTATTTGTCCATGCCATTGAGTCCCTTTCATGAGAAAGTACCAGCAACTTATTTTGGCAATGATTACATATCATTACATTTTATCGCTGTTTATTTGGCATAGACGTGGGATTTCTGTCATACTTTCTGTTGCTGGCTTTTGCAAGTATTAATGAGTGAAAATAAAATTCTTGTCATCAAGAAGGTATACAGGAATCCTAGCACCGGGACAGCTATACCCGCTTCACACTCAACTGGACCTTACAGATTTGATATGCTTCCTCACTGTACTTATTAACTGCACTTGAAGTACATGTTAGATTGCTGACCAAGTTACATGCAAGATCAAGCCCAGTTTAAGTAAATCTTTTAATAAAATTCCGAGGTCCAAATTTCACATCAATCACATCATTTAACCATGTTTAAAGAGACGAGGTGTTTTTTTTTTGGGGTGGGGTGGGGGGGTGGGGTGGAGTGTTGAAGCCACAACACTAGCTGCAAAATTGTCCAATATTGTAGATAGCAAAATATCATACTACCTATAGGAAGTAAGATATACACACTAATTACCTCTAACAGAGAAATCTCCATAGTCTCAATCAAGATGAATTTCCAATAAACTTAAAAAAGACAAGAAAGTTCAAGCAGAAATTCTCTAAATGATTTTAACTTATCCTAATTAATGGGGGAAAAAGGGCTTAGTACAAGCCTTTACAGATGTAAACATGTCACTACTTACTAGCGTATCAACAATCAAAGTATCATAATTCCCAAGATGCAAAAACTTAATTAGAGGATTTTATGGAGAGAAAACCTGAGTGCTAAATTCGGTAAACTGTAGTCGCTCCCAGATTCAACGGAAGCAATTGGTAAAAATAACGGCGGTCCACCTTTTGATGCCTCTTCAAACACTATTGTTATGGCATCTATAAACACCACTATATCTGGTGTATGTGCAGGGGAAACATTCTGCAAAATACAAGTTTGATATCATTTCCAAGTCTTAAAACCTAACAGAAGCATCACGTAATCCATAGCAAGCCATCTTGGGGTTTTCTATTGAAAAGATTACACTTCATTAACATTTAACTACTTGAGAAGGAGGGGAGAAGGGAGTAGTGTGAAAGAAACTATACCTTTACATGGACACAAAGAAGATCATCTGTGTTGCAATCAACAGAAAAAGAATGAATTTCTACAGGTTGAATTAATTCTATCTTTCTCCTCCACCTTCTTCCAGGTGTAAAAATTCCTTCTAAACCACACCGAACAGAAAATCGCTCCTGTTGCAATGGCACGCCACGGAAAGACAACAATCCTTCTTTTCCACTTTTTCCACTTTCCACAAACTTCTTGAATGAAAATTGATCCCAATCTTCTGGGTCAAAGATAGGTTTAGTACTGGGAGTTGTGACAGCTGGGGGTGGTGTCATATTTGGTGGAAGTGAAGACATAGAATAACTTCTAAAATGACCAAAAGAAAAAAGTTGAGAACTTGAAGATCCCGTTACTGTGGGTTTTGTGGATGTGCTCCGAATACTTGAGCTGGTACTCAATATAGGGGGAGATACAGGACGAGCTGCAGGAGGAATAGAATTTTCTAAAGGAAGTAACCATTTTAACAATTCTCCATAAGGATCTTGATTCAAAGCAGTAGGAATATCCTGGTTCTCAAGGGTCAACTTTCTTTCTTGATACTTCTCGAATTGAAGAATCTCCAGGATGGGATCCGTAACAAATTGAACACCAACATTTACTTGTAAAAGCACCTGCATCCTTCCAAACAAGAAAATGAAATTCAAATCAGTAGTGATACATACAACTCTAGGCTGCCACTGACAAACAGGAAATCTGGAAGAAACAAAGTATCCCTTATAAGACACACAAGCAATAAAAAGTCATTAGAACAGCTATTGAAATGGAAAATAATTATGCACCTAATTTTGGGAAATTAAGTTTTCTCTGTTCATCTATTTAAATATGACATTTACAGAAACGACACCAATCCATCATACCAAAAGCATAGATGTAAAGGAAAGTGGGCTTAAAGGTAAATGTATCGATGTCAATCAAAAGTTTACTTGCAGAGGCACCACAGGCTGTTGTTCTTCCAGCGCTCATAATAAATGAATAAATAAATAGAGATCAATAAACTTTTCTCAAGTTTCCATGAAACACACCACTATGTCTCCATTTGAAAGGGAGCTGCACTTGACAGCACCTCTTGCCAGTCCCCCAGATGTGCGGGCATCAAAGTGTCCTCTGTCAATGGCAGCACTTACAGGATTCTTCTTTTTCATGGTCATTGCAGTTTCAGAAGAATTTCCTGTCAATTGTTCTTCAAATACGGCAGAAGATTTCAGAGAGGCTTCTTGAGCTCTTCTTTTAGACCAAAGTGGTTCATTTGACTCTGCAATTCGCAAAAAAAAATGCGAATTTTTAAATCTTTGCAACAATTGTTCGGTCTGTCTTCTGTGATCTTCCATCCGAAGGAGAGATTCACCAGTTGAAACATCCTTAAGTGAATCAATCTTTCCTTTCATCACAGTTTCACCATGTTGATTATCTTGATCAGCGGAACTTGAGCGCGCTGTCTGAGTAACTGGATTTGTTTCTCCTTCGATGTTTCCATTTTGCTTCTTGGAGCTTTCTCCAATTCCATTTTTATTCATGACAGCAGCAACTTTAAATGGAGTAATTATTTCTGTATCCTGCTTATAGGCAGACAAGCATGCAAGAATTCGGATTTGTTCACCTACAATAAATGACATATTCAAATGTTTAAGAAATCAAAATTCACGGACCAGAATGTGAAAAGTAAACATAGAGTGGATTAGGGGAAAAAGGCACATATGCACGCATACAAAAACATACCTGGAAAAACAAAGCTGCGATCCATGGAGCGAAATGAAAGTATATCTGGTGCCTCTGTCCAATTGTCAGGAACTTCTTCTGAAAATAAATAAAAAATAAAATAACTCATGAGTTAAAATAGTTTATGTAAGTTTCAAGCATTTCACTAAATCAGCTACAGTAAAGCTCTTAATCAACTCCATCACACTATACATTTGTCGGGGGGACGGCTTTCAGCATTTCAGTCCATTTTCAAATCAACAGCTGCCGCCACCATGAAAAAGTGTTAACCATCCCCTACTGATCACCTCAGCATCACAAAACCAGATCCACTATCATCTCTAGCCACCTTTTTTGCCATCTGACACCATATTGACCACCTCCATCCTATCTAAGATGTTTGACCTTGCTATCACTACCGTCCCACTGATTGCAGCCTTATCTAATCTAAGGAGAAGTTAATTATTAAGGTGCAAAAGAAGAGAAAATGTATTTTGCGAAAGAAATCTAATCAAATTAAAGAACGGAAAAAAGAAGAAGAAACTAGATGTGTGTAGTGAGCTCAAGCTCAAGCTATAACTACTGCCCGATTGTTCACGAGCCAAGCTCGAGCATGATGATTCTGTCTTGCGTATGAGTTTGAGTTTAAGAATATAAGCCTAACAACCTCGAGCTAAAAATTCTTAAGAGGGGCTCAATCTCGACTTGTTTGCAGTCCTACTAAGCACATCATGTGCTCAGATAATTGAGCATGGTTATGAGAATACTTCATCTATGGTGACAACTTTTCCTCTTTCTTTCACCCACGAAGTAGAAAACTTGACCTCAGATGGAAGGTCATGACAAAGAAAAAAGTAGAAAAGAGAGGGCAGAACAATTAGTTTATTTAAGAGGAGAGGAAAATCAGACTACAGCTAATGAATCACACACTTGGCTGCTCAGGCATAAAAATTCATGTAATGGCATCTGAGCCACTCAACAGTTCAACTTCTCCGCTGAATTCTTTCAATTAACAATGATCTACCAACGAAGTAAGGCCCTCTAATTATACATCGAGGTAAAAAAAGATCAAGAAGATGGATCGACAGACAACTAACAATTTAGCTGCTCTCTGAAGCAAAACAGCAATGTAACTATTAAACATCTAGTTTCCAAGGCAAAGATCAAAGGACAGGCTTTCAGGCACTATGATTTGTTTCAGGTCCTATATAGGCATCAATCAGGCATATGATTAGAAGAATGATTCAATAAGAAAACTTGTCCTTTTAATCCTTGTGTATAAAACACAGAGACAGAGATAATCGATCTAGGTACAAACTCTTCATAGAGAAAAATGAATATTTCTTAAAGGTACAATCTCCGAATAAAAATCTAGTTATTTTCCTTTTCTGCATCTAGTGGTAGACAACCAGATTTGTTCTTCATTAGCACCACAAAAGGAAAAAGGAAGCCTGCTATGATGTAGAGAATTAAGTGACCGGTATTATGGAAATGAAAGTGGGATAACTCCTGATTATAACTTCAAACATGTCACCTTTTTTCTTTGGGTTGCTTATAAAATAAGAAAAGAGTAATCTTAACAATATAGTCAATGCTATGGAGCCAGTTAGCACCTATTCAAGTTGTTATGCTAGAATAACTTCAGAAAAAAATAATAAATGTGAACAATTAAGAGGAAAGTATGAGGGCATACTATAAGGAATTATTATCAACCCAGCATCTTCCGTAACATCTATATGGCTATCAACTTGAAAGTTACTATTTTCACTTGAAACTGCTGCCCTGCCATTCTCATCCCCAAACTCATTACTCTCTGCATTGCTGGTTTCAGAAGGAGTGCTTTGTGGAAATGGATCTTCAGAAATTAGACCCTCTAAAGTTGTCCCAGCTTTTGACACATAATTTGGCTCTACGCGAGACTCTTTAACAGACTGCGGCTCCTGAGCTGCAGTCTGGTTATTCCGCAGCATCAAAAAATTCATTTCCACGGAAATTCTTGCTGCAATATCAAAAAAGATCAGAACTCATTGTTTCAACTGTTTCAAGTCGGCCAAAAAAAAAAAAAAGACAAGAGAAAAAGTAAAAATCATTTCTCCATCAAGAATCAAGATCAGTATCAACACATTTTAACTTCAAATATGTCCACATAAAAAAAAACACTCTAAAGAATAATAAACTCGATTATGTAGCCAAAATCATACCTCAATCCAATTTCCACCTTGTAATGTGACATGTACGTGAATTAAAAAAAAAAACAAAACTTTTCCATGTAATATCATTTTAACCACATGCCTAAAACCTAAAATCACACTAACGCGAATATCAAAAACATGTATCTCAAAATCAGAACACTTCATAACACACTTCAACAAATAGAAATCCATCGGTTCTCCAGACAGACCTAGGTCTTCACTCATCAACCCATTCAGTTTCATCAATCAATTGCATAATTCTCAGTTCTAGCAAAGCAACAGAAAATTTCAAACTCCTAAATTGGATGAAAATGCCAAATCAAGATGAATAATGGAAGTGATCTGAAAATTCACCTGATCGGAGATTGGTGGTTTGTCGGAGCTGCGGCAATCCGGTTCGATGTCAAATCGGGCTTAAACGATGTCCACAGCGAGATGGAAACGTGAGATTGAGGGTTGGATCTGTGGTGACCCGGCGGAGTAGTTTAGGTACAGCAAGCCTGCCACAGTAGATGCACACTCTCTTCTTCTTCTTCTTCTTCGTATTATTCTGGTACTTGCTTTAGTAATAGCATTTTTAAAGAGTTTCTGTTTTAAGGGCAAACAATAAAAACAAAAATCGAAAATATCATTTTTTTCCGAAGTATATTTCTTTTAACTATTAGCCATTATGATAGTTGAGGGTGGTGAAACAAGTCTTCGAAAAAAATTCATTTTCAGGTGAGTATTGGTAAAATTTGTGATTGTTTGGAATTTTAAGTTGATCGTAAAAATGAATTATTTAAATTTGAGGAATAAGAGTATTTTTTTTTGAAAGCCGGAATAAGAGTATTTTTTATCTTAGCTTCATGTCACTTTTAAGATTTCAAATAAATTGTGACTTTGTTTTTTTTTTTTTTCCAACGATAGTTTTTCATTAATAAACTCAAAAAGTACAACGGGTAATACAACGTAGCCAACTGGCTAACAAACCAATGTAGCTAGACAGATAGCCACTTGTTGACCAATTCGAATCAACATCACAATCAAAAGCCAAAGAAGCAAGTTTAACACAAGTGCTTTTACTTTGACTTCCAAAACAAGAAAAAACCACATGATCAAACAGAAAACACAACAAAAAGATGTCCTCGGCTATTTGTGCAACCTCCGGATCGAAAGTAGTCCTTTTATTAAGGTTGCAAGCAATACCCTCATCATCTATTTGTATCTCCAAGGAAAGGATTTTCAAGTTCGCAACAAAACACATGCCTTGTCTAATTCCAAGCAGCAAAGCTTCCACTGAATTATCAATATAATCCCTAGAAGTGCTCCATGCTCGAATTGGACGATTATCCAAACCACGAATCCAACCACCAATTGCAGTTTTAATACCCCTGAATTTAATAGCACTGATCATCATAATATGATGTCCTACCATTAACCTCTCGGGGTTTCCATCCGAATTCACAGGCCAAGAGCATACCTGTTTGTCACCAACATCCTTCGCATTTCTTGAAATTCCGCAGAATTCGTTCCACTCATGCACTGCACCATTCGCCGTCTCCAGTTCATTCCATTTAATTTTTTGGAATACCCATAAGTTTCGAGTTTTCCAGAGCCACCAAAGGATATAAACCGAGAGTTGCATCATTTCTTGTGAAAATTGGCAATTTCTCATATTACAAATTTCAAACCACCACCCTGAGATCTTGAAGTCAGAATACAAGGTGTTCTCCCACTGAATTGGAGCAAATTTCCACACGAGTTGCACACGTTGACATTGGAAAAAAAGATGTTCTATTGTTTCATTGGCTTCCCCACAATACTGACAACGATCGTCCATCTGAACCCCTCTCCTCACCAACGCTGCAGCCGTCGGAAGGCACCTTTGCACAAGTCTCCACAAGAAATGCTTTAGCTTGCCTTTGATATTCATCTTCCAACTTTTCTTCCAGATCCCTTTAGCTTCTTCGGTCTTAGAACTTGATTCAGGGGAATCAAACTTGTTTTTTTTTTTTTGAATTAAAAGCTGCTGGTAAGTGGATTTCACATAAAAATTCCCTTTTTTCCCCAATACCAAGTCCACCTATCTCGACCTCCCTGCTGCTTTAAAGGAATCTGCAGAATCTCCTTCGCATCCTCATGACAAAAGACCTGCCTGACCAATTCTCTGTTCCAATCCAACCCCTCTTCAGACAATAAATCACGAACCAAAACCAAATGAGGATGATTGTCATTAATTCTTCTAGGTTTGAAATCAGGGAGATTTGGAACCCAAGGTGAATCCCAGATACCAATAGACTTACCATCTCCAACTTGCCAACATAGCCCCAGATTCAATGTTTTTTTAGTTTTTATCCAGCTTTTCCAAAGCCATGAGTCCCCACTTTTCGGTTCACACAGAAACAACCCCCATTTGGATAGTATTTCTCTTTCAACACCTTACTCATCAACAAATTTGGTTGAGTGATTAGCCTCCAAAGTTGCTTGGTGATCAATGCTTCATTAAACAAGACAAAATTTTGGAAGCCCAACCCACCCGTTTCTTTAGGTAAGCACATTTTCTCCCAGGCAGTCCATGCAATCTTCTTCCCTCCACCCGTAGTAGTTCCCCACCAAAATTTCGAGGCAATACGGCTGATGTCCTTACACACCTGAATTGGAATCTTAAAACAGGACATAACAAAGTTTGGCATAGCATTAATCACCGCTTTAAGTAGAACTTCCCTGCCGGCACTAGAAAGAAACACATTAGACCAATTATTCACTTTTTTTTGCACATTATCAACCACAAATTGGAAAATTTCCCGCTTTGATCTACCTATCACCATAGGCAAACCAAGATATCTTGAGTGAAACTGTTCCGTAATTCCATTGAGGAGAGAACATATATTCTTCCTCAATTCAAAACCTGTATTTTTGCTGAAGAGAACCGCTGATTTTTCCATATTAACCTGTTGACCAGAAGCACTAAAAAATCTATCAAGTATAGAGAAAACACTCAAAGCTTGAAAAAGGGAGGCCTCACAAAATAAAATAGAATCATCCGCAAAAAACAAGTGAGTAATTATAGGATCATTTCTACTAATTTTGATACCTTGGAAAAGAGAGCATCTCTGAGCTTGCTTGATAAGATTAGACAAAACTTCAGACAGGAGAATAAATAAGTAAGGGGAAAGAGGATCCCCTTGTCTAATACCACGAGAGGGACACACATAACCTTTCACTTGACCATTAATATTGAAGGAGAAAGAGGAAGTACTAATACACTTAAAAATCCAGTTAACAAAAATCCTATCAAAACCCATTTTAATTAAAACAGAGACCAAGAAACCCCATTCAACACGGTCATACGCCTTAGACATATCGAGTTTGAGTGCCATAAATGCTTTTTTGCCCTTTCTAAGACCGTTTAAAAAATGAATGCATTCATGCGTAATGACAACATTATCAATAATTTGTCTACCCGGGATGAAAGCAGACTGGTTAGGACTCACACAGAAATGGAGGGTAGGTTTCATTCTGTTAACAAGGATTTTAGAGATGATCTTGTACACCACACTACAAAGACTAATGGGTCGAAAATGCGCCATAGATGAAGGATTTTTAATCTTTGGGATCAAAGTGATAAGAGTATGGTTAACACTTTTTAGCATTTTACCATTATGGAAGAAATTTTTGATAGCATAGCAAATTTTATCAGAAATAATGTGCCAAAAGTGCTGAAAAAAAAGCGGGCTCATACCATCAAGGCCAGGGGCTTTATTTGGACTGAGTTCAAAAAATGCTTTCTTGATTTCTCCATTCTCCACTTGGGCGGTCAGAGCTTGGTTCATTGAGGCTGTAATACTAGCAGGAATTCCTTCCAGAATATCAAAATCCAAGGCCGGGTCAGATGAGAGAAAGATCCTTTTATAATATTCAGAAACCTCCACTTCGATTTCTTCCTCTGAATTACAGACCAGACCATTCTCCTTAACTAGCTGCTCAATGTGATTAATCTTTCTTCTCTGAATTGTGGTAGCATGAAAGAACTTTGAGTTTTTGTCACCTTCTTTGAGCCAAGAGATTCGAGCTTTTTGACTCCAAAATCTCTCTTCCTCTTTGTATGCCTTATCCAACACCCCTTTCAATTCCCCCCATTCCTTCCAACTGCTCGTCACCCCGTTTCTTTTGATATCAGACAACCTCTTTTTGCATTTTTCAATAGTGTTAGCCGAATTGGTTTTATTCCCTTTACTCCAATTAATAAGAGCAACTCGACAGTTGGCAATGCCCTTTTGAATTTGAAATAGTGGAGTACCTCTAACGTACGTATTCCAGGCCTGATCAACAACAAGATCGACCCCCTCCCAATGCAACCATCTCTTATCAAAAAAGAAACGTCTTTTGCCTTTAAAGGCATTAGGTTTCAGATCCAACACCAAAAGACAATGGTCAGAGGAATGCATATCCTTATGAAACACCTTCGCATCCGGGAATTTAAGACACCAATCTGGGGATCCAAAAATTCTATCCAATCTCTCCTCCACAAACCCTTCTCCCTCCCTATTGTTAGACCATGTAAAAGGATGACCACAAAACTGAATATCTCCCATCTCCATAGATTCAGTGAAGTTTTTAAAGTCAGCAAAACTTGTGAAGCTTCTTTGATTACCACCCTTCTTCTCCTCCGCCCCCAAACTATCATTGAAATCCCCTCCAAGGAACCATAAATTACCCCATTTATCCTTAGCCGTCTCAACGAAACTCCATTGATTTCTTCTCATAATTTTATCCGTACTAGCGTAAACAAAAACAACCCAAAAAGTCTCCTCAAAACCTTCATACCTGCAGGCCAATTCAATACAAAACTGGGAGCTGAAAACTTGCATTACAGTTATTTTATTCGACCAATTCACCATCAAACCCCCACTCCTACCAATGGGATCCACACAAAACCACCTATTGTCCATCTTTAGTTTTTTACAAACAGTAATGACAAAGTTTTTGTTTTTTTTTTTGTTTCGCAAATGAAAATTATGTCTGGGAAGTGAAGTCTAATAGACTCCTTCAGTTGTGATATTGTAGACGGACCTCCTAACCCTTTACAATTCCAAACGCATGTTATCATTGATCAATTTGGGCCCATTTTAGGCTGGCCACCTCCACCTTAATTGCCTTATTATCCCCCATTCCAATCATCTCACTTTTCTTAACTCTTTTCAGATTATCCCCTTCCATTCCACCATTTTCTTGAATCAGTTGAAATGCTCTCTTCTGGCCGCTAGTGGCAGAAGGAGCATCCTCACTAGTGTCCATAGGTCGAGAGTGAGAGCTCCTGTTGATCGCCTTCCTTCCATATTTCTTCCCCAAATTACCCTGGCTATTTGGACAATTTTCAGAGTCAGAGCGAGAGACATTAATTTCCTGCAAGGGAACTCTGTTTTCTTTTTCCAGAATCACTTTACCATCCGAGATACAAGCTTCGATAATCATCGCATTTTCCTTATCAAGATCAATTTCCTTCTCAACATTGGATTTTATATCTCCCTTCGGCTTAATATCCGCCCCTCTGCTGAAATTCTCATTATCAGACACTTTCCCCTCCACACTCTTCTCACCCACTTCCATTGCTTTGTTACCCTGAGTGGGGATTTTTTTGGACTGTTTCTCTTTTGGGGGCTCCTTCCCCCGTTTCTACTGATTCCCAGCTCGGTAGCCCTAAGCCATTCCCCAAATTGTCCTTCCAACAAGAGGTCATTAGCTAAACCCGTTTTCCTTTGATTACACCCTCTCTCGTTATGTCCAATTAATCCACAATAGAAACAAAAACCTTGAAGATTTTCATATCTAAAGTCCACCTAGCAAGATTGTTCTCCCAGTTTGATGTTCGTTCCCCTCATCAACGGCTTATCCAAATCTAATTCTACGAGAATTTTAATATGCCTCCCTTTCACACTTCCTGATTCAGGGATTAGAATGTCTGTCAGCTTATCAAACTTCGACCCAATCTTTCTGCCCGTTTCCAGACTCATCCAGTGCGATGGTACATTCCAGACTTGGACCCATAACTCCACCGAATTAAGAGATTCAAAATTTTTTGACAGTTCTTCCGACCAGTCTCTCAATATCAGATATTGGCTATCGAAACTCCATGTTTTCCCATTTCGTACCCTATCTTTATCTTCTTGAGAACAAAAAACAAATTGGAAGAAATTTGGTCCCATTTCTCTAATGGAAAATGATTCATTTGTTTGCCAGATACCTGTAATGGTATTTTTAAACCCAACAAAGTTTGTCCTTTTCGACCCAAATACCCTTCCAATGAGGCTTCTCTTACATTCCTCTAGACTTTTTGTGACATCCTTATTTTCAAGAGCTATTTCCTCATTTTCCTTAGCTGTCATAGCAAAGGATTTAAGTCTATCTGTAATATCCTTCTCCATATTCTTTCAGTAAACTCCAGCCGTAGGATCTAGCCTCAATGAACCCAGATCTATCCACCTGTAGAAAGACAAACCAAACAAAGCACACGAGACCAACAGGTGGGGACCAGAGCGAAGAAAAACAAAAGAAACAACAGAAAAATGGAAACAAAGAAGAGGACACACTAATGGCCGACACAGTGGGGTTGGTGGGGGGTTTACACAGAAGAAAAGTCAACCAGGAATATTATACTAGAATGCATTCAATAAAACAGTATTAAAAAGTACAGACAAAGCATAATGGCACCCACTCAGATATTATTGTTTAACAGCAATGACCATTAATGCAGTTCCATAAAAGCTTAAGCCAACGAAAAACCAAAGGAAAAACCAAAAGAAAAGGCAAGACAAGAAGGAAGGAGGCTGCACACCAAAAACTAGGGTTCTCTCTAGAGAGAAAAACTTTACACTCCTACAAAGGGAGACTTTTTTTAATAAATTGTGACTTTGAATTTGAGGAAATGTCGTGTTTTTTTGGATGGATCGTTTCATTTTATATTTAAGATTGGACTCAATAATAAAAAAAAATGATGGTATGAAAATGTTTGATTTCTTTCTTATTATACCTCTTCTCCTCATTCTCTTTCTTTTTTTTTTCATGTGACTAAACTATAAATGTTGCCTCATCACAAATAAAAGTAGGTTAAGGACAAAAATGCCCAACATTCCAAAAAAAATAACATTTTTATGCTCTGGACATTTGTACGCTCTCGCATTTTTTCGAAATTTTTTACGCGCCCGCTTATTACGCGGACTTTTTGACGTTTTTTCAAGGTTGCATGCACATTCATTCAATCTAGATCCCTTTCGAGACTAGGTCCAGCCTAACCCAATCCGGAGAACTCCCAAAACCGGTACAATTGAAAATGAAAGAGATACAAATCTCCCCTACTCTAATTCCAGGTCATTCGATGCGAGGAAATATGCATACCATGTGGGCTCGTACGCCAGAAGATGAAATACTTGAGGTTCCTCAGTAAGTGGATGAACACTAAGGCCTTGTATGGTTATGTTTCCATGGACCATTTCTAGTTTCTAGTGTTGGAAATAGAATTTTGAGAATTTATTAGTTTTCGTGTGAAAACTGGAATTATGTTTGGATGAGAGAATGGAAATGAGTTTTATATAGGTTTGAAAATGAGATTATGTTTGGTTGAGTAGTTTTAAAATATTATTTTATGTATATAATAATTTAAAAAGTTGATAGTGGTTGAATTTTTTAATTGTATATATAATATTATATTTGGAAGATTGTAGGTTGGTGGGTCCTATTAAATATATAATTAAAAAATAGTAATATTTTAAGTAGATGTAGTTGGTAATGGAGGGTCCCACATGTACAATTGGATGAAAAAGTGAGAAATTGATTAATGAGTGATGTAGGGTATATTATAGGGTTGGAAATTGAAAATATAGGTTTGAGATGTTGTTTTATGTGAAAATTGGAAAATGAAAATGATGATTTCCATTGGAAAATTTAGAAACAAACATGATTCTATTTCTATGAATAGTTGGAAATTGGAAATTAGCCCTTGGAAACATAAACAAACAAGGCCTAAGCCTTCTCATGGGCCCATTCATTTTCCGTACTCATTCTTAGATTCCATGTATAACTATTCGTGGGATGATTCCCCACAAGACTAAGCGAAGAGCAATTGCACTTGCAGGGTTGAAAGTGCACGAGGGTGTACCACCACCATATGATAAGATTAAGATGATTGTTATTCTTGATGCTCTCAACTCTCACGGTCTTGAGGTTACAAGCTGGAGATCTTCTTTCTTTTTTCTCGCTCATCTGGAAGTTGTGGTTTGAATATTATTATTTTAGTTGTTAGAAAAAACTAATATTATTCAGGGGAACATCACCAACTAATGTTTTTCAGTGGTGTAACACAAATTTTTATTATCTGCAAATAAACAAACAAGAAAAATCGTACAAAGTTAATTTATATAAATCAAATAAAAAATATAGGTTACAATCTCTATTTCTTCCCCTAACTCTTCTCTTCAAGAATATAATATCTGAAATTTGATAATTTGGAGATGAACTCTTCAACTTGATCTTCTCTAAACTTGAACTTGAATTTGAATAACGTTAATTCGAGAGCTTGACAGCTTAATCCCGAATCAAACGTGATATAGTTAACAACATTTGACTTGGATATGAGAATTTTTTGGTGAAATTGACCTTTTGATCTTCCTCCAAGATGAACTTGATATTTGATAACATTAGCTCCAGGGCTGGACAACTTATTCCCAAATCAAACAATATGGCTGGAGCAGACTCCGCGATGGATGCCTTGAATTTCACCTTGAACACCACGAATCTCCTTGAATTTGATCTTCTTGACTTGAGAGAATTTGCTCCACCGCCTTTCTTGCTTGGATTTCTCCACTTCGAATTGCGATTTAATTCCTTGAGAATGACCCCTATTTATACTTGTAGGATAGGGATTTTTGGATAACTCATATGGTGAAGACTTTGATTTGATTGGTCCTTCAAGATTTAAAATTATCTCTTCAATCACAAATTGTGATAATTATCAAAAAAGATAATAATTATCCATAATATATCATGATAAATCTTGATCTTCAAGAATTTGACATTTGGCAATTATCGATTGGCCATAATTATTATATGTCTACAAGTGGTACTACTAATACTTGTTATTGGAAAAACTAATATTTTTCAAGTGAAATACTAAGAAACTATCAGAGGAAAAACTAATATTTTTCAGGGAAACTACTAATACGTTTTAAGGGGACTGCTAATACTTTTGACGGAAAAAATTAATACGCTTTGGAGGTCTATTAAATATTTTCAAGTGGAATACACACTAATAATTTTCAGAGGGACTACTAATTCTTTTCAGATGAGAAGATACTACTTTTCAGCGCTGTCAACAAATATTAAAAAAACTATACTTGTCAAGTGAACTATGTACTAATACTTTTCAATATGGACTGAAAATACTTTTCAGGTCCAAAAAATTACAAAAAATGTCACCGGTCCCTGAGTATTATAAAAATGCCACCAGGACGGTTCTAGGATCCATCTAACGGATTTTGGCCCGTTAGACCATCTAACAAGAACTTTTGTCCCCTTTCGAGGTTCTGAAAGAGCTCCTCACTCATTCTTATTTCTCGTTCTCAGTGCCACTGCAAGTCATTTTGTGAGAAGTACTCCCTCCTTCTATATGTCTACAACAAGGGAGTGAGTGAGCCTTGTAGCCAAGGCGATCCATCTCTAGATCTAGAACTACTCAGATTTGCTTTTCTGACAAGACAATTCTCACCAATTTCATTCCATAATATGTTTTTTTGGAATTTCACTGAGAGAGTCTTAAGGCGAATGATCATATGAAGAGTGATTTTGAAATATTTTGCGCATGTTTCAGTCAATAAAATTTCAGAAAAATTATAATTTTTGCTACCATAGAATAATCAATTTTATACTCGAAATCTTATAAACAATCAAGAAAATATAAACGTAAACTACATATATTAATATGAAACACATTAAAAATGATATAGAAACAACACATTGATAGAAAAACACAATTCAATTCTTGATCCAATATATTTAAAAAAAGAAAGAAAACAACATAGAAAAAACCAAGAAACAACAGAACAACATTGAAAACTATATAAAAATAACCCAGAAAACAACATAATAATATATAAAACAACACAGAAACAAAGAGAGTTTAAAAATAGGTAAAAGTTGCATTGAAACATCTAATACAATATAAAAATAATAAAAAACATCATAACAACATTAAAAACAATATAGAAACAACCCAAAAATAATATATCAATATATAAAACAACATATGGAGAAAACAATACATAAAAAGCCACATTGAAATATCGAAACAACATAGAAATAACCAAGAAACAATTGAGACAACATAGAAACAAATAAAAAACAACAAAAATAACATAAAAATTAATCTAAGAACATAAAAAATCGAAAAAGGAGTAAAAATGTCCAAAAATGATGCATGAACGTAAAAATATCAATTAAAACAAAAAAAGAAAAGCCGAGAGCATAAACAATGTCTTTTATTTAAGAAAGTTGGGTATGTTTATCAATTACTCAATAATAGCTACTGGAACGCCATAACATAAGGGTCCAAAAAGAAAAATGTTTGGTCCATATGGGTAGCTGGGTTGAGATCCATACTCAAATTTTAAAGTTCTTTGAAAATTCTAAAGAAAGAAAAAAAATTGGAGACTGAGAGCATTATATTTTTAGATATTTAAAATTTTAAAATGAAAAGTAGATTATTCGAAATTGAAGAATAATAATTATTTTCTGACAAAGGTAAATGGATCTTCGCCTTAGGTTGAAAGGTTACTATCTTTTTCTGACAATCGATTGTAGCACCAAACTTCAACAACCAATCTATATCCAAAATAAAATCATAGTCGTTCATGGCTAACACAATTAGATCCGCATAAAATTCTCTATTTTCAATTGGAATAACACAAGGTCTCAAAATCTGATTAGTCTATCTGGAATCTCCTGAGAGAATTATTACATTATAACCCACTTAGCTACATCAGGTGTCCTACCCAGTCTTCTCACATACTCAGTGGATGTAAATGAATGTGACGCTCCCGAATCAAATAGTACGAATGATGGGGTGTCAAAGATAAGAAGTTTACCTATAACCACTAACGAGTTCGCCTTTGCGTCTGCTCTGGTGATAGTAAACGCTTTGGTTAGTACATGTTTTTGTCCTATATGATTTGGACTATTTAGGCACACGTTCACAAAATGTTCTAACATCCCACATGTAAAATATCTCCTGGTATTTATCAAGCATCTTCTAGTATGTTGAGTGTTATAGGTGCCTTAATCTGATCAACTCTTTAGCGCTTAACTTGTTCACATTGTTGTTGTCCTCGACGTGGTTGAAAGTTGGATTTCGATCGCGGAACTTGGAAAACTCTCTTCTTCCGGGACCCAGAGGTTATGGGCCCACCACGTTTCATTGCGCAACTCACGATGGATGAGTTGTTGAATTTATTCTGATTGTCGCTGGATGAGTTTTGCAATCCTATTAATGATATTATCTAGGTCACTAGTTAGAATAGGTGTCTACCCTCCTTGATTTTTATTCCCACCACTACTCTCACCTCTGGTTCTCACCATGAATGAAATGTTGTTTTAGGATAATCTAATAACACATGGCCAATATAATTTCATGAAACATAAAATTCATTAGACAATAAAGTAAAACTTACTAGCATTGCCGCGCTCCACAAGTTTTGAGTTCATGTACATGGATAGTCTACAGAACCTGTAGCCGGGCTTTGATACCACTCTGTGACGCCCACCCCTATTACTACATGACTAAGCAATATAAAAAGTGAAATTTGACAATGTACCCTATATACCTGTACACATTATTTTTTTTCCTGTGATATTTTAACAACGAACAAGCAAGACCATTTTACTTGTAAGAAAATGACAACCCATATCTACAAGCAGAAAAGGTAACAAACCCTGCTATTAAATACAACATACATCCATATGACCAAACTCATAACTCACATCACCCAGCTATTTACATATACATATTTACATCAGAGTTTTCAAGAGAGAGTACAACCCTAAACCAAAATATAATATAGGACCAAAAAGATAGGTGACCCATCAACATAGCCCAACAGGTCGTCATCCATGTACACTGTCCTCAATAACCTGTAGGAGCTCCAGCACCGCCTTGCAAGGCCACGGAAATCCAACATCACGAGACTCACCTACAATGCATGAACTACATGAGCTAATGCTCAGTAAGTAAAAATCATGCATGTCAATGAAATGATATGAAATACATAAATAATTGAGTCCAAGATACTCTTTCGAGAATGCATGCCGATGAAATAAAGTATTACAACCAAATTCCTTTTTCTTTTATCGGGCCCTTGGCCTCCTACTATGCACCGGAAAGAGCTCAATATCAATTTTCAGATGGCCAATAACCGACGATTAACGCACGAGGGCCCATCCTCTTGTGACCGCCGGATGTCCGCCTCATGCCTCGCACCGCGATCCACAAGAAGTCATCCCACTCGTTTGCACCAACCATAAGGGTACTATCAAGTGGACCATCCTCCCGTGACCACCAGCGCCCGCCTCATGCCTGCGCCCCTGCGGTCCTCCGGAAAGTCATCCCACTTGCGGTACCCGAAATATCATATACATAAGCCACACAGGCCTTGGTGCACTAGTAGTAGCCAATCAAAATATTTTCTTTTCAAAAATCATGTCGTGCATGCCTCATCTCAATAATGCTCATATGTTTGCATGCACGTGCAAATGCCAATGAATGACATGCTCAATGAAACACAAATCATCACACTCCAATATCCACCAAACAACATATGAACATCAAGGGTTTCCATAATGCATCCATCAAGATACAAGAATCACATTTAGTATCAATAAGACAAGAAATACTATGTTCATGCATTGTAGTTGCAGATGGATTTTCACTTACCTTGCTTGGTAATGTCTTACGTAATTCATTAATAGTAACTCCGAAACCATCAATGTGAATAATCTGTAATCATAGAAATCATTAATATATAGTATTTAACTAAAAAAATTACTATATCTAATCTCATAAGTGAATCTTAAGTCCTAAACTCAACTAAATCTTTATCGCCTAAAACCAATAAGATTTGCTAGGTATTTAAATTATTAATTTTGTATTTACGTCGGTATTCCTAATCGATATATTATAATTCCTCTTCTAAATCCCTAAATTAAACATCATCACAGCACCAAGACATAAATTATGTGTTTCTTAATCAAACCCCTCACATAAACTCTTCTAATCATTTTTAATTGATTTTTTTTTTTAAATCTCTATAAAATGAAACATCACATAATTCAAGAATTCATTTGCAATCCCCAACTTTTTATGCCTCTAAATACAAATACCCCTAACACTATTATACTAAAAGTTGCTGCTCAATCACACTATTTAGCTAGTCCACCAGACGTCACTTGTAAGAATTCCATATATAATTCCCTTCATCATTCATCACTTTCTATATCATATAATTTCCTCTAAATAGTTCTAATCGACAAAGCAAAATTGAAGTTCTTCATCTCAATTTCTATCAACTATTTTCGCAATTAATATTAGTTAGGTACTCAATTCGATCTTGTATATTACATCCAAAAAGTAGGCTACGATTATTTTATCCATCATAAATTCCAAGACTAAACCTATTTACCATCTTTCAAATTTTTTCGTGTAAAACTCGAAATCGTTTCGGAATTGAAGACACTAACCTTTGCCTTTTTCTCTTCTTTTGATTGGCCAATTTTGCCTCAATTCCTTCATTTTGCCTTGCCCGATTGAGTATATGTCCACGTCTATATATATATATATATATAATTTTTTTTCAAAATTGTTTGAGTTACATATGATTATCTCTTAGGCAATTCTCTTTTCTTTGAGGCGGTGGCTACCTTCTAGTTATCCCCTTATCTATATTAGTTTATATGGGACAAAATATGGTTAATTAATAATTTTATCATGTAAGCATAAAAAGGCTTCCAACCTATACACACACTACTTATATACATATATTATGTGTGTTTAGCTATGCCTCACAGATAAACATATAGAAATTGTATATATATGAAAATTACACATGTAGTTATAATTAAGTTAGTTTGTAGACACGTGTATCTACATATATACATCTATAAGCTACACATATTTATATGCAAGTGATATATTTTACACACAGATATATATATATATATATATATATATATATATAAACTTCTAATTTAATATAAATTTCTTTATATTTACACTTAAGACCCTTTATCTTGTTTTCTAATTATATAATATCATCTATTTCTCCAAAATAATATTATCATATAACTTTTTATAAATATACATATATTTGTATCTGGAGTTTCCCAGCTACTTCTCAAACCTATCACCTCTAAATGTATCACGTGTAATCTAATATCGTCTAATAGTTTGACACCTAAATGTTATTATTTTATATATGATCGACTACTTAGGCTAATAATCCAACAACTAGAATAATATGACAGTTTCAAATTATAAAATTAATCATGCCATTTAAAATAAAATAAATTATGCAAATACCAATATCAGTGCAAGTGACACATAAACAACTTTAGTGCATGAACTATATTGGCCTAGTGAGTAGTGAGAGGCTTGGATATTACATCCTCCCCTCCTTATAAAAATTTTGTCCCCGAAATTTTACTTACCGAAATAGATTAGGATACTTAGCCTTCATCTCGTCTTCTCTTTCCCATGTAGCTTCTTCTACTGATTGATTTCTCTAGAGTACTTTAACTAATGGGATTTTCTTATTCCTGAGTTTCTTTACTTCTCGTAACAATATCTCCATAGGCATCTCTTCATAGCTCAAGTCAGCTTTTAATTCCACTGGTTCGTATTTCAAAATATGAGATGGATTTGAAACGTATTTTCTCAACATAGAGACGTGAAATACGTCATGTATTTGAGACATTAATCTTTGGCGGCAGTCAAGTCTATAGGCGACATTACCAATTCTTTTTCGTGATGTGGAACGGGCCGATGTATCTAGGACTGAGCTTTCCTTTCTTTTCAAATCGCATCACTCCTTTCATTGGTGCCACCTTTAGGAACACTTGATCTCCTATAGCAAATTCTAGCATTCTTCTTCTTTGATCAGAGTAACTCTTTTGTCGGCTCTGAGCAGTCTCCATCCTCTATCGAAAATACCTTGCTTTTAGTACTCAGGCAACCAAACTATCGGGATTATGTATTTATTCTCCATACATGTTTAGCCGACAATGCTTTATTGAAATCCATTAGGCTTCAAAATCCCATTCCCCATACACACTTTGGTCGGCATAGCTCCCTCCAATTTTTCCAATGCATTCGTTTCTTGCCTCCGTCCATACCCCACCAAAAATTCACGCACGCACTTTCGATCTCATCACAATCTGATTTTGGTATCTTGAAACATGACATAACATATATCAGAATTGCTTGTCGAACCAACTTAATTAGCACCTCTTTGCCACCATCTATAAAAGTCTTTCCGCTCCATCCCGAAATTTTCTTGAGAATTCTCTCATTCAAATACCCGAATTGGAGTTTCTTACTTCGCATTGTAAATATTGGCAAGCCAAGATACACTTCATGCCCCTATACTACCACTACCGTGAATATCTCCTTAAATTTGTCCACGATCATATTATGTGTGTTCAGGCTGAACGTGAGTGCCGATTTATCATAATTAATCAACTATCTGGACGTAGTTTGGTATTTTTTCAGAATAACCGCTACCTGGTACATTCCTCCTCTGTCGCTCGGCAAAAAATAAGGCTATCATCTATGAAGAACAAATGCGAAATAGATGGACACCTCGGCGCGATTCAGACACCATTTATATTGCCTTGTCTTAGATTATATGTGAACATTGACGATAGTCCGTGTGCATATAATACAAAAAAGATATGGTGATAACGGATCACCTTGTTGTAGTCCCCTATATGGTCTTACATGCCCAACTACTTCTTGGTTTAATGCAAATGAATAATGTATTGTATGTACATATTTCATAGTTAAATCGATCCACTTAGCCGCAAATCCCCAGCCTCTTCATAACAGCTCGTAAAAACCCCCACTCGACTCTATAATATGCCTTACTCAAGTCTAGTTTTAAGGTCGCAACCCTCTATTGCTTCCTTTATGATTTCAAATCCAATGAATACTTTCATACCCCAATATGACATTATCGGTAGTCAATCTACCCCAAATAAATGTGTTTTGGTGCTCGTCCATATTATTCTGCATTAAGTGATGCAACCTGTCTGTAATTGCCCTTGCCACAATTTTGTAACAAACATTACACAAACTCACCGGTCTTAACTCCTTAACATTTACTGGGTTTGCTACTTTTGGAATGAGCGTTATGGTAGCAACGTTCCAATATTGAAGATCACCACCATTATTTAGGACATTCAGGACCTCCTACGTCACCACCCCTTCCACAATCAACCATCAGGCCCAGGCGCCTTATCCGGATGCATCTCGAATAGAGCCTTTCTTGCATCTCTCTCTGTAAACGGTTTGCATAGTGCTTTGTCATTTCCTCATCTACTTTTTCATCTAAACACTGAACCACCTCCTCAATTGCGTCGAGTGATGGACTTTGTGACATGAAAATTTCGTGAAAATATTCCATAATTATATCAACCATTTTCTCCTATTTCGTGCCAAAATCTCCTTGTGTAGATGCCAATCCCCTAATCTAGTTTTTCGCACGTCTTTGTGAGGCTTGAGCATGGAAATATGTCATGTTCTTATCACCATGTTTTAACCACGTATTTCGACTCCATTGTTTCTAAAAAATCTCCTCATCTGTCACTAATTTCTCAATCTTTTTTTCTAACTCCATAATCAGAGAATCCGTTTTAGCCCCTAAATTAGGCTATTTTGTCTGTTTCAATTTATCCATTTCCTTCTTCAGTCATTTTGGTATCTCCATAAATTGGTTCCCAACCCATCTCTATAGTTCCCCACTACAATTGTGAATTCTGTCTATTATTGGCGTCAAGGGATCTCATTTGTTCCAACCATCTATATGATCTCTCGACAATCCGATTCCCATATCCATCATTTTTCAAATCAATTTTTTATTGATGGAATTCGAATATTTCTTCCACCCTCTCCATTATTGCTCCATACAATTTGTATTGCTCTATTATCCGATGAAAAGAACTCCAGGTTCTTTGAGATGGCAGTTGGATATAACATCCTCCATGAAAGGTTGCTAAAATATCTATCCAACTTCTTCCAAATTACTTTCTCTCCAGCTCTTCTATTCACCCATGTAAATAAATACCCTTTGCCATATATATCCCTCAGTCCACACATCTCAATCGTCGTCCGAAAGTCCTCCATTTGTGCATTCGGCTTTGCTTTGCCCCCCCTTTGTTTACATTGTGGTGGCAAATTTCATTAAAAGTCTCCACCCATTAGCTAAGTAAGCTCTCTTAATTCACTTAATGCAGCTAGTCTCTTCATCAAGGTCCATGAATCCCTCCTCCTCGAACCTCCGGATTTCCATAAAAACCCGTAAATCTTCAGAGCTTGCCCCCTTCTGTATTAAGCTATCTATATGTCCCATAGAGCATGATATTATTGTTACCAATTGTACTCTTCCACATAACATTAAACCACCTTTCTATCCTCACAACTGACTATAAACATCCCCTCAAAACCCAACCATTCCATCCACCTTCTGCAATTATATTCTCTCATCCTTGTCTCGCACAAGAATAAAAGATGTGGGTCCTTTTCACCGATTAAATGCTTAAGTTCACAGAATGCTCATTGGTTCCCAAACCCTCGAGCATTCCAAACTATTCAACTCATAATTCTTGGATGGGTTGCAACGCAAGCCCCATCGAGTCATTAATATCCAAATATATCACCTCCCCAGTCCTGGTGTTTCTTCGTCTCCTGCATTCTATCGCTTGTTGTCCCTTCTGTCATCCAACCCAACTTCCTCTTCATCCCTTAGGCTTCTCTTAGTACTTTTCTCACGTTGAGATATTGTTTGCCAACCCATCCCACACTTCTTGCTCTTTTTTTTTTCTTTTTTAGGGCTTCTCCCCGTGGACACTTCGCAAACCTGAGGGTTCAGAATTCTCCATTCTCTCATTGGTTTCTAATTCATCCAACCCTTTGATTGGTGTTGGAATATTCACTTCATTTCGTATCTCCCCCACCACTACAAGCGCACTTTTAGTGCCATTTGGTTGTCTCCCCTCATTGTAATCTTCATGTCCCCCTTGTGTCTTATCTTTACGTCCCTCTACCTCATCCCTCTTACCTCCATCCATTTCACTAGAGCTCAACGCCTCATTAACCATCATTTTTCTGGTTAGGGTTTTTCATGTCATCTCCGATTCCTTTTTATTTTCGGTGCCCCTTGCTCGTGTTCTTGATCACCCTAATGGAAGGGCAGGCCTTAACCAATTTCTGTATCTCTTACCCTGGTCCTCATTGTCCTCGTCAGTGCACTCACTCCACGTATGCCCTACTTTCCCACATGTGTAGCAAAAGTCTGACAATGTTTCGTATATGACCATAATCTCTTCCTCATCGTTCTCATCTTTAAATAATATATGGCTCCGCAATGGCCTCGCAATCTCCTTTTCTGATTCTGATTCGGGCATATCTTCCTAAGAGATTACCAATATTCCCTTTATCGATTTCCAGAACCACTCCTAATTGTTCGCCAACATGCTGTATCACTTCTTCTTGCATGAAAGCAATGGGATTATTATGGCATTGAACCCAAATCTCCATATGATTAAAATTCATTATTCTGGATTTTGTGTCCCATTCATTTCCTTGAATATACTAGACTCGTAAAAAGTGCCACAGTCTTCCATTGATAGCCCATTGGTATATGTTGTTTGAATGTGTCATGATTTACACGTTTGGCCGAAAAAACCTTTGCTACCAGACACTTCGCAATTCGATCATCCCCTCATCTTCTCCACTCTCGATTTAGGGTTACTGATAGGGTTTCACTCTTATGTGACAACTTGATCTCACAAATCTGACGTAATATTTCCTCATGTTCCATTCTCGATCTGAAGCACATTCGATGTCCACCAGAGGCACAATCAATACCTAGGTGGATGTAGCCTACACTTTGGTAGTATGTCTACCCTAATTAGGTTTTCCCCTAAAGAGAAAATGTAAGAGGGAATTCTAAAGTTTTCTAAAAGTGTGCTTAAATGAACATTTTCATTTCACTATTAAGTTTGAATTCAATAATTAAAAAAAACATGGCATAAAAATCTTTAATTTGATTTTTTTTCATGGTTATCTTGTTATATATGTGCGACATTATAAATGATATCTACTGAGCCTCCATAACATAAGGTCCAAAAAATAAAATGTTTGGTCCATATGGGTAGCTGGGTTAGGTCCATTATCCGAGGTTAACCAATAACGGTGGTTGAAAATTTAGAAAAAGAAATAAATTTGGGACAGAGAAGAATTGAAGGACATGATGCTAGAATATACCCGCCCTGTGTAAAATATTTGATGTTCACTTCAAATTGACTTGAAGATTTTAAACGAGAATAAAAATTATGAAACAAGTAGTATATTTAATTTTTTTCTTCATAGTGTTTGTTAGAAAATTTAGCTGTATAGTATTATTAGTTTAAGTAAGAGAATATTGAAACATATATAATTTTGAAAAAAAAAGAAAAAAGTGGGAGATGATTTGGGCATGTTCAAAAAAAATTAAGAGCATTTGATTATGAAGAGAATTAGATCTTGACACAATTAATGTGAAATTACTGCACCAGGAATAAGGAAAAAGACAATCCATTTCGTGATGATGTTCTCTCAACCCTAGCCGCCCACTACATGATACATGTAAAATATACGTGCATTTATGGGCTTATTTTGATATATATTTGATACATTTGCATGTATATTCAGTGTATTTTGGTTGGTTTCCTTTGTTGGGCATCATACTGCGTATTCTTGTAACTTCTTACAGGAAATTGAGCTAAATTGGATAAAAAGCGATATCATGTTCCAAAATATAGGTCAAGAGCTAAGGTACCAGCAAAGATGTAAAGGAAAGAAGCATGGATGATCGAACAAAAGGGAATTTCCTTCAAAAACGTCCAAACGCGCTAACAGTTTCCAGTACTTGCAGAGTTTAATATTTTGGCCATAACGTTCTCTACAAAATTGATATTAAGCTGATTCCAGTAGCTATGGAAAGCTAAGAGAAAGGGATACAACTTTCATGAAGACCCCAAAAGTAAATTCGAACAAAAACCAGTTACACGGCCGGACAATATGGGTGTACACGACTGTGTGACCTGTCCGTGCGAAGATGACATGTTCGTGTAAAGTTGGGAGAAAACAGGGGACGAAACCAAGCCGCACGGCTGGACTGTGTGAGAGCCACACGACTGTGTGGACTGCCCATGTGAAGCTACACGGCCGGACCGTGTGACGAGCTGTGGCGGATTTTTGTGTCCTTTTCCCATTCAAACTCTACAAGTGATCTCTCCAAGCACTTATATAAGGGACCTAAGGGCTGCACGAAAATTACATCATCCATACAACATACAACACATTAAAATACACAGGAACAAAAGATCGAATGTCTTCTGAGAGAGGAGGGCTAAGTTACGAAGAACACCACAAGGCCTTTCACATATACGGAAGCACAAGAGCTTCGAAGGCTTGGAAGGAAGATCTATCATGACAAGAAATGGTTTTCTTTCTTAGTTTAGATCTCTTGTTTGTGCTTAAACGATGTCACAATATTGATTTCAAGTTAGTCTATGAATTTGTTATCAATGTTTGACTAATCTTTCGGATCTTAGGGCATAATCAAAACTGTGGATTCATGTTAAATCTTGATTAATTATTTTCTTAATTAATTCATGTGTTCTATTTTGTGAATTTGAGTGCTTATTATTTATTTCTTTTTATCTGATCAATAATTAGCATGTCATATTTGTTAGTGCGAAATTCAAAAGAGGAGTTCTAACAAAGACGAAAATCGAATTCAGACATAAACGGGTATATCGAGTCAGGAGACCTACAACTATTTGTGGGGAGTCATTGAATTCATAGATCTTTTGGGAGTTAATAATAGTTGTATCGAGTCGGGAGACCTACAATTGTTATTAATCTACTATTTATGCGCCGCCCGGGAGGGGAAATAGACTAACGTAGGAATTGAACCCATATAATTGCATAAATTTGGTTTTATTAAACATTAATTGAATTTAATATTGAAGAAGTATGTTGAGATTATGTGCCTAAGGTTACTTTCGTAGTTGTTGAAAATACTTGTGGGGTTCAAAAAGTTATTTCTTTTTTTTTAATTTTCAGTTTTTATAAACTTAAGATTCGGTTGCTTTAATAAAATTGGAATACGGTGTTATTATAGCCTAACTATTTCATAGTCAATCCCTGAGGAATACGCCCTTGCTTGCCATTATCCTATAAACTGCACTGTACACTTGCAGTTGTAGATTCCAAATAATTTTTAGCGAACGAGTTTTTGCCGTCGTCGTTGGGGATTGAAAGATTCTACTTAGATATAATAATAAGTAATTATATCTTAATTGAAGCTTTTGTAAATATTTTTTTTTATTTTCGATTTTTGTAAAAAAATAAAATAAATTTTTTCTTTTTTTTTCTTCGATTTTTCGAAAACAAATTTATTTATGATTTTCTTTTGTAAATCTTTTTATTTTTTTTTTTCAGTTGTTTTGTATAATTTTTATGTTTTCTCGATTTTTGTAACTTTTTTTATTATTATTATTTTTTATTTTTGATTTTTCCCTTTTTAATTATTTTTTTTATTGCTTTGCTTCTAACATCGTTTTTGTTGAGTGCGAGACTGAAATCTCCGGAGACACAAGTAGCCCAAATCTCTACTGCAGTGTGAGGCCAACATCAAAAGGGCAAATCCCCAAGCGACCCTGACCTTAATCCGAGAAAATAGTGCAACGCCGTTCGTCTGATGGATGGTACAAAATATGAGGGCTTGAGGATTTCAACTGACATGGTTCAACGACAATGATGTTAGAAATCTGAAGTCTAGCCGAAGACAAAAACTTAGGGCTTTGTGGGAGGCAACCCAAGAGGTGTTGCGACAAATTTTGGGTTAAAAAAAAGACATGACAGATGCACACGGGCGTGTGGACGCACACGACCCGCCCATGTGATTTGCTCTTCCAAGTTTCAAATTTGACGTACGAACTCCCGGCTTCACCAGAACGATCCATGTAAGTACTTTACACGCATTTCTCTTTCGTTTGATAATTTCCTGATATGTTCGGGACGAAGCATATTTTAAGTTTGGGAGAGTTGTCAAGAATGCGTAATTTAATACTGTTGCATTTTGTATTGCAATTAAGATTGCATGTAGAGCATAAAAATTTGCATTAATTTTTTTTTTTTTGATTTTTGAATTTTAGTTTATTTTTATTTTTAGCACGTTTATCGCTTTAGCACGTTTAATTATTTTTGTGTGTGATTTTAATCAAGATTTTCGAAAGAGTACAAACCGTATGATTATTACTATGAACATTTGATTTTATGAGATAACATATTTTTGTGAATAATATAATGAATAGTTGAGGAGATGTCTTTTATTTGTTTGCCACTGATTAAGAAAATTGGGTATTTTAGCATGTTGCAAAAAATAAGTCTGTGAGCTTTTGTGCCTTTAACTGCTTTATCTTATGCAGTCTTATTTTTTCTTGAGTATGTCATTTATGAATGTTAGAATTATAGAACTTGCTTTGGTATCTTAATTAAAACCATGTGTGTGTGCCATTTTTGAAAATAATTTAAGGCCATTTTTGTTTAGCCTACTTAGCCTTATAAGCCTACCTATGAACTCATGATTCCCTAGTTAGCCACTTTTGAGCCGTAACTTTTTATTGTTAGCCACATTGTGATCTTTAAAATTGAAAAAATGATTTTATCCCTAAAATTTCTTGAGCTTATAGAAAATGAACAAGTTTGGGGGAGATGTTGTGAAAATTCGTGAAAAGAGAGAAATTTGGCAAAAGAAAGAGGGATGAGCAGTATCTAGGTGAATGAAAGAAGAATGAAGCTCGAAAAAGAAAAAAAAAATCGAGCAAGAGAAGCAAAAGAAAGAAAATAAAAATTCTAAAAATTGTGAAAAATTGAGAGCTTGAGGCTAAAGAAAAAAAAGAAAAGAAAATAGGCAAAAAGACCTAAGAATGAAAAATGAGAAAAAGGGTGGAGTTGAGTCGGAAAAAAAAATATCTTGAGAATGCTTTTTAGAAGAAATTGGGTAGGTGAATTGCAAGTCTGTGTACTAAAATTCTATCTGCTCAAGTCAAGTTATTTAATCCAAATTTTTCCTACCCGGACCAAAAAGCCTACATTCCAACCAAATGAAAGTCCTTTTTGATTCTTAAATTATGTACACAAAAGTGGTAGTGATGTTAGACGATTTGCAAGCCTATGGTAGTTCTACTTTCACTGAATAAATTTTGAGCGTGAACACTTTCCATACACTTTGAGATTTGAGTGTGTAAGTCCAAGCGGCTACGATAATCTAGAGGGGGGGTGAATAGATTATCTCCATCTTTTCGATTTAGCCCTCTTTTTACAACCGAATGCTCAAACACAATAATAAAGGTGCGGAATGTAAACAACACACGTCGATTTAAAGAGGTTCAACCCACCTAGGGCCTAATCCTCTACCACCCCAAGATATCCAGGGATGGATTTCAAAAAGAAAAAGAATTTTATTAATTACCAAAATTAATAAAAATTCAACTTACAACACCTTGAAGAGCACCACACTCTTCTTCAACACCACCTTTGAGATTACCACAATCTCTTCTTGAAGATTACCACAATCTCCAACGGCACCTTGTGAAGATTACCACAATCTTCAACCTTGAAGAATACCAAATTCTTCAACACCTCAATAAGAAGATCACCACAATCTTCTTGCACCTATCACCTAGATCATCCAAGTGTGTTCTTACCACAAGAACACTCACAAGAATATCTTGTGTTTGAATGATAACCAAAAATCAAGATTACAACTCAATAATGAATATTACAATTTGAGTGCAAAGTATAATCAAGAATAGGCTAGACCTCAAGGATGTGAAAGTGATAAGCTAGGCAAATTTACAACAAGAATAATAGCAATGAAAGACCAAGTATTTGCTTGAAGTGTATCTTGTTGTGTTGTATCTCAATTGTTGTGTTGGTTGCTTCAAAGCTTCCTCTATTTATAGGATATGATTGATCAAGCATAGGCTCTTGGGGATTGAAAATCTACAGAAAAATACAATTAAAATCAAGAATATAGTGTTAGAAATCAATCCCACAATTTAAGGAAATGTGTCTGTTTGTCAAACGGTCATATTTTTGTTGTCAATACACAGGCGACCGGTCGCACGTAAATAAGAGAAATAAGAACACTTTGAAAATTTCAACAGGCGACGGTCGACATAGGCTTCGGACCGGTCGACCCCTATCTCAACCGGTCCACCTTAATGAAAAATCGAAGAAGAAATGTTCGTTTCAAAACGAAATATGCAGTAGTCGGCCGAGGACGGTCGACGCCTTGAGCGACTCTGGCCGACCTGCCCTGATTTTACTTCCGTCTCATTTTTTTGTTTCAAAAATCATCTTGGTGCGGGTTGCCCTATAGGGCGGCCGGTCGACACGAGAGCAAATGTTGTCCAATTTTTGTCGAAAATAAAACTCAAGAAATACTCCAAAATTTAGTAAAAACATTTTAAACCAATCGGGAGTATTTAGACAACATTTAGAAATCTTGTTTAGGAGTGAGAGCCCATTGACATAAAATCATTAAAAGTGTTGTCCATTATTATCAAAAATAAACTTGAGGAAATACTACGAAAAATATTAAAACCATTTTAAATCATTTAGGAGTATTTGGACAACCTTTAAAAACATTGTTTTGGTGACAAAATAAAATCATCAAAATTAAGATAAAAACATGTATCAAACAATCTCCCCCTTTTTGATGATTACAAACCAAAACAATTTTTACACAAACTAAGAGAGCAATTTTAGAAATGATTTTCTGGTAAAAACATTTGACCGTTTGGAAGCAACCAAAATTTCCAAATATTAAAGCAACCAAGTAGGAAGTAAATATATTCAATAATAAGCACAAGCTCCCCCTATCAACAAGCATATCAAGAATAATGTAAAAACAATTTTTCCATAAGCTAAAAGCTTTAGCTTTTACAAATTGTTCAAGAGCTTATAAGCTCCCCCTATCACAAAACATCATTAAACAATTATAAAAGTCCATCAAGCAACAATTTGACTGAAAACGAATCACAACTTATGGCTTTTATGAGCCATAGCTTATAGCTTTTATGACAAGCTTTTATTAGCTTCTTTGAGCTAATGAGCCAATATCCTGTTTCTCCCCCTTTGGAATCATCAAAAAGAATGTTAGGATGATAAAAACATCATACAAATATATCAAAGTGCGCAAACGAGACGGTTTATCAACCATCGAGCAATTTATACTTAAAGTCCAAGGAAAATTGGAGAATTTTAACATAAGAGATCCATAAGCTCATTAGTTAGCTAAAAACATGATTTCAAAAAGATTTTAAAACATTTTGAAGCAAGAGAATCATGTAGAAGTTGAAAGTTTCATTGCGACATTTCATCGAACACCTTGTGTGCGTGAAAAATAAAAGAGATTGTATATAGTCCTTGAGAAAGTTTCAAGCCAAAAATCATCAATCAACCTCATTCCAAAGCTCAACAATATAATATGCAAAATATGCAACATTAGTCCCTCAAATAAAAGGCTCAAACATAGTAGATTCTCAAGGGTTCAACCCAATTGAGATAATATAAGCTAAGAATGATCAAGGCATTACAAATGCCAAAAATTAGAGCATCCATCAAGTAATATAAGTCATACAAGTATGATATATCAAATGACCCAACATATCCATCTAAGCATAATGATCAAAGCATTAAGAGAAGCACTTTTACCATCAAGTACTTCATACCAATTTCAAACCATGCCATATAAGAGTATTTTTACCATCAAATACTCCATCAAAATCATGATCATCCACAAGTCATTATCAACTTGTAATTTTCACCCTTTCAATAAGACAAGCAAATTTCATTAGTACAAAAGAGTTTTACAAAAGTTCAGAAAAGTATAAAGCAACATTAATGAAAATGCTAGAAAGTAAAGGAAGGGAGGGACATCAATCTTCGTCCGAAGAGAAGCAAGTTCCGGGAATGAGATCTTTGATAAATTTCTTTAATTTGCCGATTGACTTTTTCAAACTAGAATTTTCCTTTTTCACAACCCGGAGCTCTTTTCTAAGAGAGGCCACATCTCTAAATGTTTCTCTTTCCACTTTGGCCATTCTCTCTTTGAGATTTAGATCTTCAACATCCAACTCATCTTCATCTCCTTCCTCATTTTCTTCCTCCCTAATTTCTTGTTCATTTCCCACATTTTCTTCTTCATTTTCCTCTTCATTCCCACATCATCTCTTTGTTCGTCAAACTCACCTCTTCCAATATTTTCAACCTCATTGTCATTAAATAAATCATCCCGAGGTTGTTGTTGATGTCGGGCACGTCCCCTAGCGGCTTTGGTAGGAACCCGTGGTAAATGTCGTCGCATTCTTACCATTTGTAGAATGTTGGCATTATCAAAATCATTGTGACGAATTTCGGTATTCATTTCATTTTCCGGGTATCCCGATAAATATAAGAGTCGGCAAATCAAATTACCCAAGGTATATTTTTTCTTGGTAAGCTTTCTAGATTCCAACAAGCAATACACAAAGATTGCCCCATAATTTACTCTTTCTCCTCGAACAATCTTATAGGTGAGAAAGAGTTCGAGATTACTCGGAAGTTTTGCTTCATTTCCACAAACACAATAGGAGCAAATGATAGATAAAATCCGATAATTTGGCGGCATTGCCGAGTATGTCACCGGGATATACTCCTAAAAAGGTTTTCACATCATCTAGTGAAACACCGAAAATGTTATCATCCCAATGAGCGCAATCCACATTGACCACTCCATCATTTGCACGTTAAAGTGATTACAAATATCGCCAATGTCCATGAAAAATGCCTACCATTAACAAAAGTATGAAGTTCCAACGGATTATCTATCGTAGCATCAACAATCCACATATTTGCATAAAAAAGTTTTATAAGCTCGTCATCATAATGCAAACACGGATTATCCCAAAGTGAAACCCATCCTTGAATTTCAAAATAAGCTCTAATATCCGGAAATTCATCATGAAATGCTTGAAAACGAACCATACGAGTGCACACAATTTTCTTATCATTCAATCCAATATTCTCATAATGTTCCTCCAAGTTTATTTAAAAATCGAAATCTATTAGCTCTACAGAGGGAGGCTCGTGAGAGGAGTGATAACTTACTAGAGTCCCAATGAATGCTCGATTTTGAAACCCCGCTCTTAATTCGACAATCTCCTCTTCCGTAAGCCGATTTTGATAGTCTCCTTGTAGAATATCATCTTGTTGGGGATTGGAAGAAGATTCTCTTCCTTTGCCTCCTTCTCTCTTTTGAGGATTTCGTTGATAGAATTTCTTGGAGGTGCCATATATGTGAAGTTCTTGCAAAAAGAAGTGAATTAGCAAGAAAGATTACAAGGATTGATGAAGAATTGAAGATAGTAGAAGAAAGGGGGAAATTCGCATTATAGGGTTTAACAAAAAATTTTTCAAGTCAGTAATGAAATGAAGGCAAAACGTTTTTAAACTGAGAAATTGCTCTGGGCGACCGGTCGAGGTAGGGTGCGACGGTCGATGTGCGGGCGACGGTCGCCCGCTGCTTTGGCCCCAAAGGCAATTTTTCTTTTCCAGAATTTTCCAAAATTCGATTTTTCACCCCAAAAGTTTTAAAACTTTGCAAAAAGATAATTTTGGATCAAGTCCCACAAATACGGGTTTCGGGAAAGCATATATTCGAGAAAATCGAGACTTAACAAGTAGTGCCCTTTTTAAGAGAATATTTGCAAAAACATTTAGGGGCTCTTAAGGGGTTAAAATAAAATATCTTGAAAGATATGTGCATAAGCATAATATCAAGAAAAATACGAGTGAACGTACCTCGATAGTTTAAGAAACTTGATGACTAAATGGCCAATGAATATGAGATACATATCCTACACAATTCTTAGACAAAGTTTGCACAAAAAATACAAGTGTAGGCAAGTAATAGGAGATATTAAAAAGAGCTTATGCTATAAGATTTCATAAGAGATAATAAGCCACATAAGTCTAATTAAATGCACAAGAATTTTAGAAAATCATGCAAGGTCTTCTTTTTAAAAATTTTGAAACTTATAAATATATAAAAGACCTACATTAAAAATAAATACTTGAAGACTCATTTTGCAATTAAGACACAATTAAAAACATGCATAGAATTAAAATAAAATGCATATATAAATGGAGAGATACGGTTTACCAATTATGCCGTTTCCATGGGTTGTGTCTTTCCCATTGTTGATGATATCTTCCCATTGAGAAGTCACTTTGTTGATGATGACTTCTTTGATTACTCCATTTCCAAGGTTTGTTGCCTTCCCATTGTTGATGATCTCTTCTTCTTTGAGAATCATCTTGTTGATGATGTCTTTGCCATTTCCAAGGATTATGTTCTTCCCAATTTTGATTATATCCTCTTCTTGAAAATTGGCTTTGTCGAAAATAGTTTCTCCTTCTTTGATCAAATGAAACGGTCATTTGATGTCTTCTTGGCGGTATGAATTTTCTTCGATCATTATTTTGCGGTACCTAATAACACATTATTTTGTGGTACCCTTATGTGTTTGGGTCCTTTAGGATTAGTTTTGAGACTTTTAGGTCTCCAACAATAATTAGAGCTATTTCTAGCCCGACAAGTATTTACCGTATGACCCTTTTTACCGCAATAAAAGCATGTAATAATTTTAGGAGCATAATGACCAACGTGCATAGTGACTTGATCTTTTTTTATATGATTAACAACATTAGGCTTATGATCAAGTCCTTTATCATGATTATGAACATCAACAATATCGGTCAATTTATTAGTACTCAAGTTAGATTTTAATAAATCCTTTTTCATGCAATCAATATTCTCAACAAGAGTACTTTTTTCTTTTTCAAGGTTTCTCACCTTATCTAGTGTGGTGGTGTGAGCACATGATAGTGATTCATAGGAAGTAAATAAACTATCCTTATCATTTTTCAAAATATTGAATTCCTTTTTCAAATTTTTGTATTTAACAAGTATGCTTTGGAATTCATTTTGAAGTTCATCATAATCATTTTGCAAATCACTATAATCATTTTGAATGGCAATATCATAGGAAGTAGAGGGTTTAAAACATACCTCGTTTTCTTCTTCGATGCCCATAAGACAATGTTCAACTTCTTCATAGTTGGAAGTTGTAGGAGGCTTGTTCCTTAGATTTGAGCTTGTATTCTTTTGAGAAGTAGATGCTTTTGTTTGACTCCTTTCATTTGCAAATACTCCATAGACGGCTTCTAATTTTTGCCATACTTCATGTGCCGACTTTATTCCTACAATATGTTCATATTCTAAATTAGTAAATGAACAATACAAAATATTGAGAGCTTTACCGTTTAAGGAGATGATTTTTTCTCTTCATCATTGAACTTTTGAAGCCTTTTGAGGTGTGTGGTGTATCTTTCATTTGAATGGATTCTCCATTAATGACGGTGTTCCAAATGTCGAACCCGCAACCTTGTAGATAGCATTCCATTCTTTCTTTCCAAAAATTAAAATTTTTGGAATCAAATAGTGGTGGCTTGGTGGTGGAGGTGCGGATAGATGAGCTTCGTTCAGAGCCGACGATCGTTTTCTCTTCACTCGCGATGTGAAACGAGCTTGCCAAAAAAGTTTGGCTTTGATACCACTTGTAAGTCCAAGCGGCTACGATGATCTAGAGGGGGTGAATAGATTATCTCCATCTTTTCGATTTAGCCCTCTTTTTTACAACCGAATGCTCAAACACAATAATAAAGGTACGGAATGTAAACAACACACGTCGATTTAAAGAGGTTCAACCCTTTAAGGCCTAATCCTCTACCACCCCAAAGATATCAGGGATGGATTTCAAAGAAAAAGAATTTTATTAATTACCAAAATTAATACAAATTCAACTTACAACACCTTGAAGAGCACCACACTCTTCTTCAACACCACCTTTGAGATTACCACAATCTCTTCTTGAAGATTACCACAATCTCCAACGGCACCTTGTGAAGATTACCACAATCTTCAACCTTGAAGAATACCAAATTCTTCAACACCTCAATAAGAAGATCACCACAATCTTCTTGCACCTATCACCTAGATCATCCAAGTGTGTTCTTACCACAAGAACACTCACAAGAATATCTTGTGTTTGAATGATAACCAAAAATCAAGATTACAACTCAATAATGAATATTACAATTTGAGTGCAAAGTATAATCAAGAATAGGCTAGACCTCAAGGATGTGAAAGTGATAAGCTAGGCAAATTTACAACAAGAATAATAGCAATGAAAGACCAAGTATTTGCTTGAAGTGTATCTTGTTGTGTTGTATCTCAATTGTTGTGTTGGTTGCTTCAAAGCTTCCTCTATTTATAGGATATGATTGATCAAGCATAGGCTCCTCTTGGGGATTGAAAATCTACAGAAAAATACAATTAAAATCAAGAATATAGCTGTTAGAAATCAATCCCACAATTTAAGGAAATGTGTCTCTGTCAAACGGTCATATTTTTCTTTGTCGATACACAGGCGACCGCACGAGTAAATAAGAGAAATAAGAACACTTTGAAAATTTCAACAGGCGACCGGCCGACATAGGCTTCGACCAGGTCGACTCCCTATCTCAACCGGTCCACCTTAATGAAAAATCGAAGAAGAAATGTTCTGTTTCAAAACGAAATATGCAGTGACGGTTGGCCGGACGTCGACGCCATATGCCGAGCGACGGTCGACTGCCGATTTTACTTCCGTCTCATTTTCTGTTTCAAAAATCATCTTCAGTACGGGTTGCCCTATAGAGGCGGCCGGTCGACTACGAGAAGTAAATGTTGTCCAATTTTTGTCGAAAATAAAACTCAAGAAATACTCAGAAAATTTAGTAAAAACATTTTAAACCAATCGGGAGTATTTAGACAACATTTAGAAATCTTGTTTAGGAGTAAGAGCCCATTGACATAAAATCATTAAAAGTGTTGTCCATTATTATCAAAAATAAACTTGAGGAAATACTCCGGAAAATATTAAAACCATTTTAAATCATTTAGGAGTATTTGGACAACCTTTAAAAACATTGTTTGGTGACAAAATAAAATCATCAAAATTAAGATAAAAACATGTATCAAACAGAGTGATACACTACTAATGCTTGTGAGTCGCGATGTCAAGTACCCGAGAGAGTATTAGTTATGCTGAACTTATGAATGATGACTTCTTGATAATGAATTTCATGGTTTACTTAAATATGAAGTCAAATGAGATTAAATGTTTATAATGTTCTTGTGTGTTTTTTGTACCCCGTGATATTATTTTTCTTAATTTGCTCGAGGACGAGCAATACTTTAAGTTTGAGGATTTTGATACGTGTAAAATATAGGTGCATTTAGGGGCTTATTTTGATATATATATATTTGATACATGCATTTGCATGTATATTCAGTGTGTTGTGGTTGGTTTCCTTAGTTGGGCGTGATACTGCGTATTCTTGTAACTTCTTACAGGAAATGGAGCTAAATTGGATAAAAAGCGATATCACGTTCCAAAGTATATGTCAAGAGCTAAGGTACGGGCAAAGATGTAAAGGAAAGAATCATGGACGGTCGAACAAAAGGGATTTTTCTTCAAAAACGTCCAAACGCGCTAACAATTTCCAGCGCTGGCAGGGTTTAGTGGCCATAACTTTCTCTACAAAATTGATATTGAGCTGATTCATATGCCTATGGAAATCTAAGAGAAAGGGATACAACTTGCATGAAGACCCCATAAGCAAATTCGGACAAAAACCAGTCACACGGCCGGACCGTGTAGGACCACACGACCGTGTGACCTTGTGCGAAGATGACATGTCCATGTGAAGTTGGGAGAAAACATGGGATGAAACTAGGCTGCACATCCGGACCGTGTGAGAGCCACACGGCCGTGTGGACTGCCTGTGTGAAGCTACACGGCTGGACCGTGTGACGAGCTGTGGCAGCTTTTTATGTCCTTTTCCAATTCAATCTCTACAAGTGATCTCTCCAAGCACACCTATATAAGGGACCTAAGGGCTGCACGAAAATAACAATATCCATACAATATACAACATATCAAAATATACAGGAACACAAGATGGAAGGTCTTTTGAGAGAGAAGGGCTAGGTTACGAAAGAACACCACAAGGCCTTTTGCATCTATGGAAGCATAAGAGCTTCAAATGCTTGGAAGGAAGATCCATCTTGACAAAAAGGGGATTCTTTCTTAGTTTAGATCTCTTGTCTGTGCTTAAATGATGTTACAATATTGATTTCAAATTTTTTTATGAATTTGTTATCAATGTTTGGCTAATCTTTCGGATCTTTGAGCATAATCAAAACTGTGGATTCATGTTAAATCTTGATTAATTATTTTTTTAATTAATTTATGTGTTCTATTTTATGAGTTTGAGTGCTTATTCTTAATTGCTTTTTATCTTATCAATAATTATCATGTCATATTTGTTAGTGTAAAATTCGGAAAAAGGAGTTCTAACAAAGACGGAAATCAAATTTAGACATAAACGGGCGTATCGAGCTGGGAGACCTACAATTGTTTGTGGGGAGTCATTCAATTCATAGATCTTTTTGGAGTTAATAATAGTTGTATCGAGTCGGGAGACCTACAATAAGATCTTCCCATATCAAAATAATACTTTGAGAGTATAGATATAAAATAATTGTTTTATAATTAAACTTTCCTTATTTAATAATCCTATTATAAGTAAGTAACCAAGAAAGGCAAAACACTTAATAAATCAATTTTTGAAAATAAGAAAAAATATTAGGTAACGTGTAAAAATACACAATCTAACAGTCTCCCCCTTTTTGCCTTTCTGGACAAAATATAGAAGAATCAATCATCGTAGCGCCACTCGAATTTGCTCCCCCTCCATTTGTGGTTGGTCCAGCACCAATTCCAGCATCTCCAGCATCAACACCTTCTCCCCTTTTTGTCCAGACGGAGGTGAAAGCATGTTATGAAATGTGAGCTTTGTAGTTTTCATAGTACTGCATGTGTTGCTTGGCCAGAGTAATTTGTTGGTCAGCAAACACAAGTTGTCCCTGCATAAAGCTCATTGCAACAAAATTAACACTAGAAGTATCAAATGCAGGCAGAGGGATATCAGGGGTGTTAGTAGCACTTTCAGGAACACTAGAAGAAACACCCTGAGAAACACTTTCAGGAGAAGGTGGAGTAGAAGTAGCAGGAGGAATATCTTCGATATCATCCTCTTCTCTAGGAAATTTAAGTGGCAATTCTTTATCCCTATCTCCTTTGAACGAGTAGTGAGAGATATAAACAGTTCAGATTCAGAAGAGAATGTATCATTATTCCACATATTCAGATATTGGGAGTTGAGAATCATGTAATCAGAGAAGAATAAGGGAGAGCATGAGAAACTTTCGATTCAATAAAGCCCATCACCAAATCAAAAACTAACTGCTTGAAGTTCAAAGGAACACCAGTCCCAACATTAAACAGCACCACTGCTTGTTTTTTAGCTACTAAAGTACTATGGGTAGTAGGAATCAAATTACAAACCGAAATTTAATGTAGCACAGAATAAAGAGTAGTCAGCCTAGAAGAAGGTAATTTAGCATGGTGGACTGGCCAAGTAGTAACCTTAGTAGCAGTAAGAGTCCTAACCATTTCCGTATAGTCATTAATAAGTGCTCTTTCTTCAAAGTCAGATGTTCCAAAGAAAGTGTTAATGACACTCAGAGAGAAATCACAAATACGATTACGAACAAACATTTTCCCATATTTTGCTAACCTTCTATTCTTAGCAACAGACTCCAAATTTGCATAAAACTCCAAAACCACATTTCGAACAAAAGGAAGGGCAATTATCACAATACTGGTCAAATTCCTATTTTGAAACAAACGAGTGATATTATATTTTTCTAAGACACATGATGTATCCTCTTTTCAACAATAAATTTTTGATCATGTAATTTCTAAAAGCGTTTGGAAGCACTTAGTATAAAAGGAATCAGAGAAAGTGTACTTATCTCATATTCATCATCAAGTGCAGTAGTTAAGTAAGGAGAGCCAGCTGAGTGAGGTGTTGCAGCAAAGTCAGAAATTGTAGCAGAGTCAAGTGTTGCAGAGTGTTGCAGCAGGGGTAGCAACACTTTTAAGAACACCCTGTTCTTCTTGCTCAACAGTTGTGTGCCTTGCTTCAGTTTCATGCACCAACTCCGGATCAGTATCATCATCCTTATCATCCTCCTTTCGGGCATCAAAGTCTTCATCACTAGAATTATCTGATTCGGACTGTTCTTCTTACCAAGCGGGTGTCACAACAGGTGTTGCAACACTTTTGCCACTTCTTCTTCCAGCACTTGGCCCAGCACTCTGTTTTAAAGATTCCTAAATCTCAACATGTTCACCCATAGATCCCTTTTCAGAAGGACTTTCTTGTCCTTTCTTGGCAGACACAGACCCTGACCCCTTACTTTTCTTGATCGGAGTAGACCTAGAATTTTTCTTGACCGTAGTTTTCTTGATGGAACTTCGAGTTCTTGACCGTCGAGCCATCGCAAAATAGGAAACATCATCATCATTAGAGTCCGTCTGGACAGGGATATTTGGGAAAATTGAAGGTTCTCCCATTTTCTTTGAAGACCTTCTCACTGTCTTCTTTTTCTGCTTAGATTGACCTTGAGATGAAGAGCCACCACCACTGGACGGAGCAGGATAGAAACCCTTCTTTTTTGAAACTTTAGATTTTTTAGGGTTTGAGGGTGTCTCTTGCTCATCAAAATTGGGAAGATCATCAAGATTAATCACATTTTCTGGATCCCCAGGTGGAAAAACTCCAATCGGAGTAAGAGCCTCATGAATAACCACCATCGTCTTCATCTCAATGCAGCCGAGCAACATTTTGGTGGCTCAATAGGGGTTTCTTCTGTCGAAATGGTGGTGTCAGGAGACTTGGGGCTTTCTTTTGTTGGAACAATATTTTCCGGCAACTTGACAGGGGCTTCTTCAATCGGAACAAAGGGTGCTGCATGGGGTGTTGCAGCACTCGATTTGATACCAGGAACAGTTGGTGGTGGGGTGTATTGAAGCAATGGTTCTATTTGAGTTTCAGCCATGGAGGATTTACCTTTCGATTTTTCAGGGGTTGACTGAGTAGACCCTGAAACTTGTGAGGAAGACGATGAAGATGTGGGGCTTGAAGATGGACTGAACATTCCTGTAATACCTGAGAAAATTCTGTTCGTGGTGGATTAGCAATATGCAGTTGATAACAAGAAGAAGAAAAATCACAAGAAATTGGAGAAGAACACAGTGAATCGGGAGACAAAAAGTGAGAGGGAGGAAAACAGAGTTATAATAAGAGGAGGAGAGAGAGAGAGAGAGAGAGAGAGAGAGAGAGAGAGAGAGAGAGAGAGAGAGAGAGAGAGAGAGAGAGAGAGTAGTGATGTGAGGTAAGAGTGATTTAAATCAAAACATCAAATTCGAATCCTATAAAATAGGAAAAAAAATCTTTTTCTTCAAATTGATTTTAGATTTCAAGTCTTTGAAACTAATGAAATGTTTAACCTTAAATATAGCTAAGATAGTGCAAAGATTTTTCAAATCATTCCGAGTATATCACATTCCATATAACACCACAAGACTTAATATACCAAGAAATCTAATAATTTAGGAAAGAAAATCCAAAAATGCATATAATCCAAAGGAACCAGAATTTCAGTAAATCATCTAAATTCACCAAATAGGCATGCCCTAATTATGCCTAAATATGTGCCAAACATAAAAATCTCACAAACAAGTAGGGGACTGTTTCAGCTGATATTGTACCAAGTGTTGCAACACCCTGAGAGACACTTTTACACCAATTCAATGAATTGTGATTCACATGGCCAACATATATGGTTTTTTTTTTTTTTTTTTTTTTTGTTTTTCAAGACACATGCAAGATTTAGCTGGTGTGTAGCTTTCACACAAATCCCAATGTTAGCTTTTTCTCACAAGATCATGCCACTTAAAATAATTTTCAATATGTAAGAATTGGTCAAAAGGATTAGTTGCACTCAGTGGGTAGGTAGCTATTTCCCTCAAAGGCCTCCAAACATGTTCAAGATTTTTTGTTTTTCAAACTCATCGCCTGGGTGAATAATAAGGATTTTGTAGATTGGAAGCATCAACTCACACCAACTTATCAAGTGAATAATCTTGGGTTACATCACCAGGACTCCATCAAATTGATTCAGTCGTGCATATGACCTATCTAAAACATGAATGAAAAAAAGGAAAATATACAAAACTATATACATGTGGTGCAACAAATGTTGCTGTCGGTGTTGCAACACTTTCAAAGACAGTAAAATTATTATCTGCGAATAAACAATTAAGAAAAAAATCGTACAAATTGAATTTATATAAATAAAAATATCAAAGGTTTACAATCTCTAAAACAAATCTTATGATTCTTCTCTTCAAAAATATAATATTTGGAATTCGATATTGTTTTAGATGAACTCTCGGCTTGATCTTCTCCAAACTTGAATTTGAATTTGAATAACATTAATTGGAGGACTTGACAACTTATTCTTGAATCAAACGTGAAATATTTGACGATATTAGACTTGGATATGAGAACTTGGTGAAACTCTCTTTGATATTCCTCCAAGATGAACTTGAACTTCAATAATGTTAGCTCGAGGGCTTGATAGCTTATTCCCGAATAAAATGTTGGACTTGAGTTGAATCTCGATGAATGCTTTGAATGCCACTTTGAACACTATAGATCTCCTTGAATATGATCTTCTTGACTTAAGAGACTTTCCTCCACCGCTTTTCTTGGTTGGATTTCTTCTCTTTGAATTGTGATTTAATTCCATGAGAATAACCCCTATTTATACCTGCAGGAAATGATTTTTTGGATAACTCGTATGCTGAAGACTTTGATTTGATTGGTCCTTCAAGATTTAATATTATCTCTAATCATAAGTTGTGATAATTATCAAAAGAGAAAATAATTTATCAAGATAAATCTTGATCTATAAGAATTTGATATTTGACAATCTTTAATTGGCCAATAAAAGATATATTAAAATATCAATTAATTAACTATATAATTTAGGAATTAAATTTAATTAAAATTCCCAACTATAAATAGAAAATATAAAATTGATATTTAATATAGAATTTCACATGTGCCACCAAATAATTGGTAAAAATTTAAATTATCTACAAATGCCTCGAGACTTGTTCACGAAAGACGTGTCTTGGAGTGAATGAGTCGCGACAATTAATTTGTTGCTAGGGCCCACATGAATTTGTAGTGTTTATGCCCAAATTCTTTATAACCCAACAATGGCTATATGACGGATATATTTCAAAGATTATTCTCTTATATGAAAAACCCATCAACTTATATCTCCTCATTTGCGAATTGTTCTCACGTGAACTCTTTGGAAAACAGAATTAGATTCACTAAGAATCCTTCTTCTAATTAAATCAGAACTTATATGGGGCTAACCCCACTTGAATGTAATGTGACTTGAAGTCAAACTCACTACCAGAAAAAAGAGGTTTTTGTGGTAACAAAAGTTGTCACAAAAGGCTGAACATTGTCACAAAATATTTTATGCGACGACAAGTCATCACAACTATTTTTTCACATAAACCTTGTCAAAAAAACTTATCTGTGACAACGGTATCATCACAACAGTTTCAACGACAACTTTGTCGTTTCTAATAATTTGACAACAATTTAGCTAAGATTTTTGTTAGGGTGACATGGAGGATTTCGTTAGATTTATTTATAATGATATTGTCGTCACTAATAAATGAAAATCATTTACAGCGACACAAGCCGACGCAAATTTTTTTTGTTTAAAATGATTATTTGTGAAGACTTGTATTGTCACAAAACTACTTTTATAAAAACATATATTTTTTTTTTATTTTTTTTATCCCTTTTTGAAAACATATAGTTACTTAACAACAATATCAAGCCTTTACCCAACAACAATATCAACATTTAGCCAACAACAATATCAACACCAAAAATGGATTCATTCTACTAATGATATCAACCCAAACACAAAAAACCACGAATATCAAAATTATGTTAAATATCTCAAACTAACAACATAAACACAAGTATGTTCAAAAATAACAAGTGATATAAATTTAAATATCATCTCATCTAAGTCTAATCATCTAAGTCCTCAACATGATCATCTCCAAAAGATCTTGACAACGATGGAGTATCAGAAAAGTAGGGGGTGGCAGAGGCGGGACAATTGGTAGGGGTATGTTCGGATGCAACTGTGTGAGCATGTCTCTCATGGTGGCGACCAAGTCGGATAACTGACCATGGATAAGAGCTTGATGCTACACTTGTCCTCGCAGTACCCTGCATCACACATTGTTGTTCCTCGAATACATCGACTGAGACTCCAACTGCTGTTGGCTGGGAAGTTTGTACGACCCTACGCAGAAGACCAAGCCCAACTCTAGTAATATCTCCTCTTCGCTCACCCAAAATCTCATGCATGATAGCATTCTCGTCTACATGCTCACAAGCCGCAGATGCCTGTCTAAATCCCTCCACAAGACGGTGCTAAAAATTTGAAAATTATAGTATCAGGAAACTTATAAAGACTAACTTACTCAATACATATTAACTATAATGTTTATACTTACATATGTGTGCTCGACTTCATAATTCACCCAACCACTCTTGCGTGTATGCATGTCCCTCCAATTTTCAAGCAACGACAAGGGCTCTTGTTTCTCCGTGTTAACCTGTCCAATCTTAATTAAGTTAAGCAACAACAGCCAAGACCGACAACGTATTTAGTAGCCAACTATGAAGCAAGAGTAATTGCTCCAAGGCAGATGCTTAGAAACAATACCAAACTAGACAGTAAATATATGGGAAAATATACCAAGTGCCCTTAGTGCAAATACTTATTCTATTTTTATATTGTTGAAATGGTTCGCCATAAGGTAATTTCTGTATTTTGCCCAAATCTCAGGGTCTTTTCTAATAATAATCACTTAGTATAATCCTACGCAATATTTTTTCCGTACCATACACCATCAATTCTATACCATACACCATCACACCCATATGTACAAGTCTATCTGACACATTCGAACTGTGAGGGTGGTTGACACGAAGAAGTATAAGTTTTAAAGCCATCCTTAAAAAGAAAATTTACAAATATATAGTTTTAGTTTATTTTGTATAATACATATAGCTTTATTTGAAAATAGTAACTTCAGACTATCAAAACCATTCTTTGGGGCAACCATCTTATTACTGACTTAGAATCACATGAAACAAGAACTTTCCTGATCAAAAATAAACTAGACAAAATAATTGAAAAAATCTCGTAAACTAGATAACAACTACTTGACCAACATAATCAGTGAATTGGGAATCTACCATAATTCCACAATTAATTAGGAATAGAAACACATGAAACTCTTTTCAGTTGAACATATTTATTAAGCTACTTCAATCGCTCTTACAAAATAAGGAATGAAGAACTGACATGCTCTTTCTTGTTGTTTGCTGCCCCAAATTAAAATCATATAAATTTGATCAGAAATTCATGACATAAATCATGTAGTTGACTGTACTTAATAGAAATTATTGTTGGAAAAGTTGAATGAAAATTGTATTTTTGGCATAATTTTCTTGGACATATTTCTTCAATAATGAAGAATATATTTAACTCCAATGGTGTTTCATATTGTAACAACTAAAATTCCAAAGTCATGGACTAATTGGAAAGTGATGACACTTAAAACTCTCAAGTCATGGAGGAGTGGGAAGTGAATGCCCCAATTCGTGGGGTAGCGGGGAGTTAATATGGGTTGATCTTGAAGCCTATAAAAAGTGGTCCAATTTTTTACAATCTACACAACAAAAACTCCTACACTTGCATAATCAAATTCTTTGCATATTGCTCTTGTATTCCCTTGGCTTCCAGTTGCATTTTGGTGATATTTTCTGGGCATAATATTCAGTTCACTGGGTATAAGGTAAACCGATTTTCCCATCTTATAATGGGAAACATACATATAGAATAGGGGACGAATCTGTTTTAAGGATAGTATGTTAAAAACATGATTTGGGCCAATTTTACATTGTGTTTATGCGATTTGGTTTATTATAAATATCGATTGTTGTTCTATAATTTGTAATTCAATTTTTTCATTGTGTAATCCAAACTGTACTAGAAATATACTTCTTATTTTTCTAACTAACTTAAAACAGAATCGAATCTATTATTTCTAGTACAATTTATTTAATGGTTTGTTTGCAATTTTCTACTAAGTTTAAGAACTTTGTTTTTATGTAATGCAAAACCTTAATTATAATTCAAAACTATATTATTGATTTTACTATTTCTTTAATAAAATAAGATCGCATCTTGTTTCCACTATTATATAATTACTGGAGCATGCTAATTTTGAAATAAACCGTATAAGTCTTATTTTGAGTTTCAGTACTGATTGGTTGGTTTTGCAAATCAAAAATCCAAGTCAAATTTGGTATTTCATCAAATATTTTGGAAGCTATTAGATATATCAAATACTTTTGGTTGCTATAAGCTACAACAAATTTTTTTCTATACCTTCTGTTGGCTTGTGATTATATCTAACTTATAATCATTGCTATGTTCTTATACTTAAAATTTATAATTGTCAGAGTTTGGATTATCATTTGAAAAAACCTAATTTTCTTATTACATATGTTGTACTAACATTTGAATGATGTAGTTGGTGTGTGTGTGTATATATATATATATATATATATATATATATTGGACTAATAAATTATACCCATGCTATTTTGGAGTGGAAGAAAATTATTTTCGACCATTAAAATAAAAAATGGAACATTTTTAATAAATTTGTTCCGATTAATCGAAGTACTAAACTTTGATTTGTATTTCAGAAATGGCTTCTGATTTGAATTTTGGAGTTCCATTTGGCACAAATGTGACAATTGTTACACCAAATCCTGTTGTGCCTAATCCAGTGGTTATCCCGGTTGTGCCTCAGATAATGGCTAACCCTACCATTAATATGCCGATGAATCATGGTGAGAAACCGGAGAAATTCAACGGCTTGGATTTCAAACGTTGGTAGCACAAAAATGTTGTTTTACTTGACTACTGTTGAACCTAGCAAGGTCTTGACTGAAGATCCTCCAAAGTTGAGTGAGGATGAAACTGATGTTTAAGCCGCTCATGCGGTTGATGCTTGGAATCATGTTGATTTCCCTTGTAGGAATTATGTAATGAATGGATTAGCAGATCTACTGTATACTATTTATAACTCTAAGCGAACTGCTAGTGAATTGTGGGAGTTTCTTGACCACAAGTATATGTTTGAGGATACAGGGGCTAAAATATTTATTGTTGGCCGATTCCTATACTTAAAATGATTGATTGATTCCAAATCTGTAATAAGTCAAGTGTAAAAACTCTAGGTAATTATACATGATAGTCTTGCTGAAGGAATGGTTTTGAGTGAAACTTTCCAAATGGCCGCAATAATTGAAAAATTTCCACCAGCTTGGAAAGACTTCAAGAACTATCTGAAGCACAAAAGAAAGACGATGAACGTTGAAGAACTGATTGTGAGGCTTCAGATTGAAGAAGATAATAAAGGTTTTGAAAGAAAAATGTTCAATCTTGTGGCTGCTAAAGCCAATGTTATGGAGCATGGCGAAAGCTTCAAGAAAAAATTTGAAGGAAAATGCTTCAATTGTGGCGGCAAGGGTTACAAGGCTTCAGACTGTAACAAGCCAAAGAAGAACCAGGAGACTAACATGGTTCATCACATTTATAGAGAAGTGTCAGATATGAACCTGGCTGCGGTGATCTCCAAGGTGAACTTCGTAGGTTCAAACCCAAAACAGTGGTGGATTGATTCTGGTGCTACGAGGCACGTGTGTTATGTTAAAGAAATGTTTAGTTCCTTTGAGCCAGCTGAAGATGGCGAGAAGCTGTACATGGGAAATTCAACTACATCTGAGGTCAAAGAAAAAGGAAAAGTGGTTTTGAAGATGACGTCCGGGAAGGAACTGACTCTTAATAATGTGTTTTTTGTACCAGACGTCGTAAGAGGTGTCTGGTTCATTTTTAGATAAGCATGGTCACATTTTTGTTGAGTCAAGGGTTGTGACTTTGATGAAAAATGGAATGTTTGTTGCCAAGGATAATGCTTCTGATGGGCTGTTTAAGCTCAATGTAATGGTTGTTAAACCAAAAGCTAATGAAATGAAAAACTATTCTGTTTACTTGCTTGAGTCTTCCAATTTGTGGCATGATAGACTAGGACACGTTAATTATGACACTTTACGTAGATTAATTAACTTGAATTATATACCAACATTCCATATTGATTTCAAGCACAAGTGTGACATTTGTGTTGAGGCAAAGTTAACAAGGACATCATTTAAAATATTGAAAGAAATAATGAACCACTTGATTTAATTCACACCGATATATGTGATTTAAAATCGACACAAACACGTGGTGGCAACAAGTACTTCATTACTTTTATTGATGATAACACAAAATTATGTTATGTGTATCTTCTTTAAAGTAAAGATAAAGCTATAGAGAAATTCATTTTCTATTATAATGAAGTTGAGAATCAATTCAATAAGAAAATTAAGGTGTTAAGAAGTGATCGTGGTGGTGAATATGAATCACCATTTGCTGAATTTTGTGCCCAACATGGAATTATACACGAACAACACCACCATATTCACTTCAATAGAATGGCATTGCAGAACTGAAAAGCCGTACACTTAAGAAATAATGAATGCCATGTTATTAAGTTCTGGCTTGCCTCAGAACATGCCGGTGGAAGCTTTCTTGACAGCTAATTAACTTTTAAATAAGGTACCCCATAAGAAATTAGACAAAAGCCCTTACGAGCTATGACATGGAATAATTCCATCCTACAAATACTTACGAGTGTGGGGTGTCTTGCTAAGGTTGCTATACTTACACCAAAGAAGGTGAAGGTAGGTACCAAAACTATTGACTGCATATCTATCGGATATGCACATAACAATAGTGCTTATCAGTTTCTTGTGCATGAATCTAAAGTTGAAGATATACAAAAGAACACTATAATTGAATTGAGAAATGACTCGTTCTTTAAAAATATATTTCTATGTAGATCAAGAGAAGAAGCAAGCTCTTCTAAACGGATACATGATTCAATAGAACAAAAGCAAGAAAATAAAGAAGAAGAGGTGGAACTTAGACACAACAAATGAGCTAGGATAGAAAAAATCTTTTGGTCCAGATTTTCTAACCTACATGCTGGAAAGTGAACCTCCAAACTATAGAGAAGCTATAAAATCTTCTAAAGGGCCATTATGGAAAGAGGCCATAAAAAGTGAAATTGATTCCATCTTGCAAAACCATACCTGGGAACTAGTGGATCTTCCTGAAGGAAGCAAACCAGTAGGTTATAAATGGATTTTCAAAAAGAAAATGAAGGCGGATGGAACAATTGATGAGTACAAGGCTAGACTTGTAATTAAAGGTTACAGAAAAAAGAGGGCCTCGTTTACTTTGATACATATTCTCATGTTACAAGAATAACCTTCAATAGATTGGTACTTGCAATTGCTGCATTGTGAAATCTTGAAGTACATCAAATGGAAGTAAAATCTACTTTTCTAAATGGAGATTTAGAATAAGAGATTTACATGGAACAACCTAAAGGATTCTCTGCACCTGGGCAAGAGAATAAGGTTTGTAAGGTAGTCAAGTCATTATATGGCTTGAAACATGCACCAAAACAATGGCATGAAAAATTTGATAATGCCATGAAAGACTGTGGATTTAAAATAAATGAATGTGATAAATGTGTCTATGTTAAAGAGACTGAAAATGGCTATGTTATTTTGTGTCTTTATGTAGATGACATGCTTATCATTGAAAGTAATGATAAAATAATCAAATCCACAAAATATATGTTGAACTCGAGTTTAACATGAAAGATATGGGTTTAGCTGACATGATCCTCAAAATAAAGATTTCTAAAACTTCAAATGGACTGACACTTGATCAGTCACATTATGTGGATAAGGTTTTAGAGAAATTTAGTAAGAATGACACATCATTAGTTAAAAATCTTATAGACACGAGTCAATATCTATCACATAATAGAGGTGAGACTGTGTCTCAAGTAGAATACTCATGAGTCATAAGAAGTCTGATGTACTTAATCAGTTGTACAAGACCAGACATTGCTTATGCAGTGAGTAAATTTAGCAGATACACGAGTAATCCATGGCATGACCACTGGAAAAGTATAGTAAGAATTGATAAGGGTCTTTTTATTCATGTTTTATGTGTATATTTGAGTAGAATTCGAGTTATTTTATTGTTAGTTTTGTAAATTTTTGATTGTACATAGTTCATATTACTCCGAGGTGATTTTATTGATGTAGATTGACCATTCGGGGCTAATTTTGGTGAATTTCGGACCATGGATTCATGTCAAAACATACCGGGGAGTTTAAGGATGCAAAAACGCTCGAAATTCCAAGCCAAACGCGTCATTCCGGGGCCTTTTTGGTCCAACACGGGTAGGGGTGTCGGCAACACGGCGATGTTTCACGGAGCCAAAAACTCGAAATTTTTGTACAAAAACAGCCTCAACACGGCCTGGCCGTGTTCCCAACACGGCCGTGTCTAGGAACGGCCTGGCCGTGTTGGGAAGCACGACCATGTCGGTCGAGTTCTCGTGACAATTAAACAAAGACGGCCTGGCCAGCGGCCCGGCGATATGGCCATGTCCGGACCTCTTTTTGCAACTTTTCTATGCGGAATTTAGGAAAACTCACCAACCGATCCCTTTTGGCCACTTTTGTACACCTTTAACACCCTATTTTGCTGAAACATGTCTCCATATTCCCTCCCTCATCACTTGAATACAAGAATTCACCAACCAACAATGAAAGTGGGGGTGATTGTTTAACAAAAGAGAGTACTATCAATGTATTGGTTGCCTATAAAAGCCAAGGGTTGAAGTTGGGAGAGGCATTCATGAGATACTTTCGGAAATATTCATTGTATTCACTTCATTAAGTAGAATTGGGATCAAGAGGTCTTGGAGAAGAAAGCTTGGGGCAATATTGGAGAAGAAGGCTTGGAACAACATCATCAATCAAGGAAGAAGTCTATTAAGATTTTGAGAAAGATAAGTACACCATGTCTACAATACTTAAATCTTCTTGTGTAATTTACTCTTTTGTCAAAATCATGAGTAGCTAAAATCTTAGTGTTTGAGTGTAATGAACTCTAGAATGGATTTGTGATTGAGGTTTGTATGTTTTTAATAAAATTATCATGTCTTGTGTGATTCACTTATATCATGCTTATCTCATTTGAGTTAATATTTCCGGTATATTAATTTGATATCTTTTCTTCATGGGTAATCGAAAAGATTTATGGTGAAAAAGAAATTGTATAAGTGAAAAGAGTTGCATGCAATCCTAGATATAGACGACATAAGTCTTCCTCGGATTAGGGTCAAACCTAATATGGGAATTCATAAATCGTTATAATGCAATCTTGGGGTTTTAACTAGAAAGAGATTTGTTAATCAACTTGAGATTAGGAGTTTTTCGCCTTGAGAAAGGGATTAACTTAAATCGAATTTCTACGCCCACATAACATGGGATTTTATTAAAAGAGGTTGGTTTTGCTTAAGGGCTTATGGTTGAATTTTTAACTTGGCAAATCACAAAAACATTCTAGAGGGATTTACATTCAAACACACTTCTATCTCTTGATTTCTTATTCTACAAATTTTACTTCATTTTTACACTTTGATAATTTAGATTTTTTATTTTTTTTTATCAAACAAAAACTCTGAAAATTGTTAGATTAAATAACAAAAAGACGGTAATTATTAGTACTTACAATCCTCGTGGGAATGACACTCGGTACTCAATAATCTATAATATAAAACGATAGGTGCACTTGCCTACGGTTTTAAAGGTAGCTTTTGAGCCATCAAGAATACTAAGGTATTTAAGATACCCTCGTGATTTTGGACTGTAATATACAAGATATGTTGTTGTTATTGAGGATACATCAATTCTAATTGGATATCTGATATTAAAGACTCTAAGTCTATAAGTGGATTTGTATTCACTTTAGGAGGTGCAACCATATCATATAAATCTTCTAAGCGGAAGGTTATAGCTAGATCCACAATGGAGTCTGCATTTGTAGGTTTAGACAAGTGTGGCAAAGAAGTTGAATGGCTCCAAAACTTTTTAGAAGATATTCCAAGATAGCCTTTCGTGCCGACAATTTGTATAAATTGTAATAGTCAATCAATCGATTGGCGGGCACAAAGAAATATGTATAATGGTAAGTCTAGACACATATGTCGTGAGACACAATACCATTAGATAACTATCAATCGGTGTTATCTCTATTGACTACGTGTAGTCAAAGGATAATTTAGCAAATCCGTTAACCAAAGGGTTAAATCGAGAGTTAGTTGTGAAATCATCAAGAGGAATCGACTTAAGCCTCTAGAAAAATGAGTTGATGCAATGGAAACACAACCTAGTTGACTAGAGATCCCAAGATCTAGGTTCAAAACGACAACCTAATTGTAAAAAGACTCCAAAGATCTTTGTGGGGGAATTTTCTCTTGTCCATTCCTTAACCGTGAAGCTCCATGAAGGAGAGGATAAGCATTTGACTTTTAATGATTCTTGTGCATCAGACGCGAGTTGAGTAAAGACGGGCTACTCTTAAAGAAGAATCACCTATGTGAGAGAAAAGTGTGGCCACTTTGAAGAGAATTGTGTGAGGCTTAATTCTTAGAACCTCTTGCAGAACCAAGCTTATGTTCAGGGCCATGAATGAACAGAACAATGAGAACTGAAGCATGTTAGGAAAAATCATGTGTGATATATATCAACGTTTACACAAAAGCGTAATAAGGTTCAAAGGCATCGCGCTCACTCGATTAACTAGTAAAGTAAATATATTTTCACAAGGGAAGGTTCAAAGGGTAACACCTACATATCCTATGCAGGGTTCAATTGTTGGATTTTATCACCAAATCTTTGTATCTTCGAAATTTCCATTCATGTGGGGGATTGTTGGAAAAATTGAATACAAATTGTGTTTTTGGCATAATTTTCTTGGATATATTTCTCATTAATTAAGAATATATTTAACTCCAATGGTATTTAAGATTGTAACACCTAAAATTCCCAACTCATGGAGTAGTGGGAGAGTGATGACACTTGAAACTCCCAAGTCGTGGAGGAGTGGGAAGTGAATGCCCCAAGTCATGAGGCAGTGGGGAGTTAATATGTGTTGATCTTGAAGCCTATAAAAAGTGGTCCAATTTTTACAATCTACACAACAAAAACTCCTACACTTGCATAATCAAATTCTTTGCATATTGCTCTTGTGTTCCCTTGGCTTCCAGTTGCATTTTGGTGATATTTTTTGGGCATAATCTTTAGTTCGCCGGGTATAAGGCAAATTGGTTTTCCCATCTTATCCTGGGAAACAAACGTCCATAATATGGGACAAATCTGTTTTAAGAATAGTGTGTTAAACACACGATTCGGGCCGATTTTATATTGTGCTTATGTGATCTAGTTTATTACAAATTTTGATTGTTGTTCTGTAATTTGTAATTCAAGTTTTTTCATTGTGTAATCCAAACTGTACTAGAAATATACTTCTTATTCTTCTAACTATTATACACTCCTAACAGAAGGAAAAAAATATGCTTTCCATTGAGAATATGCCAATCAAATGGTAGACAATTCTTAAGTATGTAGTTGTATAGATAAATTGGATGCTGCTGATTTCACAAAATGGTTGACCAATATGAATAGGTCCGTCATGTAGTTAATTAATGAGTAGGTGATGCATCTAACTTTTATACTTTCCTGGTTTGATGAAAATTAACTTTGAATAGAATCAGAAGCCCAAAATATACTACTAAAAATTATGATTTTCTTAACCCAAGTGGTAAGGAAAATATTTCTTGTGTCTTTCTATCCTCAATCAAATCGAATATTGCAACGAAAGGTTTATTTCATTCACAAATTTTTAAAGAACCAATATAAGATAAAATCAAATGCGGAAATTCTCATCATATCACTGGAAAGAAATATAAAGCAATAAAAATTCTCATTATCAACTTCTTCAAACAAAGTTGCTGATGAACAAAAAATTACAAAATCTTTAAGCCAAATCCCTCAACAATTTAAATCAAGCCCTTGATTCAAACCCAATCAAATAGCATATACAATTAAACAAAAAACAAGTATATCTAACAAGTTTAAATCAAGAAATATACTAACCAAATTGAATATAAAGCCGGCAGAGAGAGAGATTGTGCGGTGGTGCAGGATAGATGGGAGGAGGTGGCGGCAATAGACGGGAGGAAAGAAGGAAGAAAAAAAGTGGGAAAAAGTGGGGCATTATGTTAAGTCAAAACGTGAGAGTAATGGGAAAAGTGAGGCAAAAAAATTAGGGTGAGGCGCCAATATGTGAGAGGTTGGGAAAATTAGGGGTGTCAATCTGAGTTGGGTCTAGTTCGTGGGTTCGCGTGTCAGAATAAGTCAACCTGGACCCAACCATTTAATTATTCGTGTCATAATATTGAACATGGACCAAACCTTTTTATTTCACAAGTAACCCGCACCCTATTTGCTTAACCCGTATAATAAAATTATTTTTGTATATTTAATAGTTTCAATGAGAATAAATTCAAGTTTTTTTAAAATCAACCACAATAACACTCTACTCAATCAATAAAAATATCACAATTCACATCATACAAAAAACATAAATTACGTAAATAACATAACATATTAATCATATTTTGAGGACTACATACCAAAATCAACCACAATAACACTCTATCCAATTAATAAAAAATATTACAATTCACAATATACAAAAAAAATATAATTGCATAAATAACATAACATATTAATCATATTTAGAGGACAACATACAAAAAGACCAAAATAATAACAATACATAATTAAGGAGATTTTAACATTTAAGTTTTAAAGACATGTCTTGTTTTTATTTTTTTTCTTACAATTAATTATTTACTTAGTTTTCTTTTAAATTCACAAATGGGTTAGACAGATTAAATGGGTAATAGCAGGCTGACCTGAACCTGGCCTATTTAATTGGTATGTTATTTGGGTTCGACCCGATTTCAACTAGATCCATGAGGCCTATACCCATACTCATTAATTCCGTGTTATATTTGTGTCGGATTTACGTGTCACATCCGAAATTGACATCCCTAGGAAAAAGTGAGGGAATTAGTTTGTTTACTGACTAATTATTAGCGACGACAAAGCAGTTGTCACTAATAATACTTATTAGCGACCACAAAATCGTTGCAAATGCTACATTGTTTACTTTTGGGACGAAACACTAACAAATCTTTTAGCGACAACAAAGTTGTCACATTTACCTAACTTTTGTGACGAAATTTTTAACTAGTCGTCGCTATTGGTATTAGCAACAAATATTTTTGACAATTCTATGCCCGAGTTATTTGTGGAAAATTGTTGTCACAAAAGTTTATTTTTGGCGACAACTTTTTGTTGTCGCTAATACCTTTGCCACAAAAGCGTTTGTTTCTTGTAGTGACTAATATCCTTATTCTATGAATGTAAGGAATCAGACACTAACACATCTGTTTATCTTGTATTTTCCTTTCGCCCTTTTCCTCCTTTTATTTTAGGTTGGGCCGATATGAATTTATAAGGCTTGAATTAGGACTCCAACATCTGTTGTGTTTCCAAACATGCAGATTTTGAATTTTTTATGCACCAAATAGCCTCACTTAGGCAGATCTGGTGACACGAGATACTTCAAGCAAATTTAACTTAATTTCTTATATATAAAAAATTAACCAGAAAATCCTTCTTCGAAATGGATGTTGAGTTTTCTCAAGGTCTTTGGATTATGACAACTTTTTTAACTAGTCAATCAAGGGTATTCTCAACAACTATAAAAGGGATGCCCAAGTGCTTTATTCTCTTCACATCAAGCGAGAACAAATACTCACAACACTAGTCGTCCGTTTGTTGTGGCTTCTTCTATTCTTTGTCTTGTTTTTTAGCTAATTTTGGGGCGTCGCTTCATCAAAGGGCAAGCCATGGAGATGTCATCAAGGTGTGGATTTTATAAACATCTCGTAACCAACAATGGATTCACTAGGGAAGGAAAATTCCATCAAGGATGTGAAATTTTCAAATAACTCGCCTCCATAAACGGACTCGCCAACCGGGGAAAAGCCACCAAAGATGTGGATTTTGCAAGTGATTCATCACCAACGACAAACTTGTGAAGTGGAGATAAGCCATCAAGGACGTGGATTTTGCAAGCAACTCGCGATCGCCACCACAGACTCGCCAAGTGGGGAAAATCCATCAAGGACGTGGATTTTGCAAGCAACTAAACATCATCAATAGGCTCGTCCAATGGGGAGATTCCACAAGGGGCGTGGATTTTAGCAAGCCATTTGACATCAGCAATAGGTTGTCCAACGGAGAGATGCCATCAGGGGCGTGGATTTAGCAAGCAATTTGTCACCAACAATATTCTCAAAAGCGGGAAAATGACATCAAGGATGTGGATTTATCAAATAATTCAACATTAGCAATAACTCGCCAACGGAGAGAGACCATCAAGGATATGCATACAAGCAAGCATCATTTATAATCAAGCTAAGTGGAGATGCGCCATGTAGATTTTGCAAGCAACTTGTCAACAACAATCGAATGAGTTGACTCCGTTGCCACATTGTCGCAACACTAATGGCCAATACAAGTGGGGAGATAGAATCAAAAGTGTGGAATTAGCAACCAACTTATAATAAAAAATTGAACGGACCACTTTCATTACCAATAATGGATAATTGCATTATTGAAAGTCGGGCCAGAGAAGATGCCCCTAGTGAAGTGACATTGGAAGAGCTTAAAAAAGAGTCACAAATCTCTGGAGCCATGAGAAGCCGATGTAGTTGATGTTGCACACCACAATAAACCGAGAACATTGTTGAAGAGGTTATTTCCTAACTCCATTTTCTTTTCTGCAATGAACATAATTCATCACAATCACATGACTGAACTTAGGAAATTCTAAGTTGCCTATGTACCCTAACAAAGAGATCAAGTCAAAATGTAGTTTATAAATCATATTTTTTAGAGTGCCATAAACAATTTATACTTATGTGGGCCAGGAGTATATATTTGATGTGAGATTGTTTGATAGTTTATACTCGTATCAAGGAGTACTCATTTGAACTTGAGACATTCTGATAGTTTATACTCGTATCAATGAGTGATCATTAGAATGTAAGACATATTGATAGTTTATACTCGTATCAAGGAGTAACCATTTGAATTTGAGACATATTGATAGTTTATACTCGTATCAAGGAGTAATCATTTGAATTTGGGATATATTGATGGTTTATACTTATATCAAGGAGTAATCATATGAATTTGGGGCATGATGATAGTTTATACTTGTATCATGAAGCCTTCATTTAAATTTGAGACATATTAATAGTTTATACCCGTGTCAAGGAGTTTTCAGTTTGAAATTTGTTGATAGTTTATAATCGTATCGAGGAGTCTTAATTTGAACTTGAGATACGTTGATAGTTTATACTCATATTTAGGAGTAATCATTTGAACTTGGGATATAGACCTTTTATGCTCATGCCAATGAGTGTGATTTGTGTTTATGTTTGTATCAAGGAGCATTTGAATATAAGTTAGTTTGACAATTCTAGATAGTTTATGCTCATACCTAGGAGAATTGAGAAGTTGAAGATGGCTCCACTTCTTCTTCTCCATTGTCATCATCACTGACATTACTTGGACATTCTTGTTGGTCAAAGTTCAAACTTATCTCAATGGCATGTGCTCGAGTTGCTATCTCTTCAAAAGTTTTTGGCTTAATTCCTTGAAGTATGTAGCATAAACTCCAATACATTCCTTAGATACACATCTGAATTGCAAAGCCTCTGACAATTGATCTTTGCAGTTGAGGCTTAAGTCCTTCCAATGATTGATGTAGTCCATGAAATGTTCTCCATTCCACTAACGTGAGTTTGTAAGTTCAATCATGCTAACAGTGCGTCGTGTGCTATAGAAACGCTTGAGTAACTCTCGCTCCAACTGCTCCCACGTGTCAATTAAATTTGGCCCCAAGTTGGTGTACTAATCAAATGCACTTCCCTTCAAGGATATAATGAATTGCTTCACTAAGTGATATCCATAAGTCCCAACATCATTGCACGTTTCAATAAAGTGAGCCATATGTTTTTTTGGATTGCCCTTACCATCAAATTGTTGGAACTTTAGGGGTGGATAACTAATAGGCATCTTCAAGTTGTCAATTCTCCGTGTGTACGACTTAGCGTAAGTCAAAGACGACTTGGAACTTCGATCAATCTTATCTTTATTAGTCTCCATGATGAACTCCTTGAGTTGGTCAACTGGAATCCGCCAATCAGATGATATTTGCAACTCCGTTGCCGGAGACTTCTCTTTTTTGTTTGGTTGTTGCTTCACGGACGTTTCAACCTCGTCTTGACCTTCAACTTGTTTTCCCATCATGTGACTTAAATCAATGTTATCCACTTTGTCTGTCAGCTTCATGATTTGAGAGTCTTGCTCTTTTATGTGCTTTGTAAGTCCTTCAATGGTCTTCATCAAATTTGCAAGTTGTTCTTCGAGTGAAGTAGTTTGGACCACCATGACTGCTGCAGTTTCAAGGCTTGAGCTTGTAGAATGTACGTACATGTCGAGCTGGTCCAATGATTCTTTATTTGCAGCTCTATATTTGCCATCTTGTTTTCATGCCCCATCATTTGTTGGAGAAGTAACTTTGTTCGATGACTTGTCATCTTCTATTTCCCCCTTTTGCTTGTATTTTGGAGAAGTGGTTTCATAGTTCGGCAATAAAACATCAACATTTTTGGAATTAGAATGGTTGGCCATCTTCATTGATATTTGAACTTGATTTGAATAATAGAGATGAAAGGTAGAGATTGTCCCACTGGGCGTGCCAAAAATTTGTAACACAAATTGTTATTGTCTGCGAATAAACAAACAAGGAAAAAATCGTACAAATTGAATTTATATAAATAAAAAATATTAAAGGTTACAATCTCTAAAACAAATCCTCTGATTTTTCTCTTCAAGAATATAATATTTGAAATTCGATATTTTTTGAGATGAACTCTCGGCTTGATCTTCTCCAAACTTGAACTTGAATTTGAATAACATTAATTGGAGGGCTTGACAGTTTATTCTTGAATCAAACGTGATATATTCGATGATATTTGACTTGGATATGAGAATTTCTTAGTGGAACTCTCTCTTTGATCTTCCTCCAAGATGAACTTGAACTTCAATAACGTTAGCTCGAGGGCTTGATAGCTTATTCCCAAATCAAACGTTGGACTTGAGTTGACTCCGCGATGGATGCTTTGAATGATGCTTTGAACACCGTGGATCTCCTTGAATATGATCTTATTGACTTGAGAGAATTTCCTCCACTGCCTTTCTTGCTTGGATTTCTTCTCTTCGAATTGTGATTTAATTACTTGAGAATGACTCATATTTATACTTGTAGGAGAAGGTTTTTTAGATAACTCATATGCTGAAAACTTTGATTTGATTGGTCCATTAAGATTTAATATTATCTCTAATCACATGTTGTGATGATTACCAAAAGAGATAATAACTTATAAAGATAAATCTTGATCCATAAGAATTTGATATTTGGCAATCTTTAATTGACCAATAAAATATATATTAAAATATCAATTAATTAACTATGTAATTTAGGAATTAAATTTAATTGAATTCCCAAATATAAATAGAAAATAGAAAATTGATATTTAATATAGAATTTCACATGTGCCACCATTTAACTGGTGAAAATTTAAATTGTCTACACACAAACAAGAGACTTTCTCAGAGTAGAAAATCTCTCAAAATCTAATGCTTTGGTGAAAATGTTAGCCAACTGATTTTCAATTCCAATGTACTCTATGCGAATAATGTTCTTCTCAACTAAATCACGAATAAAATGGTGTCTTATGTCTATGTATTTTGTGTGAGAGTGTTGTACTGGATTCTTTGAGATATTAATAGCACTGGAATTATCACAATAAATGGTTAAAATATCACTATTCACTATGAAGACCATATTCCTCAATCATTTGATTCATCCAGAGTAGTTTAGAACAACAACTCCCAACAACAACATACTCAGATTTAGCAATCGAAAGAGAGATACAATTTTGTTTATGATTGTACCAAGACACCAAGTTATTTCCTAGATAGAAACAACCATCTTTCGTACTTTTTCTATCATCTACGTCCCCAACCCAATTCAAATCACCAAAACCAACTAGATTAGTGTTTATATCTTTTGTATACCAAATCCCTAGATTAGCAGTGCCTCCAACATATCGAAATATTCTTTTCAAGGCTTTCAGAGGAGTGATCTTAGGATTTGCTTGATAACGAGTACATAAATACACAATATACATGATATCAGGACGACTAGCAGTTAAGTACAACAGACTACCAATCATGCTTCTGTACAATGTGTTATCAACATTTGCAGCAATATCTTCTCTACTCAGTTTTTTACTCGAACCCATGGGAGTTTTTAAATGAGATGCACTATCTAAGTTGAATTTCTTAACCGAATTTCGTGCATACTTACTTTGATAAATGAAAATCTCATTATTCAATTGTTTGATTTGTAAGCCCAAAAAGTAATTCAATTCACCAAACATACTCATTTCAAACGTAGAAGACATACATTCAACAAACTCATTCAAAAGTTTTTGACTTGAAGATCCAAACACAATATCATCTACGTAAATTTGAGCAATCAAAATATTATGGTTAGTCGTTTGAATAAAAAGAGTCTTATCGACTTCACCATGTTTAAAACCCATTTGAAGGAAATGCTCAGGCAATCTACCATACCAAGCTCTAGGGGATTGTTTAAGACCATAATGAGCCTTTTTTAAGCTTGAACATATGGTTTGGCTTATAGGGATCTTCAAAGCCTTTTGGTTGTTCAATATAAGATTCTTCATTCAAAATACCATTTAGAAAAGCGCTTTTGATATCCATTTGGTGAAGTGTAAGACCAATATGACATGATATAGCAAGAAGAAGTCTAATAGACTCAATTCGGGCTACAGGAGCAAAGGTCTCATCGGAATCCACCCCCTCAACCTGTGTATACCCTTGAGCAACTAAACGAGCTTTATTACACACAATGTTCCCAGACTCATCAGTTTTGTCTTTGAAAATCCATTTTATACCAATCATATTCACATTGTTGGGTCTAGGAACTAAATACCACACCTCATTCTTACCTAATTGGTCAAGTTCATCTTGCATATCATTAATCCAGAATTCATCTTTCAAAGCTTCATTGATATTTTTAGGCTTAAAATTTGAGAGAAAACAACAAGTTCTTACCAGAGTGCAGTTTGAGGACAAGTATGTGTTTCTTACCATATCACGGTAGTTTATCTTCTCTTTCCTCCGTGTTCGTAGTCCTTCAGTCACATCACCTATCACTTGAGTGGTTGGGTGATTCTTCTGAATTCTGCTAGGTATGTCTCTGGTACGATCAGTCACATGATCATCAAATACTTGGTTTTGTTCACTCTTATGTTTATATTCAGTTTCTGAGTCAGTTTGCACATGTGTGTTTACAGGTGCTGCTGCAGGTGTTTCAACATCTGTTGGAACACTTGTAACATCTGTTGCAACACTTGGTTCAACTTCAGTTTCAGTGACTGACTCAGATGTACCACTTGTCTCAATCAGATTAGAGACAAAATCTTCTAGTCTTTCCTGCAAGGTCAGCCAAATCATCAATAATAACATTCACAATTTCCATAATAGTCCTTGTTCGAAGATTAAACACTCTATAAGCATGACTACTAACGGAATAGCCTAGGAACAAACTCTTGTCACTCTTGGAATAAAACTTAGCAAGTTTAACTCTATCATCAACACATAACACACACATCCAAACACATGAAAATATTTAAGGTTTGGTTTTTTACCCAAAAGAATCTCATACAGTGTCATAGTACTTCCTATCCTTAAATACACAAAATTAGTGATATATCATGTAGTGTTTAGGGCCTCAGCTCAGAAGCGTTTGGTCAATTTTTTTGAACTTAACATTACTCGTTCCATTTCTTGCAATGTTTGATTCTTCCTTTCCGCCACCCCATTTTATTGTAGAGTTTTTGGTACGGAGAATTCATGAGAAATATATTTTCTGTCATAAAAAAGATGAAAAAAATGCATTTTAAATTCTTTTCCATGATCAGTTCTAATCCTAGCAACCGTGACACTATACAAATTACACACCTATTTATGCAAATTTTTGAAAGACTCAAAAGCATCGGATTTTTCACGTAGAAAATGCACCCAAGTATAATGAGAAAAGTCATCAACACCCACAAAAGAGTATATCTTACCTCCAACATTTTTAACCTTAATAGGACCCATAAGATCCATATGGAGAAGTTCAAAACATCGGGTGGTATTAATGTGTTGTGACACTTGGTGCGACACTCGAATTTACTTACTTTTTGACAAGATCCACACATAGAAGGATTTTTCGTGTTCAAACTTAGGTAAACATCTTACAGCTTCATGTCATACCAATTTATAAATCATTCTAAACTTCACATGTCCTAACTTTTGGTGCCACAAGTCTATTTTATTCAAGTTCACTATGATATGCATGAATGCCACCGAATTGGTAACAATTATCAATGGATCTCAAACTTGCTAATATGCAAAAGTTAGAATTATCAAAGACTTCACACGAATTCTTATCAAATTTAACATACAAATCATCATTACACAGTTGGCTTATATTAAGAAGATTTGTCGTAAGCCCTTCAACATGAAAAACATTTTTGAGCTTCGGAAGACCTTTTACATTCAGAGTACCCTTTCCAACTATTTATCCTCAAGCACCACCCCCATAAGTAATTTTACCTCCATCAAACAACTCATAGTCCGTTAGGTATTCAATGGTACCTGTCATGTGGCGAGAACACCAGCTATTGAAGTACCAAGATCCTGCAACGTTAGACCTCAAGGATGTATATATAACATTACATGTCATTTTAGTTTTACATACCCAAACAGATTTTTGAAAATACGAGGTGTTGTTAGAAGTGTGAAAAAGACACTTGTGGAGACACCTGACCAGAAAACGTTTGATACTTCAAATCAATTTTTAACTTATGACAATAAGGTCTAATAAGACCAGGTTTAAAATAGTAATGACAAACATAATGCATTTTCCTTTTTCGTGGCTTTTGATTAGAACAAGTGGGTTTTTCAATCGAAGAATTAGAAGCCTCAGAGTTTTAAGTTCCTTTAACAAAAATAGGTGTTTATAGCCTATCAGCCTTGTCTTCACTTCCTAATGCTAGGATTTCATCAAGTTTAGTCTTGCCAGTATTTAGCCTTTTCAGGGTTTCAAGGGATTTGTCAAGTTCAGATTTTATCTTTTCTAGTTTTTCATCCCTTCTCGTCAACAACACTTCCAGATGTGTTAAAGAACTCTTCTGCTCCTCATTCTCCTTGATGAGTTTTTCGTTCTCCTTCGTGAGATATCCGATTTGTTGGACACACTTGCACCAATCGTGATACAACTCTTGCAAGCCTCTACAATGTTCTCGTTTCTTCACCATCGTGAGTCCTCATCAACATAAATATCTATTTGAACTATAGAGAGGATGTTAGGCAAAACGATTCAAGTGTTAGAGAAAGTGTAGGTGTTAGAACATCTCGAGCAACACCTCGAGAGACACCTGTGGATTAATTTGTGTTGGGAAATTTATTGTTTAGATTTTGATGAATGCCATGTAAAACTTAGACTAGAAAGTTGGCACCTCATTTTCCTTGTAATTTGCATTGTAATAGATAGGGTTGTACAAGCCGAGTCAAGTCGCCTATGCCTGGATATACAAGAAGTCAATCAAGATCGAATGAAGACTACCGTGGAACATTTGAGTATGGCAAGGAGGAGAAGTCAAGAACTCGGGCAAGGAGTATCAACTAAGATACGTTTGTGTGAAGTGTCGATCAAGTCAACTCAAGAAGCCAAGTCAGAAGTTGAAGTGACAGATGAGTCTCTTTCAATCATTGAAGCGTACTCAAGTCACACGGGAAAAGGCAAATGCAAAGAGGAGTTAATCGAAAAGAATCCGTTACGTAAGTCAAGAATATTACCTAAACAAGTAATACTTCCATGCCGCCATGTCTTAAAGTGCTCACCCGAGAAGCGTGCAAAAGGAATAAACCAATAGAAGATCGCACCTTGTGTCGACTCAAAAGTCAATGCTCATTTAATACGAGGAAATGTCAATATCAAGGATCGCAACAAGACAAGCCAACGAACATAAGTGACTTTTGAAATTAGCCTATCTCTTCAACGGGCAGATTTTTAAAAGTTCACTATAAAAGGCTGAGGAATCACTTTGAGAAAAGGACACCTTGAAAACCTGAACCACGAACATTCAAGCTATTAACTGTAACATGCAAAATATTCTCAAGTTATTCAAGCAAATCCTCAAGCCCAAATTTCGAAGGAAATCGATCCACCACCAAGCTGTGAAGGAAAGACAACTTCAAACTGTTGAAGAGGAAAGTTTTGAAGAATCAAAAGGGGTCTACATTCCAAGGAGGATTGTACAAAGGTTCAAGGTTGAACTAGTCTCAAGTCATTGGAGGGCTTCGTGATCAAATCCAAGAAGCTTGAGCAAGTGAGTGAAGAGCAAGCGCACTTGCCCAATGAAGAAAGTTCGAGTCGGACGAGAAGCCAGTTTTGTGTGACCAAGGCATCTCCGCATCGAGTCCCAAAGGATCAAGTCATTTGTGTGATCAAGACTTGTATCCGGGTGATAACCACTTTGTACTCCGATCAATACTTAATGGATTCCTCCAGGAGTTGGAGAAGAGATGAGTAGAACAATTACCCCATCTTCGAACCTCGATAAAAATTATTGTGTCATTTACATTTCAGCATTTTTATTTCTGCACATTACTTTATATCTGCTGATAATTTGCTATCCAACTGATAATTAACAAACTGCTAAAACCAAGTGTTAAAACAAACTTAAACCAAATTCAAGGGTGTTAAGTCTTACGCTGAAAATCTTATCACAGCCAAGTTAAGGTTTAGACTAAACAACTGAGTTATTCTATCAATAGCTCAATCGAGTATGTTGAGTGGCTAACTCTGCTGGTTAACTAACCTAGCTGTCCCTCAAGGACTTAGCTGTGTATTTAAATCTGTATTATTTTTAAAATGACTAAAATCGAAAAGTTGGTAAGGTTTATTCAACCCCCACCCCCCTTTTAAACCTTACTCACACCCTTTGGGACCTACAAGTGGTATAAGAGCGGTTGATTCATTGAGCCTTCCGCACTGGTTACTGAACTAGATCTCCAATCTTTCAAAGAAGTTCTTAACACTTGTTCTCTCAAAAGCCATTGTTTTTGCAAAGTTATTATCATGGAAGCAGATTTGACACGCATTCCTATGTTCACCATTGAAGAATTTGATGACTGGAAAATACGTATGCAGGCTCATCTATCAGCTTTACATGATGAAATGTGGATAGTGATAGAGGATGGGCCACTGCAAATAATGAAACAGCTACAAGGAGAGTTGTTGCAGCTGAAGAAGAAGAGGCTGCTGCTCCTAGACCAACTATGGTTGAAAAACCAAGAGCTGAATGGAGAAATGATGACAGAAAAAGATACAACCTAGACAATGTGGCCAAGGATATATTTTACAAGACTTTGGACAAAGCCATGTTCAACAAAGTCAAATCTTGCAAGACAGCCAAAGAAATCGGGGATAAATTAACTTTAATTTGTGAAGGATCAGAGCAAATTAGAGAAAACAAATTATCTGTTGTAGTTCAAAAATTTGAAAACTTTAAAATGCTTGGAGGTGAAACAATGGATCAGCTGGATGCTAGATTCACTGAAATTACAAATGAGCTCTCAGCACTTGGAAAGGAATACACACAAAAGGAAATGTGTATGAAGATACTAAGGAGCCTCCCAGCTGAATGGGAAATGAAAACCATGGCTCTAAGGCACTCGATGGACCAATCAAAAACATCCAATCATGAACTATTCTCAGACCTCAAAGCATATGAGTTTGAGCTGAGAAGAAAGGATCAAAAGGAGACAACTGTACCCAAAACAACTGCACTTATAGTTAAGGATGGGAAGAGAACTGAGGGTAATGAAGTCATTGAACAGGAGGAAATTGCCTTGATGGTTAAAAGATTCAATAAGTTCTTCAATAAGAACTACAAAAGAAACAAAGGCGAATCCTCGGAAGGCATTCACTCCCTCCAAGTCAAGAGAAGATAGGCCACCAAGAGAGTGAGTATCAAAAGGTCGAATATCAAAGAGCCGACAACCCAAGAAATGAGAGAGAGCGACCAAAAGTTGAAAACCTCGTATTGAATTGCGGCATACAACCAGGACACTTTGCTATTGATGTCCATATCCCGTAGTCAATAAATACAGGAATGAAGAAGAAGAAGAGTCTTGAGAGAAAGAAGACAAGAAAAGAAAAAGGCAATGTTGGTCAATTAAAACCATTTGAAACTTGACTAAGTCAAAAGAAGCAGCAGATTCGAGAGTAGTGAAGCCGACTACTCAAGTGACTCGAGAAGAAGAAGCCTTAACTGCCTAATGGCCAAAGAACAAGACCAACTGACCAAGAAGATGAGGTACACTCTAACTCATCTCACTCAGATTCTAGTGATAGTGATTGTGACACACACACACTTCATCACCCACCGATCTTTATGATTCATTAGGCAAAATGATGAAAGACTTTGAGCACATTAAGTCCTCACAGACACTATTAAATGAGGAAAACAACCCATTTAAAAGCTAAAACTCACGGTGACTAAGGAGCCGAGTACTCTAAGTCACATTCTTTGATGAGAATAAAGAGTCAAGACCTAAAATGCTAAACTAATAGCAGAGATAGCTGCTATAGAAAAGAGAGAAAATGATCTCAAATGTGATTGCTTCATTCACAAAGGCATCTAAATCATTGGATGGCCTTATCATGAGCCAAAAAGAATGTGGAGACAAGACAGGGCATAGGATTCAATTCCTTTTGTGCATAGTCAAACTCCCAAGAGTGATCTTGGAAAAAGGATCTTCAAGTAATGAAGCATCTCAAAAATCCAAGACACCAAATGTTACACACACATTCATTCCAAAGCACAATCACAAACAAAGCGGCATTGGATATAAAGGAAAAAAAAAAAAGCCGAGTTGAGTATCTTTGAGAGGACAATTTGAGAAGAAATCCACAGAGTTCCTCAAAGAAACTCCAAACAGAAGTACTGTGAAGAAGAAACAGAGCTACGTAATCCCCTTTAAGTTCTATCAAAGGAACACATATGATGGGAATGGTAGAAATTACCCAAGCCAAGCTGATTGGAATAATGTGAAATATCAGCAAAGACCTATGGAATATATGCCAAAATGGCAAAGGCCTAGAACTCAACAAAGGTCATTCCAAAGGCAAAAGAGTTATCATCAGCACACATATGCACCCAAGCACTACACCTAAATATCACAACTACCCAAGAAAGGAAATTGCTAAAAACACACACACAGGCATACGAGACAAAATAGACAGCTATATGAACCTAAAGCCCCCAAGCAATTTGCTAAGGTGAATTATGATTATGGCACAGATAGATGGCAACCTCTTAGAGTCAAATCATTTGGCTATAGGTTGGTTGGATCATCTTACAGTATTAACCCCTCGGGACCCGCACAAGTATGGGTACCTAAAAACTAATTTCCTTGATTGCGAGTTCAAGGCAGTGAGTGCCAATGAACCTGGTACATGGATAGTGGTTGTTCCGCATATACGACAGAAACAAGAAAATCTATCAAAATTCAAGGAGATTATAGGCAAAAGTCATATTTGGACGAAATGAAGCTCCAGGGGAAATAAAAGGTATTGGATCCATCAAGAAAAATGGATTTGAAATTACAGATGTTGCATACGTTGAAGGCCTAAACTTCAACTTGTTAAGCATCAACCAACTCTGTGACAAGGGCTATAATGTTGGATTCAATATGGGAGTATGCCAAATCAAAGACACTGAATCAAATGAAGTGGTGTTGCAAGGATCCGCACAAAAAGAATATGTATGTGGTAGATTGGTCGATCGCCACACCAAGCACTTGTCTGCTAGCAAAGAGTACAACCGAATCAAGTTGGTTGTGGCACAAAAAGCTGAGTCACCTGAATTTCAAGACAATCAACAAGCTTGCAAGGAGTAATCTTGTAGAAGGACTACCAGACTCAGTGTACAAGAAGGAAAGTGTTTGTGATGCATGCCAGATGGGAAAGAAGATCAAATCATCATTCAAAGATAAGTCAAGTCCATCTTCAACAAGGATATTACATCTATTGCACATGGATCTATTTGGTCCAGTTGAGCCAACTAGCATAAGTAGAAAGAAGTACACCCTAGTGGTAGTGGTGATTATTCAAGATATACATGGACAATCTTTATGTGCAAAAAGAAGGAAACTTTGTAGAAGTTACCTCAACTGATAAAAAGAAGGAAACTTTGTAGAAGTTACCTCAAAATGAGAAAAGTCAAACCATTATAAAGATAAGATCTGATAGAGGAACTGAGTTTGTCAATGGAATAATAACTCAGTACTGTGTTGAAAATGGTATTGCTCATGAATTATCTCATGACAAGGACTCCACAGCGAGTAATGGAGTAGCGTAAAGAAGAAACAACTCTCAAGGAAGTCTGCAAGGACCATGTTACCAAGTTGGATCGCCTTAAAAGATTTTGGGTCAAGCCATCAACATTGCATGCTATACTCAAAATAGATGCATGATAAATAGACAAATGACAAAGACTCCTACGAGATTTGGACTGGGAGAAAGCCAAATGTTGCATATTTTAGAATATTTGGATGTAAATGCTTCATCCACAACAATGGCAATGATAATCTAAAGGCTTTTGATGCTAAAGCCGATGAAAGTATCTTTTTGGGATACTCGGTGAAAGTAAAGCCTATAGAGTGTTGAACAAGAGGACTATGGTCACGTAAGAAGAGTCTATCCATGTGGTTTTTGATGAACCCAATGTAAATTGAGAAGACATTGAAGAGTTAACTGATAAGCTGAATCAACCAACTATGCAGAAGAGTCCCTATGTTGAAACTGAAGCTGGAGTAATCAATCAAGATGAAGGTGATACAGCTGAATCTCAAAGACAGCTAGAAAATCTGCATCTAAGCGATGATGAGAGCGCTCAGCTGCACTACTGGGGTGCAAGACGATCGAACCGGTGACTTACTCCAACCTGATGTGAGATGGCTAAGAGACCACCCACCAGAGCTAGTCATTGGAGATGTAAGAGGTGGTGTAAGAACCAGATCCAGAGCTCAACAAGAAGCTATGTTCACTTGTTTTATTTCCTAAATAGAGCCAAAAGATGTGTCCCAAGCATTGGATGATACTCATTGGATTCAAGCCATGCAAGAAGAGATGAATCAATTTGAAAGAAATAAAGTATGGGAACTGGTACAGAGACCAACCCATCAAAATGTTATTGGCACAAAATGGGTATTCAGAAACAAGATGAATAAGGAAGTTTCTGTGGTAAGGAACAAAGCAAGATTGGTAGCCAAAGGGTATTGCCAAGAAGAAGGAATAGATTTTGATGAAACATTTGCTCCTGTTGCAAGATTAGAAGCAATAAGGATGTTTCTTGCCTATGCTGCACACAAGAACTTCACTGTATATCAAATGGATGTGAAAAGTGCATTCTTAAATGGATTGTTGGAAGAAGAAGTCTATGTTGAGCAACCTCCAGGTTTTGAGCAGAAGACTCTTGGAGATAAGGTGTACAAGCTCAAGAAAGCTCTGTATGGATTGGAACAAGCACCTAGAACATGGTATGATACATTATCTCAATTTCTGACAGATAATGGGTTCACCAAAGGCAAAGTGGACAGAACACTCTTAAGAATTCAAGATGGAGAAAGTATACTGCTTGGTCAATATATCTGGATGACATTATTTTTGGATCCACAAACAAAAAGCTGTGTGATAAGTTCTCAAACCTCATGCAAGGCAAATTTGAAATGAGCATGATGAGAGAGCTGACATTCTTTCTAGGACTTCAGTGAAACAATTTGAAGGATGGAACCTTCATAAGTCGACAAAGTATACCGGAGATTTAATGAAGAAATTAGGTATGGAAGAGAACTCTTCGTGAAAATACCAATGAATACATCACCAAAATGGATATGGATGCAGATGGTAAGCTCTGTGGATCAAACAAGATCTGAGAGCACTTATTGGATCATTGCTTATTTAACGCCAGCGGCGCACATCACCTTGCGGAAGATATATATGTGCAAGATTCCAATCTGTTCCAAAAGAAAGTCACATGACTGCAGCTAAGAGAATCCTAAGATATTTGAAGGGATACCAAGAAGTTGGCCTATGGTATCCAAAGGAATGTGGATTCAAGCCAATTAGTTATTCAGACTCTGACTATCTTTGGATGTAGAGTTGACAGGAAAAGTACTTCGTGTACATGTCGATGCTTGGAAACAGATGGTTTCCTAGTTTAGCAAGAAGCAAAACTCAATAGTTACATCCACAGCTGAAGCCGAGTACATAGTTGCGGGCAATTTGTTGTGCCTAAGTCTTATGGATGAGACAAATGAGAGATTATGAAATTGAAGAGAAAGAGATTCCAATTATGTGTGATAACACAAGTGCTATTGCAATCACTCAGAATCCTGTGTTGCATTCTAGAACAAAGCACATTGATGTCAAATATCATTTTATAAGAGATCATGTTGAAAAGAAAGACATTACCTTGGAATACATCTCAACCGATAAACAAGAATGGCGACATATTCACAAAGCCATTATGTGAATCAAGATTTGAAGAGCTTAAGCATGAGCTAGGGTTAATTGAGCTGAGTTGACACTCAGAAGACTCAAGGAGAAGAGATGGAAAGTGAAAAAATGAAAATTGAGCAGATTTCTTAACTAAGCCAAGTGAATCGAAGATCGAAAGTCACCAGACGAGTTAGCTGACAACTGAGTCACTATGTGAATAGAGAGAAGAAGAGTTGAGTCAGCTAAGAAGTAAGCTGAGTCATTTATGAGCTAAGTGACAAAAACACAGTCGTTTTTAATAAGCGGGAATGTTTTTAAGGATGACGTTAGCGTAATAATGACAGGTACAGTCAAAAGCTGCACAACAAGCATATGATCGGATATAAATACTACCGCATTTAATGCGGGCAATTAAATGCTAATCGCGTGCGTAAACTGGAGTCGATCTTGATCAAATTTCAAAAACCAAAAGCACGCCCTTTCATAACTATATATACCATTTTGTTCAGTTTTCTCTCACATTACTCAAAACTGTTCATCTCTCCAAAATCAAAGAAAGTTTTTCTTTCTCTCAAAACCCTACCAAATCTTCGAGCAAATTGGTCAAAGTTCGTTCGGTAAAAACTCAGAAAAATGGCATCAACCTATGATTTCACCAAATTAGGGAAACAAATCCACACTGGTTCTACGGTAGATTTCGAAGGGATGGTTAAACAGGGTTTCGATGAAACCCTTGTGAAGAAGATAGCTGACAAAATCGAGAAATCTGGACTGAACCTTTCTTACGATGGAGTTTCAGATGACTTTTGTTGAAGAGGTAGCACAGTTCTACGTGAACGTTGAAGTTCACGACAAGGGCATCAAGTCCTCTATTCACGGAAAGGATTTTACAATCACTGTTGAAGATTTAGCGAAGCATTGTTTGCTGTCGTCGGAAGGAGTGCCAGAAATATTTGAGGCTGATGTAAACTTGGTTGCTGCATGGAAGGAAGTGGCCAGACTCGAATGTCCGCGAAGTAGTTTACACGGTGACCGATAAGGCTGTTTCCGCCAAGGACGATTATCACAAGTTGATGGATATCGCCGCAAAATGTGTGGATATGAAGTTTGGAAGCTTCAATCGCCTATCCAAAACGGCCGATCGTCATGGTCGCGATCATGGAGGAGAAGAAGGTCAACTGGGCAGAATTCATCTACAGCAGACTCTGCCAGAATGTTGGAAATAAGTCCTTCAAGGACGATGGTCATTTGGAGGATCCTTGGGCTATGGCCTTGTAGTTGGCCGGTTGATGGAGGTGAAGGGTGTTCCACTCCGACATGGAAAGTCATTCCATGTCAATAAGAAGATGTTCCGGGCAAATCTTTCAGGAGCCCAAAGGAGAGCTTACGCCAAGCGGGCAGATATCGGAGAGGGGAATCGGTGATCCCAAGAAACACCGCTACTTCCCTCCAAAGAAGAAAGCTTCCCACGCAGCCTGCGAAGAAGCCACCGCCTCAGCAATGAAAAAAGAAAAACCGCACTCGCCCTTGCACCGTGTCTCCCGTCTGCGGCCGAGGCGGAGAAGGAACCTCAAATACCTTCTCCCATCAAGAAAAGAGGATCGCTAAGCCAAGAAAGGCGCTCCTCAGACGAAGAAGGATACATCGCCCCACGCGCCGGGAACTGAGGAAACTATATCCCGAACCAGAAATTCCTCTCGGTAAGGACCAAAAAAGAAGACTCACCAAGCGTTCGAACTTGAAAGACAATTTGAGTCCGCAACTCGCCTAGAAAAGATCGAGATCGTTGGAGAAGTGCGGTCTCGAGTTATTGATGAAACAACCAAGTCTGCTGAGGCCAATCACAGAGGCAAATCAAGACCCAAATGTATGGACAGAACAACCGAGGAATAAAAAATCGAGAGAGCTGAATCACCTGTCGACAGGACTGCATCTCCACCTGCGACAGACGCTGCTGAGGGTGAAGAGCAGCAAGCTCTGCTACCCTCTATTCCTGAGAAAGGAGGACAACAAGAAGATGATGACGATGATGTGATTATGATGTCTCCACCATATCCAGACATTCAAAATCATCTGCGAGAATGGAGGAAATGGAAGCTTAGTCGATCAAGGGAGCAGTTTTCTGATGAACAATGACTCGGGGTAATTAGAACAACATAATAAAGAGCCAACAAGATGAAAATTTTGAAACAACCAAGTCCAGCCATGGTTAAATGATTAATACAAAAATAATTAGCTTGATGCCCCTCTATATACTCACATCCTCTTATAAATATATATGTCAATTATGTTATTTTTTGGTTCCATTCTTACAATATGCTCTTTTAGTGTTAGTATAATGCACTGAGGTTTTGTAAATACTAGATCAAATGCTACTTGTGCAAATCACATTGTGAAGATTTTGACTTCATAAGAGGCAAGTAAATATATTTGGCAAGTGTTTGGTGATTTAGCAAAGTTTTGTGTTGGTTTACAAAATCTTGCTTCACATGCAGTAAACATCTTTATAATTCACCTACTATTTATTTGGGAGTTCTTGAAACTTTTCAAGTATTCATTGCTAAATTGTAGTGCAAGATTATGGTTGTGATCTTGTTAATTAATGTTTGATTCATCATTCACTTACTGGTATTTGTTTTTGAGATGGAACTTTTAAACTTTTCACTATACTAGCAAGGTGCATGTGCATTACATGTAATCAAATAATTTATTTAGTATATGCTTTAGAATACTTAAATATGTGACATGCTAAAATTGTATCATTTTCTATGCATGAGAACTAAATTAAATTAGTATTCCCTAAAGGTGGCAATCATGGCCCTGTGTTGGGCCAAAAAATTTTAGGCCCGAAAAAGATCGTGCCTCTTTTGGCCCGGCCTAACGGGCCAATGGTCTTGGCTCGGCCCGAGGTAAATGAATCAGTATGGGCGATCGGGCCGTGAACAAATCGTGCGGGCCGATACCAGTGGCTCATCCCGACTCCGATTTCCACCTCTAGTATTGCCCCTCGAACTTTAAGACTAAAAAACAACATGACAAAAATAAATATTGGAAAAAGAATATAGATGGAGGTGTTTAAATTAAAAATTGTAGTTGATAATTTGGCCACAAGATTAGCAACCTACAGAACATATATATATATATATATATATATTTAGGGATATAATCAAATGAGACCAAGCCCTTTAGATAAAAATATAAGACCACATCTTGACCATTTAATATAATAATCAATGGTCCATATTTTACTCCTCATTTAAAGCATTGGCTCCTCAATCAAGGACAATAGGGTAATTTCATTTTTAAAGACCAGGGTTATTTTTGTAATTGCATTTGTTTTGATTTTGGTAGCCAAATTTTGTTCTTATCTCAATCCCAAGATTATTGCTTCAGGTTTTTTTCAAAAATAAAAAACTGACTCTCCTCTCTTCTCTCACGAAACTAGCGATCCTTCCCACGAACTCTGCAAATTCAATTGACTCGGCGAATTTAATTCTCTTCAACAGGTGCGATTTGGATGCGTCTTCGCTAGGGTTCAAACTTTTCAGCATTTGGGTGTAGGTTTTCGATGAGTGTGTTTGATTTAATTTTCGTGTGGTGTGATGTTTGTGCTTTCTCGCGGCTATGGTTCTAGGGTTTGTTGATTGTTGTTTTTTCTTGTTGAATTTTTGTTCATATATGTTGTGTGTTCATAGTTTATCTTTGTTCGATTTCTCATTTTTCTTTTTTGGAATTTATTCTCAACGTATACGTCTTTTTACATGTGTGTTTATATGCATCTGTGTATTATGAGATTCCCGGAATAGGTTGATGATGTGTTAGAGTTCATAAATTATGTTGTTCATTATACATTGGATTATGTAGTTTTAGAGTATGAATTGTGTATAATTAGGTTTGACATTATGTGCACAACGTGCAATGGTGTTTATCCTATGCATATTTTAGGGTGGCTACATATTTGTACATTGTATATTTAGTTATGTAATAATGTATATTTAGTTATGTAATATTGTATATGTAGTTGTGTGATAATATATTTTTGGTATATAATAATATATTCTCAGTTGTATGGTAATGTATATTTAGTTGTATAATAATGTATGTTTAGTGGTGTGATAATGCATATTTAGTTGTATAATAATGTATACATTAGTGGCCAAAACTAAGGGAAAAAGGGTTGCCGAGAGTGGGGCAGTGTTTGCCTTTATTTTTAGCTCACCGCAAGTGTACGGTGTACGTTATAGAAAAGGGTAGCAAGGTCGTATCTACGGAGACTAATAAATTTATGTACTAAGTATTGAACTAAGATAGCTTTATTTTTATTTAGACGATCGTAATTTAATGATTTTTGTTGTGAAATAAAGACAATTTAGACCACTAAAACACAAAATTAAGATAACACAATTGATAGAAGTATCAAGAAGATGAAATAGATTTCCGAGTTAAGGTTTCGATCAATAACCCTCTTGTTGTCCGAATTAATCCAAGCCAAGTTATTATCAATATTCCTATAAGACGATCACAAAGATATTTTATCCTCCCTCTCGAGATGCATATAAAACGTAGATTGAAATACTTATGCTAGCATCTCTACTCAACATGAAGCACTCAACTCCCAAAAGTGCAAAAGATCAAATGTCGTCACAAATATTTACAAACCTCTCGATTCATGCAAATATTTGTGTCGAGTACTCAAGATCTAATATTGAAACTCATCTCTAGAATTATGAATCAATATATCAAACAAGTTAAATCATTGATCAAGTGATAAAACAAGCATAATCTCAAAGTACTCAAATAGGCTTCAAGATAATAACTTCAACTAAGATTAAAACATCCAACAAGAGTTCATTAATCTATTTCCAAAACCCGGAAATCTAAAGAGTTTAGCTACACACGATTCCCAAACAACTCATAGACAAATTGTTCATAGCCATAACAACTAAAAATGAAAGGTGAAAACTACAAGAGAAGCAAGAAAACTTAGGAAAGTCGACAATCTCTCGATGTATCTCCGTTCCTTGAGCTCCGATGCAACCCGATTGTCTTCTTGATGTCTTCTTCCAAGAATAGACCTTTGTCTTGTGTTGTAGATCCCAAAAATGTCAGAATATCCTAGTGTGCGCCCCCAAAAGTGCTTATATACCCCCTCCAAGTCTAGGTCATTTTGCTGTCAAAATATTGCAGTACAGCAGGGACGCACGGGCCGTGCGTGGACGCACGGGTTACCCGTGCGTCATGCCGTAGGCAATTCCTCTTTTTCACCAAACCAGAGTCGGTCGTGCGGGACGACGGGTTACCCATGCGCATTGCCGTAAGGAGATTTTCAATCCTTCAGTGGTGCACGGGTAGGGCGTCTACGCACGGGCTACCCGTGCGCATTGCCGTACCTTCAGTTCTTCTTTGCCAGGGACGCACGGGTGGTGCTCAGGCGCGCGCCCTACCCGTGCGTCTTCTATGTTTTTCACCATTTATGGTATTTTTTCTCCGTAATGCTCATATTTGTCTCCAAATTACTTCAAATATCATTAAATCCCTACAAAACGAGCAAAGCATAATATCTTTCCACAAAGAGCAAATATGAACCATTTCACATGAGTTTATGCACGTTAAATCGCCATTTTAGCCATAAATACGCCCCAAAATACATGCAAAACTCACACCTATCAAAATCCCCCAAACTTAAACTGTTGACCGTCCCGATCAACAATTTTTAGAACAAGGTAAAACACAACAGGGAGATAAGAATGATAGCGCACACAAAGAGACAAAAAAAAACAGAAATTCATATTGTTCATCATGAATGTCAAGCAACAAACCAATCAAACCTCAAATATCTACTCAAAGAGCACGCATCAAGTAAAACAAAGTGAAATGCTCTGAATTACAATTCTCAAAGTTACGTGTATACTCTCATCTCACGAGGATATGGGACGTATTTACGCTCAAATCAATTCAATGTCGCAAAATTACCATAAGCTTGCAATTCGTCTCATATCTCCGCCACTAGAATGTATGCAATTCGTGAATCAAAAAGGACTTTCTCATTTGGTTGTAATGAAGGCTCTTTGGTTTGGCAAGGAAATTTTGGATCAAGTGACTCAAACTCGAGCATATAGACCGATGAGCATATCAATCATCTTACATTTTAATCCCATATGCTACTCCAATCAACCCTTATTTTCATCAACTTAACTCATCTCCATCTCCTTCCTTTCTATTGAGAATTGCCTCAAATTACAATCCTTAGCCCCCAAAGTTCTTTTAGATGAAAATTCACATTGTACGTCGATTTTTTTTCCGATTCTTTTGTGAATTTCCACACTTCTTTTCAACTCCTTTTCTTCCTCTTTTTGTTCCAATTGACCAGATATGCCCAATTATCCTACTTTCCAATTCCCACCCATTCAACCTCATTCATTCCCTTTACTCAACGCTATACACTCGAGTTTAGGGTGATGGATATATCAAGTTCAAGGTTTAAATTTTGTGGTTATCAAAGAAATAGGTAATAGGCCCAACTTGGCTAACTAGGAATTTCAACATCTTTAGGTAAGCAAAAGGCTTGAAAGGCTAGTAAAGATGGCCTTTAATCACCTTCACAATTCGCATACAACATGTGGCCTTGACAGAGATGCCCGAGCAAGTTCTAGAATTCTAACAACATGAATGATACGCTCAAATCACAACAAGACTGCAAAAGATATAAGCAAAGAAAGGCTCAAAAGCTCACAAAGCTTGCAGATACATAATTCAAAGCATCCAACCAAGTTTTCCATATCAACATGCTCAATGTTATCTACTCAAGGCTCAATCAACTCATAACCAACATCCAATCTCAACAATACAAACTTTTCAATCAACACACAAACATCAAGTTGCAACAAGCCCGGTCAACACACTCTCTAACCTCTATGAAAGCAATAAACGTGCTAAAGCCATAAACGTGCTCTAATGCAATGCAACCTAGAATGCTCTATATGCAACTATACACAAAAACACAAAATGCAAGAATTTTTTATTTTTTTTGCATCTACACTTTTCATTTATCGAAATACTACCTCTCCCCCAAACTTGAATGAAATTATATTTTGGTTTTCGAGAGGGGAAAAATAGAATTTCAATAGTGAAAAGTGAAGATATACCTGAATCACTGCGGAGGTGGCGGTGGAAAGTGGCCTTGTGAAATATGCCACATTTGCAACCTTTGGAGCACTTTCCACGTCTCCTCGGCCCTCCTGTCATAGTTCTCACGGAATGCGAGAAAATCAGCCCGATGTTGCCTCCAATCTTCCCCCTGTTGCCTCCACTCGTCTCCTTGACGACGCAATCCGCCCCAAACGCATATAGCATATCTTGAAAGTCATTGTCGCGTTGGGGCTCGCCACCATGAGAGGTACCAAGACGTTCCCCGCTATGTGAGCGTCGGGGGTAAGCTCCTCCATGTGAGGCCTCGGGAATGTCATATCCGAGTTGGGGAAGATGAGGTTCCACCCCCATTTCGCTTCTATGGAGCTCCTCTTCCTCTGCTACCATATCCTCCACATCCGGGAAGCCGTGAACTCGGCGCCTCTTCCTTGCATCTATGGTGTTCGTAATTCTGTTATGCGCTTCTGAGTTCATTAGGAAGTTCGTTGTGTCTGCTAGGGTATCGACAGTGGTGTATGTCGGGTTGGGCAATGGAAAGGAGGCACCTTTCTTTTGTAGAAGAACCAGCGTATTGTCTTCATTGGCGATAAAGCGCATGTGGTGCAACGATGCCAAATTAACCCGAGTGCTGCCTGGTAGAGGCTCCAGGCCTCTAAACTCGACGTTGAAATGTTGGGCAATAGGGGTAATCAGACCCCCTATGGAAATAGCACCACCTCCCCGCTTTGCTAGATTGTCCACTTGCTCTATGAAGTACGCGGCTGTGTTGTAAGGTGTACTCGTCAACATACACCACAATAAATATAACTCGCGGACTGTCATACCCCCAATATTTTCCCTCGCGAAGACCGAAGCCGACGTAACCCGCTGTATATACCGAAACCCTGGATTCCGGATCCAAGAAGAATTTGCAGTGCGAGCCTCATAGAGCATGGGACCCGTTTCTGGCGTTTGGACAAGAAGGCGCCAAAAGTCGTATTAGTCATATTTGTGTACAGGTCGGAAGGGTGCGCCTGTGGGAACTTCAAATATGGCGTTTAACTCCTCTGTGGATAATTGTCTCATCCTGTTCCCCAACTGAAATTCTACCCCAATGACCTCGCCGCCTATATTTTTGATCATCTTTACTGTGCTCAAAAATTCGAGCGTGAATTTCTTGTAACTTGGCCATCTTCTCCTCATAAAAGTAGTCCACCCAACTCTGTCAAATAATCGCCACACATCCTCGTGTATCCCAAGAAATTGGGTGCAGTCATCATCGGCGTATTTTGAGGGTCTCATCTGTCGAACGATGAGCTTATTCCAACGCTCCAAAGCATCCGCATTCGGCAATACTATTCCAAAGGTAGCCGGGCTATCAGGTTGTATTTCCTGTGGTGGTTCCGCCCGGGGTCGTCGTCTCCGGCCTTGTGGGTTTTGTCGGTTTGCCATCACTTGTGAATGAGTACCTGGAATAACATGTATTAGCAACCCCAGACAACCAGATACAATCACAAGTAAGATGAATGTAAGCAAACAAGTCACATAGGGCATAATGGTTATCATATGTCAATTCAACCAATCAGTTGTGCTTCAAGCAATCAACTAATTTTGCAAATATAGATAATCATCATCTAAAAGCCCTAAGAATCAAAGCTCAAGCCTAATTCATCATCAATGCCTTCAAATATGTCTAAATTCGCATGCCCACAAGGTGTTTGATAATTTTCCTTAAAGAAGAATTCATCCAAAACATAGCAAAAATATCACCACAAGCACCCAATATCATCCCTAACATGTAATTCTCAAGAAATTTACAAGAAACAACAAAATTCTTACCGAAATTTTCGAAATTTCACAAAGGGGGAAAACTTGGAACCCTAGGTCCTTTTGCTCTCAATTCCTCAATCCAAACACGAATTTGACGTAAATCTCGAATGGATTATGATAGGAGTATGATTATATGACCGAATTTTGAAAGGGATTAAGAGTTTCCAACAATGTGGGGAAGGGGCGATTCTTTTCGTTTTTGAAGTAGGAAGAAGTTGTGTGAAGAACAGAGTCTGCCAGACTCTTTTATTCGTCCATCGGGATGACGCACGGGCCGTGCGTGGGGCGCATGGGTTACCCGTGCATCATGCCATAGCCCCAAAAAAAAATTTCTTCAGGTACGCACGGGTTGCCCGTGCGTATTGCCGTAGCAACTCTTATCCCCCTCTCCAGGGACGCACGGGTGGTGTGCATAGGCACGGGTTGCCCGTGCGTACCTGGGCAGCTATTTTCAGGATTTTCATCTTTTTTTTTTTATTTTTCACACAAAACACACAAAAATGAAATAAAATACACACAAAAAATATGAAATGCACACGAAAAACCGTTGGGTTGCCTCCCAACAAGCGCTGTATTTAACGTCTTTAGCTTGACGCCTGTTTTTTTTCAGTCACGGGTCGCGCAAGGTGATGGATGTCACCTCCTCTTGATTACCTCGGTGGAAGTAATGCTTAATCCGTTGGCCGTTTACCATGAAAGTCTCACCGTCTTTTGTCAACAATTCCACAATTCCGTGAGGATTTAATACTTTCTTTATCACGAATGGCCCCGACCACCTCGACTTGAGTTTTCCAGGGAAAAATTTAAGGCGTGAATTGTACAAGAGGACTGGTTCCCCTGGTAAAAACTCTCTTTTCTTGATCATCTTATCATGCCACCTCTTGGTTCTTTCTTTATAAATTTGGGAGTTTTCATAAGCTTCATCCCGAAACTCTTCCATCTGATTCAAATGGAGCAACCTCTCTTCACCGGCTTTTTGAAAATCCAGATTTAACTTCTTGACTGCCCAAAATGCTTTGTGTTCCAACTCCACCGGCAAGTGACACGATTTCCCAAAAACAAGCTGGTATGGGGAAGTGCCCAAAGGTGTCTTATATGCAGTCCGGTATGCCCATAGAGCATCATCTAATTTTAACGCCCAATCCTTTCGATTGATGTTCACCGTCTTTTCAAGGATTTGTTTGATCTCCCGGTTAGCTACTTCTGCTTGCCCATTGGCTCGAGGATGATATGCCAATGCGACTTTATGTTTCACCCCATATTTTGCTAACAAGTTGCTCATCAATTTATTTACAAAATGCGACCCTCCATCACTAATTAAAGCTATTGGAGTGCCGAATCTAGTGAATATATTTTTCTTAAGGAACCTCATCACAACTTGAGCATCATTTGTTTTGGATGGAATCGCCTCTACCCAATGGGATACATATTCCACTGCGAGTAAAATATATTGATAACCCGAAGATGAAGGAAATGGGCCCATAAAATCAATTCCCCACACATCGAACAATTCCACTTCGATTACATTTGTCATTGGCATATCGTGTCTCCTTGAAATGTTGCCCATCCGCCGACTTTTGGTCACATTGTTGCACAAACAAATAACAATCGTTAAATAAAGTGGGCCAATATAGCCCACTTTGCAATACCTTCGCCCACAAAAAGTGCGGTTGGGCGAAATGTCCTCCTAAGGGTGCGGAATGACATCTGTTGTAAGACTCCATCCCATTCTTCTTGAGGTACGCATCTTCTTATGATTTTGTCCGCGCACCTCTTAAAGAGTAGGAGGTCGTCCCACATGTAAAACTTTACGTCATGTAAGAACTTCTTCTTTTGATATGGCGATAAATCAGGAGGTAAAACTCCCGAGCCCAAATAGTTGACAAAGTCCGCATACCATGGGAATTTTGCCTCAAGCATGAGTAATCGTTCATCAGGGAATTCCTCTTTTATTAATCCCATGCTTCCTTGTGCTCCCTCTTGATTTTCAATTCGAGACAAGTGGTCTGCCACCACATTCTCGCATCCTTTCCGGTCCTTGATTTCCACATCAAATTCTTGCAATAGTAAGATCTACCGAATCAATCTTGGTTTCGCATCCTTCTTGTCAAAGAGATATTTGATGGCCGCATGGTCGGTGTGAACAATCGTTTTCGTCCCAATCAAGTATGATCGAATTTATCAAATGCGAAAACAATCGCCAAAGATCTCCTTCGGTTGTGGTGTAATTCATGTTGAGCACGGCCCAACGTTCTACTAGTATAGTAGATGGATCGAACAATTTTTCCTCTTTTGACCGAGGACAGCCCCTACCGCAAAATCGCTCGCATCACACATCAACTCAAATGGTTGAATCCAATCTGGGGCGACAAGTATAGGTGCTGTCACCAATGTCTTCTTCAACGTTTCAAACGCCTGCAAACAATCATTGGAAAAATGAAAAGAAAGCATTTTTCTAGCAATTGGCTCAAAGGTTTAGAAATTTTAGAAAAGTCACGGATAAACCTTCTATAAAATCGGCGCATGGCCCAAGAAGCTCGAATGGATTTTTCGTTTTTAGAGGTGGTAATTTCTAGATTGCTACAATCTTTGCCCGATCGACTTCAGGCACTGCAGACGAGACTCGATGACCAAGTATTAATACCATCACGTGCCATAAAATGGCACTTTTCCCAATTGAGTACAAGATTGGTCTCTTCATGTATTTGTAAGACTAAGGAAAGATTGTGAATGCAACTATCAAAAGAATCACCAAACACAGAGAAATCGTCCATAAACACCTCCATAACCTTTTCAATTAGATCATGAAATATAGCCATTATACAACGTTGGAAAGTGGGAGGCGCATTACATAAACCAAATGGCATGCGACGAAATGCAAATGTACCGTACGGACATGTAAATGTTGTTTTTTCCTGGTCTTCCGGTGCAATCATGACTTGATTGTACACGGAATAACCATCTCAAAAGCAATAATAATCATAACCTGCAAGACGATCCAGCATCATATCGATAAAGGGGAGGGGAAAGTGATCTTTTCGAGTGGCATCATTAAGTTTTCTATAATCAATGCATATTCGCCACCCGGTAACAATTCTAGTAGTAATTTGTTCCTCATTCTCATTTTTCACTATCGTTACCCCCCCTTTTTTCGGCACCACTTGTACCGGACTCACCCATGAACTATCAGATATAGCATAAATGATCCCATCATCTAACCATTTCAACACTTTCTTCCTAACCACATCTTGCATGATAGGGTTTAGTCGTCTTTGATTTTGCACTACAATGGATGGACTTATGCCTTTTAAATCAGTTATAGACCATCCGAGTGCCGACATATGTTTTCGTAAAACCCTTAGCAATTTATCAAGTTGAATAGGAGTGAGAAGAGATGAAACGATTACCGGATTTGCATTATTTGCCCAAGAAATGCATATTTGAGGTGTTCAGGTAATTGCTTGAGTTCCGGCATTGACGTCGCTGTTTTAGGTTCATGCACGGGCTGCCCATGCTCCGACGCATGGGTCGTGCGTGACCCTTTTTCTTCAATCCTGCCTTCGGCAACACGCATGGGTTGCCCTTGCGTGGATGCACGGGTCGTGCGTCCTTCAGGGTTCTCAACTTTCGGTTCGGCATCACGCACGGGTTGCCCGTGCGTGGACGCACGGGTCGTGCATTTCTGTAGGTTCTACTCCCATATTTCTGACTTTACGTTCTCGCCTCTTGCGCTCCTAGGTAGTTCCTGCACATGATCTAAGGCACAAACATAGTCGTACAAATCTTGGTTATCAAAATCAAGCACAACACTCGACATTGAGCACGAGTAGGTTAGACCAAATTCCAAATCATCTGTAGACAATGTATGCTCAACATAATCCTCAATGCATGAACTAACTATATCTAAAAAATGACAATGCTCCACCGTATCATGAAATTTCATCGCCTTATATATAGAAAATAAAACGTGCTCATCATTAACACGTAAAGTGACCTCTCCTTTTTGTACATCTATTAAGGCTTTATGGGTAGCTAGAAATGGACGCCCAAGTATCGTGGAACGTCACGATCTTCTTCCATGTCAAGAACCAAGAAATCCACAGGGAATATAAATTTATCAACTTTTACCAGCACGTCTTCTATAATTCCCATTGGATAAGTAAGTGACCGGTCTGCAAGTTGCAATGTCACCGTGGTTGGATTCACTTTGCCTAGTCCAAGCTTCCTGAAAATAGACAAAGGCATCAAATTAATACTTGCGCCCAAATCACACAACGCTTTATTAAAGAAGTTACCACCAATGGCACAAGGGATAGTGAAACTCCCCGGATCTTTCAGTTTTTGTGGCAGCTCCTTTGAATGATCGCGCTACATTCTTCCGTCAAATTTACCGTTTCAAAGCTTGTCATCTTCCTCTTCTTCGACATAACATCCTTAAGAAATTTCGCGTAATTTGGCATTTGCTCTAGTGCATCTGCAAAAGGAATGTTAATGTGCAATTTTTTAAATATATCGAGGAATTTTGTAAATTGATCATCAACCCTTTTCTTTTGAAATCTTTGGGGAAAGGGAAGAGATATAGGCAATTTAGATGATGATTTTAGCTTTTCAGCCCCTGTTTGTTCCGCCTCATGTTTCTCTCTTTCCCCATCTTCTTCGATACCATCTTTCATCACCGATTCAACCTCTCCCGGCTTAGATGCTCCCTCTGGAATTTTCAGATTTCCCGATTTTTCTTTAGGCCCCTCATATTTCGTACCGCTTCGTAAGCGAATAGCCTTGCATTGTTCCTTAGGATTCATCTCTGTATTACTCGGAAATTAACCCTTTTGATGTTGACCACCCACAATTGTAGCCAATTGACCCCTTGAGTTTCAAGATTCTTTATTGAGCTGAGTCACTTGGGTCATTTGTAGTTCCATCTTATCCATACTAGAATCTTGCCTGGCGACTCCTCGTGTCACTCATGAATGCATTTGATTGATTTATGAAGGAGGTGAGTGCATCCTCCAACGATGATTTGCCTTCCACATTTCCACCTCCATTTGAAGCATTAAATCCGTGGAGGTTGCAACACATTCTTTGTATTGGCATAGGAAATATTTTCATGGTTTCTCAACCCGGATGGTAGTGTGTTGGGTTTGAATTGTTCAGAAATTGTTGAAATTCCAGTTATTCACATAATTGACCTCCTCCATCAGATATAGAAGAGCTTCACTACCCGTGTTCGTGCTTGTTTCTGGCCCTTTTGTCAAAACACTCAATTGAGTTGTCCAAGCCGCCACTTGTGCCGTTAACGCTTTAATCGGGTATGAATCTGAAATTTCGGCTACTCGTTGTACATTGGATCTTTCAGACGGCCACTGGTAACTATTCATAGCCATTTCTTCAAGAAGGTTCAAGGCATCTTGTGGAAATCTTGCCAACAATGCTCCTCCTGTTGCGGCATCAACAAAGGCCCTCGTTTGCCCCATTAAACCATTATAGAAGAAACATAACTGTTGATCCTCTGGGAACCCATGTTGTGGACATCTTCGTAACAAATCCCGAAATCTTTCCCAAGCCTCATACAAATGCTCCGAGTCGAACTGTCGGAATTGAGTAATCTCGCTTTTGAGCTGCAAAGTTTTGCTCGGTGGAAAGAATTTAAACAAGAACTTTTGGCTCAATTCGTCCCATGTGCTCACACTTCCTTGCGTCAAAGTACCCAACCAATTTCTCGCCTTATCCCTCAAAGAGGATGGGAATAGGCGCAATCTTATGGCGTCATCCGAGACTCCATTCATTTTGATCGTATTGCATATTTGGATAAAATGAGCAAGGTGAGAATTAGGATCTTGATTCTGAACCCCAAATGGTTCTGTTGTACCATATTTATCAGTGCCGGTTTGAGCTCAAAGTTGTTGGCATTTATCGGAATATGGGCAATACCACCGTAATTACGATTTGTTTGTGGTCGAAAGTAATCACGAATGGCTTGCTGTTAAATCGGTATCGGTAACTCATTTACTCCATTGTTACCTGGTATTGGTAACTCATTGATCATGTTGATCCCATTGTTACCCCTGTGTTCTTCATCCAAATCCCCCATTATCGGATTTTGTTGTTTTTCAGCCCGTCTAGTGGTAGCACTGATTCTTCTCGCGAAAGCCTCAACTTCCGGTATGAGCGGTATTAAGTCCCCTCGCCTAGAGCGTGTGTTCATGCACTACCTAGACCAAACTAAAAGGAACAAGTCAAATAATGTAGAATTAAAGTCAAACCAAAATATAAAATAAAAATGTCTAAATTAAGAATAATTCTATCTATCGCAATACTAGCACCAAAAATTGTATTAGTCCCCGGCAACGGCGCCAAAAACTTGTTCGCCTTTATTTTTAGCTCACCGCAAGTGTACGGTGTACGTTATAGAAAAGGGTAGCAAGGTCGTATCCACGGAGACTAATAAATTTATGTACTAAGTATTGAACTAAGATAGCTTTATTTTTATTTAGACGGTCGTAATTTAATGATTGTTGTTGTGAAATAAAGACAATTTAGACCACTAAAACACAAAATTAAGATAACACAATTGATAGAAGTATCAAGAAGATGAAATGGATTTCCGAGTTAAGGTTTCGATTAATAACCCACTTGTTATCCGAATTAATCCAAGCCAAGTTATTATCAATATTCCTATAAGACGATCACAAAGATATTTTATCCTCCCTCTCGAGATGCATATAAAACGTAGATTGAAATACTTATGCTAGCATCTCTACTCAACATGAAGTACTCAACTCCCAAAAGTGCAAAAGATCAAATGTCCTCACAAATATTTACAAACATCTCAATTCATGCAAATATTTGTGTCGAGTACTCAAGATCTAATATTGAAACTCATCTCTCGAATTATGAATCAATATATCAAACAAGTTAAATCATTGATCAAGTGATAAAACATGCATAAGCTCAAAGTACTCAAATAGGCTTCAAGATAATAACTTCAACTAAGATTAAAACATCCAACAAGAGTTCATTAATCTATTTCCAAAACCCGGAAATCTAAAGAGTTTAGCTACACATGATTCCCAAACAACTCATAGACAAATTGTTCATAGCCATAACAACTAAAAATGAAAGGTAAAAACTACAAGAGAAGCAAGAAAACTTAGGAAAGTCGACAATCTCTAGATGTATCTCCGTTCCTTGAGCTCCGATGCAACCCGATTGTCTCCTTGATGTCTTCTTCCAAGAATAGACATTTGTCTTGTGTTGTAGATCCCAAAAATGTCAGAATATCCTGGTGTGCGCCCCCAAGAGTGCTTGTATACCCCCTCCAAGTCTAGGTCATTTTGCTGTCAAAATATGCAGTACAGCAGGGACGCACGGGTTACCCGTGCGTCATGCCGTAAGGCAATTCCTCTTTTTCACCAACTTGGCAGACGGGTCGTGCGTGGGACGACTGGGTTACCCGTGCGCATTGCCGTAAGGAGATTTTCAATCCTTCAGTGGCGCACGGGTGGTGCGTCTACGCACGGGCTACCCGTGCACATTGCCGTACCTTCAGTTCTTCTTTGCCAGGGATGCACGGGTGGTGCTCAAGCGCGCGCCCTACCCGTGCGTCTTCTATGTTTTTCACCATTTGTGGTATTTTTCCTCTGCAATGCTCGTATTTGTCTCCAAATTACTTCAAATATCATTAAATCCCTACAAAATGAGCAAAGCATAATATATTTTCCACAAAGAGCAAATATGAACCATTTCACATGAGTTTATGCACGTTAAATCGCCATTTTAGCCATAAATACGCCCCAAAATACAAGCAAAACTCACACCTATCAGGCAGAAGATGGGCAGGGGAAGAGGGTGAAAGATTCATATAACCTGTAGTTAGTTTTTAGATGTTGCATATTTATGCATAAGATTATGTACATTAAATATAATTTGCGTTTTTCGTTTGCCAATAATATTGTATATGTAGTTATAGAATTTTGTATAATTACCCAGAAGATTATGTATATTTAAACATTATGACATGTATTAGTCCAGATGTTGCATACGAAGCAAAAACGGTGTATAGTTAAATCCATATAATGTATAATTAGTTTGCAGATATTGTATATTTATACATAAGATTATGTATACCAAATATAAATTGCCCGAGTGGTTTGCTAATGTAAATTCAGCATCACATAATGTATATTTAGTTTGCTAATGTTGTATATATTACACAAACATATAGTATCATATTATGCACAGTTAATATACACATTTTGCAGATTTATGGAATAAAAAGGCAATTGTACTTCGAGATGTGGAATTGAAATCAATAACAAGTACACATTGCTCTCTCTAATGCAAATAACACTTAGAGTTTTTGAAGCCCTCTCGATTGCAAACCACGTATTGCACACGAATTTCGTCATTCTTGAATTTCTTTGTAGTGCTCCTTCTAACGTCGAAGCCACTGCACGTACCATAATCCTTGTATAATTGTATTCCATCCTCCAATGTATGGAAATGCATGTCGGCACGAGGAATATTTTCTTGGTCCACTAAGGGATCCAATTTTTAGTTGATCCTGGTGAGATTTCGAGCCTCTGCCCAACATAAACCATGTAATCTGGTGCTTGCTCTGGTAAAAACACAAAATTTACATACTAAATATACAAATATGGAATACTATATATACAAAACATTAATGTACTGTTCAAAATCGTAATTTCCACTATTTGTGTTCTAAGTACACATTGTATAGAGAATGACTACTCTAAGTATACAATACAAGCATTGTAAGACGCAAAAAACGTATTGTAAACATGTCGAACATTAATATGTAGAATACATTAAAGTGATACATATTTTACAAACTAAACACACAAATTTGGAACACTATACACACATATCGTTAATACATATTACGTATATGATTTCTTATACAAATCCTCATATTTTCCAATATTTTGTTCTAACTATACACATCAACAACACTATATATGTAGTATCCTTATTCTAAATTAGCATATTAGTAAAAAAATTATTATTGTTATGTGAGAATATGTTATACATAACTAGTACTCTATATGTACAAAAACTTATAGTAAACATACAAAATATTTGTTACAAATACACATCATTTTTCTGTGTTTCTGCGCGCGTAAAGTTTTTTGATTGTTCAACATTATATGCATTCGATCCACACATTTTCGCATGAATTGGTGTTAAATTATTACCTTCATTCGAATGGATTGTGGAGTGGGAATCCTAATTTTGTGACATCGCAATCTTGATTTTGTTGATGTATATGGCGATTTCTGCTATTTCTGTAGTTTTGATGATTTGCGATTTTGCGATTCGATGCTCGATTTCAATTTTGATGTTTTCTGCTGTTATGAGTGTAGAATATTTTCTCTATTTTTGCGGGTTCAATTTGGCGTGGTTATGGCATGAAGGAGGAAGAAGATGGATGATGATGAACGTGTTGTTAGCTAATGAATCAAGGAAGATCTCATTACCCTGAATTTTGGGAATTGGTTATTTTGGTCAATACATGTTGTTCCATTTTTACCCTTGACCGGTTCCCCCCTATTTTTATAATACTACAAAATCCTATTAAATCTTAGCCTTCCATGGATGTGGTCTTATGTTCTTACCTATAGCTATGGTCTCACAGAATCTTCTATATATATATATATATATATATATATATATGGAGAGATTTATATAGGACTCATGCCTTATGTAAGTACCTAGGACCAAATCCAAACCATAAATCAACCTATTTTAACGGCTAATATTAAATCAACCTAACATATATAAAAAAAACTAATAAGATCGAAATAGGGGTATATTAGTCCGCAGAAAAATAGGAGATGGCTAATCAAATTAAATCCCATGAAAATAGAAGTAGTTACCTACAATTGGTGCATCTTACGATACGAATCCAGATCGTAATCTTGTTCAAATTGTCTAGTCAATCTTCTTCTTCACCATGACTACTGCAAAAACACAAATAAAAGAAGAAAAAAATTGAGAGAAGACGTCAAAACGAATGGGAAAAAATTGAAAACTCCAAAATCCAAAAATGGACGACACCTACGAAGAGTGTTTCAATACTCATGATCTATAAGGTAACACCTAGAAATTTCTCACGTTTCGAGTAATAATATTTCATTTAATTAAAAAAACAATTTGCATTCCTTTTAGGCCAAGCCTTTGCTTTGGTATGTATACAATGTCGCTTAGTTGTGCTTAGACACTTGCTTGTGATTATGAAAAATGTTGTTTACTTATTTGTTGTAGTTTGTGTTGTTACATTAACTACGATTTTTGAATAAGCGGCATGTTATGTAAAAAAACAATATCTGGACTTACCTGGACTCACCATTCATTTCATTATTTCCAGTGATTTTTAGGCCAAATATTTGCTTTGGTATGTTTAGAAAGTTGCTTAGTTGTGCATATACACTTGTTTGTGATTATGAAAATTGTTGCTTACTTATTCAATGTATTTTGCGTTCTCACGTTTTATATAGTTTGCTGAATTGAAATTATCATGTTGTGCAAAACTCAATATGCTTATATAATAGACTCATATTGTTTGTCTATCAAGTAATTGTTGCATATAGACCACAACACCACTAATGTGTGTCTCAGTGTTTAAGGAAAAATAATTTGCTAATCGAACCTCTGCTTCTGTATCTTTACAATGATCCTTATACATTCTTATAAAGTTGCCTATAAGCATTTACAATGTTGCTTATTTCTTGACTCTGTGTTCTATGCTTGACTTTACAATAGGTATTTAAAATACACCCTGACATACTTTAACATTGTAACATTGTATCAGGGGGGATTACAAATGTGCCTCAGCAACGGATAGAAATAACAGTAGATTCAACAACGAACTGGATACCAGGATGCGATGAAAAAATGACACCAATAGAAGGAATGAACTTTGATAATCTAGACAATGGAATACAATTCTACAAAAATTATGGCATGTCACTGGCTTTGATGTGAGAATCAGTACAACTAAACGCTTTCGTAGTTCTATAATACGCAGGCAATATGTTGTTTGCAACCGTGAAGGATACAAAAAAGTTAAGAGCTCAACTACGGTGGAGGAGAAAGCGTGATAAATGTTGATGGAAACAACAAGTCCAAGATTGAAGCGCTGCCCACAACTCATAAATGACCAAAGCGAATGTTGCTAATGGATCAACATACATATTCCTTTTTGGTCAACAAGCAATCATTGATCGAAGGCTTTGGTGGGAACACATCCCAATTGGGCATTGTAGTATTGCCACCAACACAAGCAAAAAATATAGGCAGTGGTAGTCGAGTTAAGAGCTGAATTCAAAGTCAGAAAGAGAAAGCAATCAAAGCAAGCCAGAAATTAAAAAGACGTTGGAAAATATGGAGAAATAGGTTCCCACAATAGCAGAACATGTAACAAGTAGTACTGTATTTTTTGTCATGGATCCAATTTATTCTTACTTCAAACAGTATTTCATACCATTTTAAAATATTTCTTAATAAATGTGATCGTGTGCAACGATGAAACAATGTTTTTAAATTTGGGTTGCTGCTTATTGGCGTATTTATTATTGCTTATGTATGCTTATTTTATTGCTCTCTGAGCATGTTGTATGTTGGATGTAGTTGTGCTTGTCACGTCTTTTTTGTTTATAAGCTTTTGAAATGTATTTCATACCATTTTAAAATGTTTATTAATAATTGTGACCCTGTGCAAAGATGAAATATATAATAAAAAAAAAATGTGTTCCTAAAATTGGGATGCTGCTTATTGATGTATTTAGTACTGCTTATCTATGTTTGTTTTACTGCTTTTTGAGCATGTTGTCTGTTGAATGTGTTTGGGATTGTCATGTCTTTTTGTTTTTTAAGCTTTTTAAAGAGGATATTATGCTTATGTCTAATTGAGTTGTTGTTTGTTATTGTTTTTACTTACATATGTTTTGATTGTAGCTTTTGCTTTATATTTCTTATTTTGCATATTCATCTTGAATTAGTGATGTTATTTACTGTTTACGAAATTGTTCAGGATACAAAAAAATAAGATGTCCCTGTACTCAACTATGAATAACATTGTGTATGTTATATCAAAAAATTGCTAAAAAAGCAATTACATGCTGCTTAAAGAACCTAAAATTTAAGCATTCAACATTTGATCAAAATAAGAATAAACTTACTCAAAATATTCCTATAGCAACTTACTATTTACCAAATTGTTCAAGAAATATGTCACTTACTCAAAACATTTCTATAGCAACTACACAGACTCCATACTACGAACCCAAAACTAACCATAAATTTAAATTCCAGAAAAATAAAACAATGTTCAACCATTTGATCAAAATAAAAAACATCATCGTTTTGCTATGATCCTACTGTTTGATAAATGTTTTTATCATGATTTTGATGATTTTGTTTTTATACCAAAACAATATTTTTAAAGGTTGTCCAAATACTCCTAAATGATTTAAAATGGTTTTAATATTTTCCGGAGTATTTCTTCAAGTTTATTTTCGACATTAAATTGGACAACACTTTTTATGATTTTGAGTTAATGTGTTTTTACATCAAACAATGTTTCCAAATGTTGTCTAAATACTCGCGATCGGTCTAAAATGTTTTCACTATTTTTTGGAGTATTTCTTGAAGTTTATTTTCGATATAAAATTGGACAACACTTTTGTTTTGAGGCCAACCGGTCGCCCTATAGGGCATCCCGTACCTGAAAGTTGTGAAAAACAGTGAATAAGCTATTTGCTGAAAAAAGGCTGGTAGACCGGTCAACAGGTGTTCGCCTTATTTATAGCTTCACCGCAAGTGTACGGTGTAGTTTATAGAATAGGGTAAGCAAGATCGTATCCACGGAGACTAATAAATTAGTGTACTAAGTATTAACCAAGATATCTTATTTTTATTTAGACGATCGCAATTTGATGATTGTTGTTATGAGATTAAGACAAGCTAGAATCCTAAAACACAAGATTAAGATAACACAATTGATAGGAGTATCAAAATGATGAAATGGATTCCCGAATTAAGGTTTCGATTAATATCACTCTTGTTGTCCGATTTAATCCAAGCCAAGTTATTATCACTATTCCTATAAGACGATCACAAAGATATTTTATCCTCCCTCTCGAGATGCATATAAAACGTAGATTGAAATACTTATGCTAGCATCTCTACTAAACATGAAGTACTCAACTCCCAAAAGTTCAAAAGATCAAATGTCTTCACATATATTTACAAACCTCTCGATTCATGCAAATATTTGTGTCGAGTACTCAAGATCTAATATTGAAACTCATCTCTTGAATTATGAATCAATATATCAAACAAGTTAAATCATTGATCAAGTGATAAAACAAGAATAAGCTCAAAGTACTCAAATAGGCTTCAAGATAATAACTTCAACTAAGATTAAAACATCCAATAAGAGTTCATTAATCTACTTCCAAAACCCGGAAATCTAAAGAGTTTAGCTACACATGATTTCTAAACAATCCATAGACAAATTGTTCATAGCCATGACAACTAAAAATGAAAGATGAAAACTACAAGAAAAGCAAGAAAAACTTAGGAAAGTCGACAATCTCTCGATGTATCTCCGTTCCTTGAGCTCCAATGCAACCCGATTATCTCTTTGATGTCCTCTTTCAAGAATATACCCTTGTCTTGTGTTGTAGATCCCAAAAATGTAAGAATGTCCTTGGTGTGCAAGTCCGTAGGCAATTCTTCTGTTCACGAATTAGCGCACGGGCTGTGCGTGATACGCACGGGTGACCCGTGTGCTTGTCCGTAGGATATGTTCTGACCTTCAGTGGCGCACGGGTGGTGCGTGCAACGCACGGGCTACCCGTGCGCATTGTCGTACCTTCATTTCTACTTTCCCAGGGGCGCACGGGTGGTTCTTAGGCGCGCGCCCTACCCGTGCGTCATGTATTTTCCATTATTTGTGGTATTTCTTCTTCGCAATGCTCGTATTTGTATCCAAGTTTCTTCAAATATCACTAAATTCCTACAAAACGAACAACGCATAATATCTTTCCCACAAATAGCGAATATGAATCATTTCGTATGAGTTTATGCACGTTTAGTCACCATTTTAGCCATAAATACGCCCAAAAATACATGCAAAACTCACACCTATCAAAATCCCCCAAACTTAAACTGTTGACCGTCCCGATCAACAATTTTGAAACACGACAAAGCACATCAGGGAGATAAAAATAAAAGCGCACACAAAAGACCCAAAAGAAAATCCATATTGTTCGTCATGAATGTTGAGCACAACCCAATCAAGCCTCCAATATCTGATCAAAGAGCATGCCTCAAGTAAAACAAAGTGGAATGCTCTGAATTCCAACTCTCAAAGTTATGTGTATACTCTCATCTCACGAGCATATGGGACGTGTTTACACTCGAATCAATTCAATGTCGCAAAATTACCATAAGCTTACAATTCGTCTTGTATCTCCGCCACTAGAATGTATGCACTTCGTGAATCAAAAAGGACTTTTTTATTTGGTTGTAACGAAGGCTCTTTGGTTAGGGTAGGAAATTTTGGACAAAGTGACTCAAACTCGAGCATATAACTGGTGAGCATATCAATCCTCTACATAATAGTTCCATATGCTACTCCAATCATCCCTTATTTTTATCAACTTCCCTTATTTCCATCTCTTTCTTTCTTTTGAGAATTGCCTTAAATTACAATCCTTCGCCCTCAAGTTCGTTTCTATGAAAATTCACAGTATAGCCTCGATTTTTTTTTTCATCTCCTTTTCTTCCTCTTTTATTCCACTTAACCAATTATGCCTATTATCCCACTTTTCAAATCCCACTCCTTCAACTCCATTTATTCCCTTCACTCCACGTTATACACTCGAGTTTAGGGTGATGGATCTATCAAGTTCAAAGCTTAAATCTTGTGGTTATCAAAAGAATAGGCAATAGGCTCAACTTGGCTAACAAGGAATTTCATCATCTTTAGGAAAGCAAAAGGCTTGAAAGGTTAACAAAGATGGCCTTTCATCACTTTCACAATTTGCATACAACATGTGGCTTCGACAGAGATACCCGAGCAAGTTCTAGAATTCTGGCAACACGAATGATACCCTCAATCACAACAAGACTGCACAAGATATAAGCAGTAAAGGCTCAAAGCTCACAGGCTTGTCAAAATGTAATTCAAAGCATCAAACCAAGTTTTTTTTTTCATATTAACATGCTCAATGTCATCTATTCAAGGTTCAATCAACTCATACTCATCATCCAATTCCAACAATACAAATCTTTCAAAATCACCACACAAACAATAAGTTGCAACAAGCCAGGTCTACTCACTCTCTAACCACTACGAAAGCAATAGACGTGCTAAAGTCATAAACGTGCTCTAATGCAATGTCACCTAGAATGCTTTAATGCAACTATATGAAAACACAAAATGCAATGATTTTTTTTATATCCACACTTTTCATATATTAAAATACTATCTCTCCCCCCAAACTTGAATGAAATTATATCGTCCTAAGGGGAAAAATAGAATTTCAATAACGAAAAGTGGGGATATACCTGAATCACTGCGGAGGAGGCGGCAGAAAGTGGCCTTGGGAAATATGCCACATTTGTAACTGTTGGAGTACTTGCCACGTCTCCTCGGAACGCCGATCATAGTGCTCGCGGAACGCGAGAAAATCAGCCCGATGTTGCCTCAAATCCTTCCCCTGTTGCCTCAACTCCTCTACTTGACGACGCAAGTCCTCCCCAAACGCATATAACATGTCTTGAAAATTAGTGCCGCATTGGGGCTCGCCACTATGAGAGGCACCGGGACGATCCCCGCTTTGAGAACGTCGGGGGTAATCGCCTCTTTGTCAGGAATCGGGTATATCATATCCAATTTGGGGGTGATGAGGTTCCACCCCCATTTCTCTTCCATGTAGCTCGTCTTCCTCCGCTACCAAATCTTCCTCACCCTGGAAGCCGTGAACTCGGCACCTCTTCCTCTCGCCTATAGCGGTTGTAATTCTGTTATGTGCATCCGAGTTCATGAGGAAGTTTGTGGTGTCTGCCAGAGTATCGACAGTGGTGTATGTCGGGTTAGGCAATGGAAAGGAGGCACCTTTCTTTTGTAGAAGAACTAGCATGTTGTCTTCATTGGCGACAAACTTCATGTGGTGCAGAGATGCCAAATTAATTCGGTTGTTACCCGGTATAGGCTCCATGCCGCTAAAATCGATGTTGAAATGGCGGGCAATAGGGGTAATCAGACCTCCTATAGTAATAGCACCACCTCCCCGCTTCGCTAGATGGTCAACTTGCTCTATGAAGTACGCGGCCGTGTTGTAAGGTGTACCCGTTAACATACACCACAATAAATATAACTCGCGGACCGTCATACCCCCAATATTTTCCCTTGCGAAGACCAAGGCCGACGTAACCCGTTGTATGTACTGGGATACCGGATTCCAGATCCAAGAAGATTTAGCAGTACGGGCTTCGTATAGCATGGGCCCCATTTCCGGCGTTTGTACTAGGAGGCGCCAAAAGTCGGCTTGCTCATACCGGTATACTAGTCGGAAAGGTGCATCGGTAGGGATTTCAAATATGGTGTTCAACTGTTATGTGCTTAATAGTCGCTCCACGTTTCCCAACTGAAAGTTCACCCCGATTACCTTGTCTCCTATATCTTTGATCATTTTTACAGTGTTCAAAAATTCGAGCGTGAATTTCTTATAACTTGGCCACTTTCTTCTCATAAAAGTCGTCCACCCGACCCTTTCGAATAATCGCCACACATCCTTGTGTATCCCAAGAAACCGAGTGCAATCATCATCGGCATATTTTGAGGGCCCCATTTCTTGGACAACAAGCTTATTCCAATGCTCTATAGCATCCGCATTTGTCAATACTACTCCGAAAGCCGTCGGGCTATCAGGTTCGATCTCCTGTGGTGGTTCCACCTGGGGTCGTCATCTCCGGCCTTGAGGATTTTGTCGGTTGGCCATCACTTGTGAATTAGTACCTGGAATAGCATGCATTAGCAACCCCAAACAAACAATTACTATTGCAAATACGATGCATGCGGGCATACAAGTCACAACGGGCATAATGGTTATCATATGTCAATTCAACCAATCAATTGTGCTTCAAGCAATCAACTAATATTGCAAATACAGATAATCATCATTTAAAAGCCCTACTATTCAAAGCTCAAGCCTAATTCACCATCAATTCCTTCAAATATGTCCAAATTTACATGCCCACAAGGTGTTTGATAATTTGCCTTAAAGAAGAATTCATCCAAAACATAGCAAAAATATCATCACAAGCACCCAATAGCATCCTCAACATGTAATTCTCAAGAAATTTATAAGAAAGAACGAGATTCTTACCGAAATTCTTGAAATTTCACAAAGGGGAAGGACTTTGAGCCCTAGGTGCTTTTTCTCCCAATTCTTGAATTCAACCACTAATTTGATGCAATTTGTGAATGGATTATGATAAGAGTGTGTTTATATTCTCGGATTTTGAAAGAAATTGGGAGTTTACCACAATGTGGGAAGGTGGGCGATTGTTTCGTTTGAAGAAGGATGAAATATTTTGAAAAACACTGGAGTCTGGCAGACTCTTTAAACGTCCATCGGGGTGACGCACGGGCTACCCGTGCGTCATGCCGTAGCCCCAAAAATTTCTCTCCAGGTACGCATGGGCCGTGCGTAAAGCGCACGGGTCGCCCGTGCGTAGGGCCGTAGCAACACAAAACCCCTCTCCAGGGGCGCACGGGTGGTGTGCATAGGCACGGGTTACTTGTGCGTCCCTGGGCAGCTATTTTCAGGTATCGCTATTTTTTTTTTTTGATCATTTTTTTTTCAAACAAAACACACAAAATTGAAATAGATTACACACAACAAAAATGAAATTCACGCGAAAAACCGTTGGGTTGCCTCCCAACAAGCGCTACATTTAACGTCTTTTAGCTTGACGCCTGTTTTCGTTCAGTCACGGGTCGCGCAAGGTGATAGATGTCACCTCCTCTTGGTTACCTCGGTGGAAGTAATGCTTAATCCGTTGACCGTTTACCATGAAAGTCTCTCCTTCTTTTGTCAATAGTTCCATGATGCCGGGAGGATTCAAAACTTTCTTTATTACGAATGGCCCCGACCACCTAGATTTGAGTTTTCCAAGGGAAAAATTTAAGGCGTGAATTGTACAAGAGTACTGGTTCCCCTGGCAAAAACTCTCTTTTCTTGATCATTTTATCATGCCACATCTTGGTTCTTTCTTTATAAATTCGGGAGTTTTCGTAGGCTTCATCCCGAAACTCTTCCATCTGATTCAAATGGAGCAACCTCTCTTCACCGGCCTTTTGAAAATCCATATTTAGCTTTTTGACCGCCCAAAATGCTTTGTGTTCCAACTCCACCGGCAAATGACACGATTTCCCAAAAACAAACTGGTATGGGGAGGTGTCCAACGGTGTCTTGTAAGCAGTCTGGTATGCCCACAGAGCATCATCCAATTTTAACGCCCAATCCTTTCGGTTGATGTTTACCGTCTTCTCGAGGATTTGTTTGATCTCCCGGTTAGCCACTTCTGCTTGCCCATTGGCTTGTGGATGATATGCCAATGCAACCTTATGTTTCACCCCATATTTTGCTAACAAGTTGCTCATCAATTTATTTACAAAATGCGACCCTCCATCACTAATTAAAGCTCTTGGAGTGCCGAATCTAGTAAATATATTTTTATTAAGGAATCGCATCACAACTTGAGCATCATTTGTTTTGGACGAAATCGCCTCTACCCAATGGGATACATACTCCGCTGCGAGTAGAATATACGGTAACCGAAGATGATGGGAATGGGCCCATAAAGTCAATCCCCCATACGTTGAACAATTCCACCGATTACATTTGTCATTGGCATCTCGTGTCTCCCTTGAAATGTTGCCCATCCGCCGACACTGTCACATTGTTGCACAAACAAATAATGAGTCATTAAATAAAGTGGGCCAATATAGCCCACTTTGCAATACCTTGTGGTGCGGAAGTCGGGCGAAAATGTCCTCCGGAGGGTGTGGAATGACTCTTGTTGTAAGACTCCTCCCACTCTTCTTGAGGTACGCATCGTCTTATGATTTTGTCCGCACATCTCTTAAAGAGTAGGGGATCGTCCCACATGTAAAACTTTACGTCATGTAAGAACTTCTTCTTTTGATATGGCGATAGGTCCGGAGGTAAAACACTGCTGCCAAATAATTGACAAAGTCCGCATACCACGGAAATTTTGCTTCAAGCATAGTAATCGTTCATCGGGAAATTCTTCGTTTATCCATCCCGTGCTTCCTTGCGCTCCCTCTTGGTTTTCAATTCGAGACAAGTGGTCTGCCACCACATTTTCACATCCTTTCCGGTCCTTGATTTCTACATCAAACTCTTGCAATAGTAAGATCCACCGAATCAACCTTGGTTTTGTATCTTTCTTGTCAAAGAGATATTTGATGGCCGCATGGTCGGTGTGAACAATCGTTTTCGTCCCAATCAAGTATGATCGAAATTTATCAAATGCGAAAACAATCGCCAACATCTCTTTCTCGGTCGTGGTGTAATTCTGTTGAGCATTGTCCAACGTCCTACTAGCATAGTAGATGGACTGAACAATTTAACCTCTTTTGACCGAGAAATGACCCCTACCGCAAAATCACTCGCATCACACATCAACTCAAATGGTTGACTCCAATCTGGGGCGACAAGTATAGATGCGGTCACCAATGCCTTTTTCAACGTTTCGAACGCCTGCAAACAATCATTGGAAAAATTGAAAGCAGCATATTTTTCTAGCAATTTGCTCAAAGGCTTAGAAATTTTAGAAAAGTCACGGATAAACCTTCTATAAAATCCGGCATGGCCTAAGAAGCTCGAATGGCTTTTTCGTTTGTAGGAGGTGGTAATTTCTCGATTGCTACAATCTTTGCCCTATCGACTTCCAAACCTACAGACGAGACTCGATGACCAAGTACAATACCATCGCGTACCATAAAATGGTACTTTTCCCAATTGAGTACAAGGTTGGTCTCTTCACATCGCTGTAAAACTAAGGAAAGATTGTGAAGACAACTATCAAAAGAATCACCAAACATAGAGAAATCGTCCATAAACACCTCCATAACTTTCTCAATTAGATCGTGAAATATAGCCATCATACAACGTTGGAAAGTGGCAGGTGCATTACATAAACCAAATGGCATGCGACGGAATGCAAATGTGCCATAAGGACATGTAAATGTTGTTTTTTCCTGGTCTTCCGGCGCAATCATGATTTGATTGTACCTGGAATAACCGTCTAAAAAACAATAATAATCATAACCTGCAAGACGATCCAACATCATATCGATAAAGGGGAGGGGAAAGTGATCTTTTCGAGTGGCATCATTAAGTTTTCTATAGTCAATGCATATTCGCCACCCGGTAACAATTCTAGTAGCAATTTGTTCCTCATTCTCATTTTTCACCACCGTTACCCCCCTTTTTTCGGCACCACTTGTCTTTGGACTTACCCATGAACTATCGGATATAGCATAAATGATCCAAAGATCTAACCATTTCAACACTTCCTTTCTAACCACATCTTGCATGATAGGGTTTAGTCGTCTTTGGTTTTACCTTAATCGATGGTTTATAAACATCTTCCATCCGAATTTTATGCATTACAATGGATGGACTTATACCTTTAAATCGATTATTGACCGGTAAAGTGTCGACTTATGTTTTCGTAAAACCCTTAGCAATTTATCAAGTTGAACAGGGAGTAAGAAGAGATGAAACGACACGGATTTGCATTATTTGCCCCAAGAAATGCATATTTGAGGTGTTCAGGTAGTTGCTTGAGTTCCAGCGTAGACGTTGCTGTTTCAGGGTCACGCACGGGCTACCCGTGCTCAGACGCACGGGTCGTGTGTGACACCTTGTCTTCAATCCTGCTTTCGGCAACACACACGGGTTGCCCGTGCTCGCAGCACCCGACCGTGTGTCCTTCCCCTGTCTCAATTTTCTCTTCGGCAACACACACGGGTTGCCCGTGCGTGGATGCACGGGCCGTGCGTGCCTGAAGGATTTGCTCCCTTATTTCAGATTTTGCGCTCTCGCCTCTTGCGCTCCTAGGTAGTTCCTGCATCTGATCTAAGGCACAAACATAGTCGTACAAATCTTGGTTATCAAAATCAAGCACAACACTCGACATCAAGCCCGAGTGGGTTAGTCCAAATTCCAAACCGTCTTTAGACAATGTATGATCAACGTAATCCTCAATGCACGAACTAACTATATCCAGAAAATTACAATTCTCCACCGTATCATGAAATTTCATTGCCTTATATATAGAAAATAAAACATGCTCATCATTAACACGTAACGTGAGCTCCCCTTTTTGTACGTCTATTAAGGCTTTACCGGTAGCTAAAAATAGTTGTCCAAGTATCAGTGGAACGTCACGATCTTCTTCCATGTCAAGAACCAAAAAATCTACAGGGAATATAAATTTATCAACTTTTACCAACACGTCTTCTATAATTCCCCTTGGATATGTAAGTGACCGGTCCGCAAGTTGCAATGTCACCGTGGTTGGCTTCACTTCGCCTAGTCCAAGCTTCCTGAAAATGGACAAAGGCATCAAATTAATACTTTCCCCTAAGTCACACAACGCTTTATTAAAGAAGTTACCACCAATAGCACAAGGATAGTGAAACTCCCGGATCTTCGATTTTGTGGTAGCTTTCTTTGGATGATTGCGCTACATTCTTCCATCAAATTCACCGTTTCAAAGCTTGTCATCTTCCTCTTCTTCGGCATAACATCCTTAATAAATTTCGCATAATTTGGCATTTGCTCTAGTCGTCTGCAAAAAAAGGAATGTTAATGTGCAATTTCTTAAATATATCAAGGAATTTTGCAAATTGATCATCAAGCTTTTTCTTTTGAAATCTTTGGTGAAAGGGAAGAGATATAGGCAATTTAGATATATTAGAGTTAGTCGATGATTTTAGCTTCTCGGCTCTGTTTGTTCCGCCTCTTGTCTCTCTTTTTCCCATCTTTCATCACCAATTCAACGTTCGGCTTAATTGGTGAATTTCGGGTTGACCCACGAGTGGTCGGCATCGGATGAAGAGAAGCGCATAGATATCTTGCGGATCTTCAAAGAAAAGGAGAAGGAGAGATTGGCGGAGGAAGTGAAGCCCGTGAGAAGGCCAATATTTGTCCTTTCACTTTGTAACCACCGATCATACCCATCCTCACTTTGATGCCTTCTCGGAAGTGATGAGGACTTGGACCAGTGCCGCGCTCTTCGAGGAGTTGGAAATGCAGCAAGCCATGCGGGAATCCAGGATAATTCATGAGCAACGGTGACGGAAGGACCTAGAGAGTCTTCCAAATCTCGGTGGATATTGATCCATTGGGAGTGGTGCGTGATTGCCACTTTGTCATTCGCAACCACTTGACTCACTCGGAGGATGAATCTAGGGGACCTGGCAATGTAAGCGGGAACTTGGGGACCCAAGTCGAGCCAACCCCCCTTGAAGGTGTCTTACCACCACCTTTAATTTGAACACTCAAAGGACACGGTAGGAGTCTAGAGAAGAGTGACCCCATCACAAGTCACTCGGTTGATGTGCCGGTGAGGGGGAAACTCCCTCCACCGCTGCCTAGGTCGGAGGATGCCGAGATGACTCCACCATGAATCTAGAAGGCGAAGTGGAGAAGGAACAAGAAAAGAAACACTGACAAGTTGTCACCAGAAGAAGCTCGGATATTTGAGTCTGTCGGCTAAAGTGCCAACCGCTCTGCAGCCGATGACGCTGGCGATGCGATCGATGCACGAGGATGGTTTCGCCCGGGAGTTAACACTGGGCAATGAAAGTGCAATCCATGGAGTTGAGACTCGGTGGATGCCACCGTAGAAGACCCTAAGACAACCGAGTCCGTCAAGGGAATGTCCAAGGCCTTGCTGTAGTTGAGACTGAAGGAGGTAATGAAGGCCTACGGGAGGTTGAGGCTTCCCGAGGTAAAGAGGCAGAAACACAGAACATCCCTCATGTCCACCTTGATGATTCTGAGAAGGAGATAAGTGCCCTTCATGATTCCCAGGACAACCCTGACATAACCTTTTTGGGATCTGAAGGTGAAGATGAAGCTAAGTCCTCCACTCCTACAAATCTAAAAGACTCAGCTGAGGATGTTCAACCCAGTACGAGCAAGCCAGACCTCAAGGCTGCTCGACAAACATTCAATTTTGATGATGAGTCACCCCTTCAAGTCTCATTATCTTCCGATGATGCTACTGATAAGGCCGAGGAATAGTCAACTCAAAAGGATAAACCAGCTGAGACCGAAGAAGGTTGTTCGGACAATTTGAGGCTCGGCAATTTGACCGGGTCAATACCACCAGAGGCCCCAGCTGGAAAAGTAGTCAGCTGCGCAGGCTCCCAACGCTGCAGCAGATTCAACTCAACCAGACACATCACAGGAATGAGTAACGGTGGAAGCTATACCATATGTCCGTGATGATGCATTTGAAGAGACTTTCCCTTTCTCAATTGAGCTGCCTGGACTTGATGAAGAAACAACTCGAGAGTAGAGACGCTTCAACGCCGGACGATCCGATTATTCCCACGATACCATCATCCCGGTGACTTTGACTTTGATCTTTCGCTTGGCCGGTGAGACAGAGGTGGATCGCCGAGGTTCGAGAGGTCTTCAAGACAATCTTTGCAGAGATTGAGAAGATGGAAAGGCACCAGGCCACCATGAATATGCAGCTGGATAATCGAGATGCCAATCTTACTACCGTCTGCGTGGAATAATGGTGGGACTCGTGGAATGGCATCAATGAACTGACATAACGCGCGTCTAGAACAGATCAGATATTTCAAAGCATTGTATAACAAAATGTTTATCTCGAGTGCTAATAATGTTGACATGAAGAGGAGGATGTAAGAAAATATTGATAGAATGCATGCCTCCCACACCACTGAAATGGAACTGCTGCGAGAATTTCATCGAAAAGAACTTCTGCGCGTGGAGGAGAATATAAATGAAAAGTTCAGCCTTCTTATGGATGAAATGAAGCTGGTGGCCGCCGAATCCAAAACCACTCGCTCGAGTCGAACATACTCCACGAGTAGAAGTGGGTCGGGCCACTGGTTCGATTCGAGGCCAGCCCGCAGCCCTAAGCACATGAATAGTCTTTGGTGTCCCGGGCTGGTAGTTTTGGATGTATGGTATGGGCCCCTATTGGGCTCAAAACAAATAAATGGCCCGGCCCGGCCCAGCTCGCCAAGAGCCCAGGCCCGCACAGACCCAGCTCAGGCCCGCTAAGGTTCAGTTGGAACACAACTAATTTTTTTTTTAATTGCCCAAGCCCAACAATAACTTTCATTTTTAGTCCCCAGCTGGGCAAAGGTTGGACATGAATTGATGTCCACTGCTGCAAGTATGCAACTTTCACTTTGTGAAAAATGTAAAATTGGGTTAATGCAACGGTAATACTACCGTTGCATTATTAAAAAAGAAAAGAAAATCTGAATTTTTTTCTATAAATACTATTGAAATTGAAATTTTATCTCCACCAAAATTATTATCTTCTCTCATCTTTTCTCAAATTTCAACTTTCAAGCAAGAAAATATTGATACTTATTCAAAGTGTAATTGTGTTTTGGAAATTGAAGTTAGAAGACCCTCAAGTTGGAACTCTCTCAATTTTCGATAATTATCTTTGGAGAATTCGACATTGTTTGGTATCATCTTTCCTAAATCTTTTAATTTAGTAGCATTTTATATTTATATTATTTTGTGACTCTATTTGTATTTTACTTTTAATTATATTATTGTCATTATTTTTTGCTTAATTATATTATTGAATTCAAAATGAAAAGATTTTTAGGAAGGCCATCATCTTCCTCTTCTCCTTCCCCTTCACCTCACCAAATGCCTACTACTTCTCCTATTACAAGCTCTCCTATTTGTGATCCTCCACTTTTTACTACTACAAGACTAAGACAACCATTTTCCCAAACAATAGATGAAGAAAATGAATTAATTGATGATTATGATAACACACAACCACCAATTGACTTAGATGATAATATAGAATTGCCATCTAGTAATAAACCTCTATGTAGAAATAAGACTAGTAAAGTTTGGAATTTTTTTACATTAAAGAGTGAACAAAATAAAGCTACATGTAATTTTTGCAAAAAAGAATTTAAATTTTTAAAAGGTAGTGGTACGGGAACATTAAGTAGACATTTAGGTAAAATACACCCAGGTTGGGATAGTGACGAACCATCTAGTGGAAGTAGTAGACAACAAATTTTGCATCAAACTACAAGTGGTACAATTAGTAATTTTGTTTATAAACAAGAACAAATGAGATTAGAACTTGCAAAATTAGTGGTTCATGCCGAACTTCCTTTTAAATTTGCGGAAAATTATAAATTTGAAACTTTTATGTTAAGAGGTTGTCAACCACAATTCAAACGTGTCTCACGCAATACATGTTATAAAGATGGCTATAAACAGTATGAACAAGAAATAATTGAATTAAAACATAATTTTTCGACTTTAACTTCAAAAATATCTTTTACTTGTGATAGTGGAGGGGTAGGGGAAACTTGTATTATATTTGTGTAATCGGTCATTGGATTGACGAAAATTTTTTCCTAGAAAAAAGAATAATTGATTTTTCGGTTCTTAATCATCCTCACACCGGCCTTCATATTTATCAAGCTATAATGGACACTTGTAATTATTGGAATATAGGAGAAAAAATTTTATCTATGTCTTTTGATAATGCAACAAATAATACAAAAGCAATTGCATATTTAGGTGGTTATTTGCTCCCTATGTGTGAAGGTAAATTTTTTCATGTACGATGTATTTGTCATATATTACATCTTTGTGTTCAATATGGTTTATCTAGTGTAAAGCCTTATATAGATAAAATTAGAACATGTTTATCACACATTATGAGTGCATCAACTAGAACTCAAAGATATAGACGATTAGTCAAAAAGGCAAAAATGGATTTTAAAATTCCTTATCTTGACTTGGAAATTAGATGGAGTTCCACTTATAGAATGTTAACCGAAGCACAACCATATTCCAAAATAATTACATGTTTATGTAATGAAGAATTGTGTTGGGATGATGGGAAAGTGTGCATTAATGAAAGTGATTGGGATATTATTAATGTGATTGCCCCTCTTTTACAAGTATTTGCGGAAGTTACTAAAGTTATGTCCGACATATATTATCCTACATCAAATATTATGTTGCCTAATATGATTAAAATTGTTGGATTATTCCGTGACCATAGATATGATGATAATGTAATGGAGATTGTTGCAAATATGGAAAAACAAAATGGACTAAATATTATGGAAAGCTTCCTTCTATATGTGTTTTGGGTTGTGTTTTTGATCCTAGATGTAAATTATAAGGTTGTATGCATTTAGTTGAAAAATATTATGAGTATATACTTGAGGATACAAATATAGAAAAGGAAAAAAATGAAATAACTAATTTGCTTAATAAATATAGAAAAGGAAAAAAATGCATCAAGTAGTAGATCAACATATGAACTAACACATTACTTACAACTTCCCATAGAAAATGATTGTGACGATTTTGATATTTTAGGATGGTGGAAATCCGAGCAAACAAATTTTCCAATTCTTTCTTGTATAGCACGTGATTTACTAACATCTCAAATGTCTTCAGTAGCTTCAGAAAGTGCTTTTAGTGCAGGTGCGAGAACTATCACGGACAAAAGAACTCGTCTAAGCCCAAAATCAATAAAGTTTTGCATTTTATGGAAGGATTGGTTAGATCAACAATATAGAAAATCGGAGTTGCATCGTGTAGGAAAATTCCAAACCTTGCTAGAGGAAGACTCCGATGACGAGACGGCATTTGAAACTACAACAATTGCAACCGGTGCTTCAACTATTGGAGAAGAACAAGACTATGATTTTGAAGCCCAATATTTTCCGCTCTCTGAATATCAATATGGCCAAACCGAAATTTTTTTATTTGATTGGCAAATGATTCCGGATTGAGAAATTCTTGCTTGTAAAAGAGTTATATTTTCTTAATGATGATATTTTATGGTTGAATGTATACAATTAAGTTGTTTATTAATAAAAATAATGTCCTTTTTATATTTCATTGCCTATAAAGTAGTCCTAAAAATATAAAATAAGTAATATTATTTAACATATATATACAATATTTAACATATCAAATATAAAACTAACTAGTCCTAATATTTAACATTCCCGGCTACTGTCCAAAGTCCAAACCAAATCCTTTTCCATTTTATGTTTTTTCCAACATTTGCCACTGTCTTCTCTAAAAAACAAAAAAACAACATTGGCAACTGTGCAATGTCATTTTCCAATTTCAAACCATTGTCCAACTCCAAAGTCTAAACCCATTTTGAACTATTAAAACTTTTCATATTTTAGTTTAAAAAAAATAAACAAGCCCGACCATAGTTAGGCCCGGCTCGTTTGGTAGGGTTTAGGTCAGGCCCACCACTATTAGAGGTGGGCTAGTGGGCCCGATTTGGCCTAACATTTTATATAAATATTCAGCCCGCCCCGGCCCGTCCGGGCGGTGGGTCAGGCTAAACCAAACACGACAGAGATGCGGGCACGGGTCGAAGCTTGACTGCCCTAGCCACTGACTTGACATGTCTACTCCCACAGACTCAAAGCAAACTTCAACTATCGATGATGGACTTCATTTGGATGGTCTGTTCCCGGGGTTCCTCTCTCCTTTGAAGATGCCAAAAAGGGGAAGATGGATACCTAAAGACGTTGAAAGGGCCGTGATTGAGAAAAAGGATCACGTTGTTGAGAAGCGAGAAGAAAAGCACCAAGATCGGATGAAAGATAAGGAAAAGCGATTGGGGGAAGGTTCAAAGGATATGACGTAATGGTTGCTAGAACCCCTCAATAAGGACTTGTCACAGCTGACATAATCAGCAAACTTCCAGTGACTTTGCCGCTCCAACACTCTGTTGTACCTATGTCCGAGAAGATAAAAATAGTAGAAGCAGGGAAGAAGGAGGTCGAAGGAAAAATGGATGCCTGTGTGATGGACATATTAAAACAATACGGAGGCATTCCAGCAGGAAGAGACACTGATGCCATTTCAGACGTCGGAAATGAGCCTAGATCTGTTGATGAATTCAAAACGCTCGAATCGAAGGATACTTGAAGCGCATGTTAATGGCCCAAGCCACGAGACTTGTATTGGGAAAAAGGCCTCAAGTTGTGCGAAGAAGCTGACAGGCCGCAGACTACTAGCAGTCATTTTGCTGGCCACTCTGCTGGAAAGAAGAAGGCTCCAGTACAATACACGCCCACAGGAAGAGGAAAAATAAGTGGAGGAAGAGGTTTCAGACCTAGACCTCTACCCAAAAACATTGAATACATAGATCCAGGGAAGAAATGAGGGATCTATTGGGCTGGATATGATGCCATAGCAAATTTGGAAGTGGAGAGAAAAAATGCTGAGTATGTAAAGAGAATCGAAGAAGAAAATAAAGACAAAACTTGTGGGAAGAAAGGCAAGAAAGAAAGAGAAAAGACGAAGGCGCTAGAAGAGCCTACGAGAAAAAAAAGCAATTTGAAAATGAGAAGAAGAGAAAGAGAGCAGAGGACGAAAGAGCTGAAGAAGAAAGAATGAGGCAGCAAAGGCGATGAAGTGTTGTTGTCCACCCCTTCATGTATTTTACTATTGTAAATACATACGTATGTAAGTGTTCTGTACATTCTATGAAAAACTCTATAATTTCTATTTTCTTTGCTTAGAAATAGAATGGTATGTTTGCTCTGATACATATTGTAAACAGTTGTGTAAAGGACAAGAATGTTATGATCAATAAAAAGATTGATTCTACGCATACATTCTCTGTTTCTACATTGTCTGTATGTATCTTTGCCATTTACATTTTGTATGTATAAATTAAGTTTTGGAATCATCAAAAAGGGGGAAATTGTTGGGAAATTTATTGTTTAGATTTTGATGAATGCCATGTAAAACTTAGACTAGAAAGTTGGTACCCTATTTTTCTTGTAATTTGCATTATAATAGATAGGGTTGTACGAGCTGAATCAAAACAGCTATGCCTGGATATACAAGAAGTCAATTGAAGACTGAAATGAAGACTCCGCTGTGGAATAGCTGAGTATGGCAAGGAGGAGAAGTCAAGAACTCGACTGAAGGAGTATCAGCTAAGATACAACTGTGTGAAGTGTCAGTCAAGTCAACTCAAGAAGCCAAGTCAAGTTGAAGTAACAGATGAGTCTTTCAATATCTTGGGAGCAGACTAAAGTCACCTGGGGAAAAGGCGGTGCAAAGAGGAGTTAATCGAAAAGAATCCGTTTACGTAAGTCAAGAATATTACCTAAACAAGTAATACTTCCATGCTGCCATGTCTTAAAGTGTTCAGTCCCATAAGTGTGCAAAAGGAATAAACCATCGGGAAGCACTGCACCTTGTGTCAGACTCTGAAAAGTTGAATGCTCATTTAATACGAGGAAATGTCAATATCAAGGACTGCAACAAGACAAGCCAACGAACACAAGTGACTTTTGAAATCATCCTATCTCTTCAACGGGCAGATTTTTAAAAGTTCACTATAAAAGGCTGAGGAATCACTTTGAGAAAAGGACACCTTGAAAACTTGAACCACGAACATTCAAGCTATTAACTGTAACCTGCAAAATATTCTCAAGTTATTCAAGCAAATCCCCAAGCCCAAATTTCGAAGGAAATCGATCCAACACCAAGCTGTGAAGGAAAGACAACTTCAAACTGTTGAAGAGGAAAATTTTGAAGAATCAAAAGGGGTCTACATTCCAAGGAAGAATGTAAAAAGGTTCAAGGTCGAACCAATCTCAAGTCATTGGAGGGCTTCGTGATCAAATCCAAGAAGCTTGAGCAGGTGAGCTAAAGTAGCAAAGGCGGTGCCCTGTGAAGAAGGCCGAGTCGGACGAGAAGCCGGTGTGTGACCAAGGTATCTCGGACTAAGTCCCAAAGGATCAAGTCATTTGTGTGATCAAGACTTGTATCTGGTGATAACCACTTTGTACTACGATCAATACTTAGTGGATTCCTCCGGGAGTTGGAGAAGAGAGGAGTAGAAGAATTACCCCATCTTCGAACCTCTATAAAAATTATTGTGTCATTTACATTTCAAAGATTTTTATTTCTCGCACATTACTTTATATCTGCGATAATTTGCTATCCAAGCGATAATTAACAAACTGCTAAAACCAAGTGTTAAAACAAACTTAAACAAATTCAAGGTGTTAAGTCTTTCATTTGAAAATCTTATCACAACCAAGTTAAGGTTTAGACTAAATAGTGAGTTATTCTATCAACGGCTCAATCGAGTCCGCTGAGTGGCTAACTCGATGGTTAACTAACCTAGCTGTCCTCAAGGACTTAATTTGTGTATTTAACTCGTATTATTTTAAAAAGGACTAAAATCGAAAAGTTGGTAAGGTTTATTCAACCCCCTCCCTTCTAAACCTTACTCACACCCCTTGGGACCTACAATTTGCATCGCCTTTTTCCCTTTGATTATTGTCATGAGGGCAGTATTATCATCTTTCTGACTCGATTTCTCCTCCTTAGACTCATCATCACTCAAAGTAACACTTAGACTCATACCCCTTTTCGCAAAGTGTCTGCACACTCATTGGCATAATGCCCAAAACCAGTGCACATCTACATCTAATCTTTTCAATATCAAACTGATTTACAGATTTCTCTTGGTTCCTATCAGACATATTTCTTTGTGGATATTTGGGAGCATCAGATTTAAAAGGATTTTGGCTTTGGAAGGAAATTGATTTTTGCTTTTATTTTTCATGATTTTACTGAATTTTTTAGCAAATAAAGCCATTGGCTCCTCACCTAATTTAGATTCCTCAACCTCCTTAGTTAATTGAGTTAGTTCATTAAATTCATCGGGTAATACTGTAGAAGCAATGTTTTTTCCTTTTTGGCCTTTTTTGTTGATAAAGTTGAGTTCCCAGGTTTTGAGAATCTCAACTAACTCATCAAGTCGCACTGTAGTAATACTTGATAATTCTTCAACAGCCGCAATCTTCACATCAAACCTTTCAGGAAGGAAATGCATCATCTTACTAACTAATGTCGAATTTGAAATAGGTTTACCCGGAGATTGAGACTCATTAGCAATATCACACAGTTTTCCATGGTGCGTGGTGATGTCTTCATCTTCTTCCATCTTCAGATTTTCAAACCCAACATTCAAGTGCCATAACTGGAGAGACGAACACTCGCAGATCCTTCACAATGTTTCTGTAAGGCCTCCCATGCCTCTTTGGGTATAGAGTAGTTACAGATAATTTTGAACATAATAAAATCTACTGCACCAAAAATCGCATTGAGAGCTTTTGAATTATGATTTGCCAGTTGGATATCGTCATTGGACCAATTTATTTCATTCTGGTTTATGAAGTCACTATCAACGTCTATAATCTTTGGAGGAGTCCATCCAGTTAATACAGTCGTCGGGCGTTCTCATCAATTGACTTAATGAAAGCACGCATCTTTATCTTCCAAATAGAGTAGTTTGCTCCATCTAGCATAGGAGGACAGAACATGGCAGCCACATGAGTATCCATCGCTCGCTCGAACTCATGATCGATACTTAGTGAAATTAAGTGTTGGCTCTAAGTGCCAATTGAAAGTTTCATAGGTCCCACTGTTCAAGATTAAAACAGATAGAATAAAGTGTTCCTATAAGTGCCAGTACCACTTATACCAACTCGCAGCGGATAAACAGAAAGATAAAAATATGTCTAGAAGTAAAAATATACCTATAAACGTGCCAGCAGGGCGAAAACTTCACTAATTGATTGTATCGATTACAGACCACAACTCGAATGACTCAACTAGTACAAAACTATTAAAACTCCTATCGACGAGTAGATGCATGAAGTGCATAACAACTCGTCTGAAACTAAAGAACATAAACAATTCAGATCTTTTATGAAAACAAGGTGGACGAAAAACTATGAAATAAATACTCTCAATATGCAAAGGTGTTATACTGAATAGCAGCAACACTTCGTATAATACTTTGATCTATATAGAATCTCGATCTTTGTTTCTTCACACAGAACTCGAACTCTCTTGAACTCTCGTGTATTCTTCTCTCTAAGATTATAATTCTGCGTGTGTGACTTTGTGAGGGACGACTTCTTTTTATATAGATGCTCCAAGTCTCCAAGTCCCTACAAACATGGAAAGAGAGATATACACAAACAAACATTCATATCTCATGTAAAGTAGGACTCTAGAATCCTTCCTTATCAAAATGACATAAAATATTAAGGAATAAGATCTTCCAATATCAAAATAATACTTGAGAGTCAAACTATTAAACAATACTTTTATAATTAAATTTTTCTTATTTAATAAATCCTATCATAAGTTAGGGATGGCAATGGGGGGGGCAGGTATCTCAATACCCAGACTCGCCACGGGTCGCGGGGCGGGACACGTCGCCCCGTGTTGAATTTTTTTTATTTTTTTATATTTTATCTTATATTTTATATTATTAATAATTTTTTAATATTATATTTTGTATTATAAATACATATTGTTTATAAATTTTGTCATTATATATGTTAAATATAATATTAAATACATAAAACTATATTATTTTATATAATATACATACAAAATATACATTAAATATATTAAAAAATAAAAAATAAAGACGGGCGGGGTGGGTATCCATGGGGCGGAGGTGATATCCAGACCCACCTCACCCCGCCACGGGTCACGGGACGGGGCGGCCCAAACGGGGCGGGTACTAGTCGGGACGGGTCATTTTGCCATCCCTATCATAAGTAAGTAACCAAGAAAGGCAATACACTTAATAAATCAATTTTTAAAAATAAGAAAAATATTAGATAACGTGTAAAAATACATGATCTAACATGCCAAAAAAATCCATTTCCTTGAGTCCGGATTATTAAAGACAAAACTTAGGTTAGACCGTCTAACGGGTCTCTTCCGTTAGACGGATTCAACCCGGCCTGCATTTTTTCGTAATTTCATGCACCGGTGGCATTTTTGTAATATTAGTGGCCGTTAAAAGTATTAGTTTTTCCCCTAAAAAGTATTAGTAGTACATTTGAAAAGTATTAGTAGTGCATCTGGAAAGTATTAGTAATCCACCTAAAATGTATTAGTTGTCCACTTGAACAGTATTAGTCAGTGACGTAATATTAGATAATCCTCAAAATATTAGTTTTTCCCTTGAAAAGTATTAGCTAGCAATCATTTGGAAAAGTATTAGTAATTATCTGGAAAAGTATTAGTAACCCCTTAAGCAATTTTTTAGTAATTTTTATGAAAAATATTATTTTTTCCCGCAAAAGTATTAATATTCCTCCTAAAACGTATTAAAGATCTTATTGATAAGTATTGGGTTTTTCGATTAAAGGTATTTTAGTATTTATTCTTAAAAGTATTAGTATCCCTCCTAAAAAGTATTAACAACGGCCATCAGATGTTATTGTTGTGGTGTTAGTGGTTGAATGGTTCAATAGACGGATTGACCGCGGGCCGGGTATTTGGATCCATCTAACGAATTAAATCTCTTAGACAGTCTGATAGGTGAATAACCCATTATTAATTAACATATATATCTCAGTATTCTCAACAAATTTTAATTTGATGGTTTAAGAGTTAAGAAATTCAAATTTGTAATAACGAATAACTTGAATTTTGTTAATGTAATTTTTATTCTTTTTAATAAATTGAGAGTACTGGTTGGTGGGGAGGAGATAAATTTCAAAGAAACTGAAATATACAGGGTTCGAATCCTGATTAATACCCTTAAAAGGGGCAGTCCCTATTTTATGATTTAGATAAAGCCAAAAAATAATGTCTTAGCTCTGATTATGATGAATCATGTGAGAGAATGGTAATGCAATTAACCAGTTTCTTTTGTACCTCATTTGCTACATTTGAAAGTGCTTGATATAATGTAATTTTTAATTACTATGAATCTTTTCAATAATATATAGGGTCCTTTTTTGATCCCGTTTCTTCAATTATCATCCGGATAGAGTTTCAAGAGTGTTTTGCTAAGTTTACGTAAAAGTATTTTACCATTAAGTTTAATACGTCTTCTTTGATGTTTTTAAAACTTAGAAAATATTAGATCTTATTCTAGATTAATTTACTGAAGTATTTAGATAAAATAAGATGAGATTTTTTTTAAAGCATCAGTAATGATAATTTTTGTAATTACAATTGTCAAAATTAAAGAGTTTGTTAAAATAAGTTTTATCTATTTAATTTTTAAACATATAGGATCCTCATTACTTTTTTTCTACAAACGTCTTATACAATCTTAACACGTTATGTTGGGAGCGGGTAATATTTTTTCAAGAAAAAATTACCAAATTAAAAGATCTTATAAATTCTCAATCATATATCTCACAAAATATTTTTACAAACTTATAAGTCAAGTCAAACACCTTGACCTCTATTAGGATTTAGGAATAGAGAGCCAATTACATTTGTAAAATTATATCTAACATATTTAAACAAATCGTGAACTGTTTTGGATAAATACAAAATAATATCTGTACTAAAAAAAGATAAATAATACCTCTCTCTCTCTCTCTCTCTCTCTCTCTCTCTCTCTCTCCTAATTTTAAGAAAAAAAAATCAATTTACGTATAGATGTGTATATTCGAATAGTTTAATATTGGCAAACTACTTCCACAAACCCTGATATGCATTTATTTAGCACTATATAGAATAGTCTAAAAATAGAAATGGTAAGTCAAATGGACAATCCAACAAAACTGAAGAGTGTGGACTACATAAGAAGAGAATACGTGGATGGATAAGTGTTAGCCTTACCTTTTCTGTTTGTTTGTGTTTAAATTTGTTAATTGTGCTACTTTCCTATTTAGCAAGGTTAAGGTTATAAATTAGTAATAGTGGGTGTTGAATTCTTAAATGTCATATTACAAATTTGGTATATTTACTATCACCATTCATCACTAGGTCATTTTTGGTCATATACAACAAATAAGATTATTGTATTGAACCAATGATATATATATATATATATATATATATTAAAATTTCTTCAAAAATATTGATACGTTATATGTTTTTTAGTCGGGTTACCTTTAAATTTTGAGGTGGATGAGCATTAGCTATTTATTTTTTAACTAAAGTTTTTATTTACGTTACGAGTAAATCATTAAAGAATTATGGTACGTGTTGCCAAAAATCAGATTTCTTATTCCACTTCCTATTTTATTTCATGTTATACCGTATTGAATGATGGACACGTATATACAGTGGCGGACGCATGATTCCGGCTTTGGAGGGGCGAAAAACGAACCAAATTTATAAATTTAAGCTATGCGATTTTTTTTCTTCTTATGCTAACCATAATTAATGACTTTTTTATATTGTAAAAGACAATTATTTGAAGTTTTTATCAAATTTTTGGGGGGAAATTGTAAATTAATTCATTTATTTTACCTTTTAAAAAATATTTTGAAAATATTTTTTTTTTTGGGGGAGAATTTTTGGAAAAAATTTTGGGGGCAATTGTAAAATAATTCATTTATTTTACCTTTTAAAAAATAATTTGTAAAATTTTTTGGGGGGAGGGGGATTTTGGAAAATTTTGGGGGGCTGGGTCCGACGGTGCGTATATATACATCTAAAAAATCAACAATACATGTTTATCTTATAACACGTTCCCATCCTCCAATGTAGTGAAACATGAAGTAGAACATGAAATATGTTCCCCTCAATAAAATCCTCTAATACGAGAATTCAAATGGCAAGATTGTAATTGTTCTTTTTTCTTCATTCATATAAATAATGGAAGTGTATTTTTATACTATTTCCTTTTTTTTTTTCTTTTTTGGTTAAAGCTTTTAATGTGATTATCAAGGCAATTAATAAAATATTAAAGATTTTATAACCTTAAAAATGATTGTAGTAAATAATTAATTTCATTCTTAATTAAAGGTTCGGCCTATAAGAATCTTACAATGTATAGATTCTTTAATAAGTCCAAGAAGCAATAGGAAATTAGGAACCAATTCTCCTTTAGTAAACCAAATAATCCTTCACTAGAAGACTCCCACCCCACAAAATATTTTTTGTTGATAGTTTTTTCAGTTATTATTTTCTTAATGAGAAAATTTTTGAGCTTAACAAAAATGTTTGAAATTAACTTCAAAAATATTGCCCGCACATTTTAATGTTCTCTTCACGGATTATCAACAATAATCTAATTAGACTTCATCTTATTCTTTTGAAAAATAATTAAGCTTCATCTTGTTATATGTAGTTAATTAATGCATAAAATAACTGCTCAAATTGATAGATACAATAGTACTCTAGTCGGAGGAGGACATTATCAAGAATAATTAAATAATAATGATTATTGTTGACGTTCATTTTGTGTAATTTATGTCAAAAAAAAGAAATTGGTCTTATGGATTACAGTCTATGTAACAAGCGTAACTTTTTATTTTACAAGAAAAATAATTTTATTAATTAATTCAAACTACTAATACATTGATAGAAAACAAAAATAAATCTCTTAAAATCCACAAAAGATAAACTATGAAAAGTTTCATACCATTTAGGTTATATAATAAAAAAAATCAGCTTTAAAACCTACGATTTTGAAAATTCTATAGTGTTTAGAATACCTATGAATCCAGATCTGCAATATACTATAATATGTTTTGTTATCTCTGTTTGATCGAATACTTGCTCAAGACGGTGATAAGCCGAATGCCGCACCAGAACGGTGAAATCACAAACAATAAAACAAACAAATAATCCAGGTCTAGCGACAAACCACTTATTCAGAAACTAAATTAATAAAAAAATATATAGATATGGTAATTTCAGGCCAAGAATGACCAAAAATCACCTCTTAAAAAAAATAATGAAGAGCAAAAAGAGAACAGGAGAGAGAGAGAGAGAGAGAGAGAGAGAGAGAGAGAGAGAGAGAGAGAGAGAGAGAGAGAGAGATGGTTAGAGGATTAGAGAAAAAATGAGGCTAAAGTTTGAATGAGAAATTTTCTACATAACAAGCGTATAAAGATGCAAATAACACTAAAATTAGGAGAAATCCCTTAATTGACCGACCTGGCTGATCGGGCTGACCAATAATAAACACTCTCAAGTGATTAGATTTCAAAGTTGTGATCATTTTCTCAGCATTAAATGAGAATATTTATAGTAGAAGAATTCATCTTCTATATATGTGCAAGTGGTGCAAGTAAACATTGGTATAATCATTGTCTGCAAATTAGGTCGGCTGACACCCGAGAATTAGGGGATAATGTGTCATATGGCGAATGAATGACTTGATTGGGTGAGTCACATCTACAATCTCACATTCATTGGGTCTTAAGCTTTATCTTATGATGATCAATCTCGTTAATTTTGGCCGGAATCCTTGGATAAAACTATCACCTCTGGCAGATCGACGATGATAACTCTACAATAAATTTGGGAGGTCAAATTGTACAGCCGCTCAACAATCCACGACTAGGTTGGGGGCCTCAGATTGACTCGCTTTCGCCCTTTGTTGCCGGTCCCGCATCACGATCAGGTTGGCTTGCAATGTCAACTTAGTCAACCTTCCATAAATGGGCCATTAGTCCGTTGTGGACCTCTGCAGATCATCACACGTCGAATAAAGTGCATTAATAATAATAATAAAATAATAATGATACTATGAAAATGAGATAAATGCAAGACCGTCTAACCTTCATTTTTATGTAGTACTCTTCATTTTAAAATATTAATTAATTTATTGAAAATACAAAACAAATGCTGTGATTTTTTAATCAAAAGTAGGAACACGAAAAGAAAGAAACTAGATTATAATTTTTTTTGAGAATCAAAATATTCATTCATCATAGAAAACTTACAATTGATTACAGTATTGAGTAAAAAGACATTTGCAAGCCAACAAATGAATTAATTTTGATCTCGCTTCTATCACGTATCATGACTCATCTGATATTATGAACAAATCCCATATATGCGATAAACTTATTAATTGAAAAAAAGTCACATATTGTGGACACATTTATTAAATTTAAAAGCAATAAAATTATTTCCCCATCCCGCATAAGTAGGATGAGGGAAAAAAGAGGAGAAAAATGGAGGAGCAACAATGGTTAGTTTGACTGTTTGAGAAGGAAAACAAAAATCCTAAGGGTTGGCCTAGTGGTCTTGAGGTTGCAATTGGACCTCAAGGTTCTAGGTTCAAATCTTGACTATCGCGCAGTAAGGGGTTGGGGTTTGCTCCTCCTCCCCCTAGAGATTAGGACCATCCTGGAAAGCAGGGACGGACCTACTTGGTAGTGAGGGGGCCCCCCCCCCCAATATTTTTACTTTTTTATTTATTATATGTAAATTTTGGGATTAATTCCATTTGCCCCCTCATTTTTTTTTTTGTAAAAAAGAAAATGTACGTCAATTTTGTGTGGTAGTTATGTATTTTGGGACACTTAATGATGAATATTAACATTGTATTTGATATAAATTAATGTCTTAAAAATCGATCTAGGCGGCCGCCTTTGCCAAAATCAGTGCAAAAAGTCGTTTTGGCCAAAAATCAACCTATGCATCAAACAATCCAGCCTAGGTACTTGCTATGCGGCCAAAAAATCGGTTCTAGGCGCCCGCCTAGAAGGCTTAGGCTGCAAAAATTGGCCGCCCTTAGTGTTGAATCCTGGTTCTGCCCCTGTTGGAAAGGACGAATGTACCATAGTTCGAAGGAAGTGTGGGGTCTATGCCTCCAAAAAAAGAAAAAAAAGTGGGGGGAGGGGGGAATAGGTAGAACATCATGTCATTTCATTGCTAAAAATGAAAAGCAAAAAACAAAGAACCGAAAACGTTTTTCCTGATTAAATTATTGAGAGCTAAAAATCTGACCCATTTTGTGATTCTCATAGTTGCGAACTCGACACTCCAACTCTCGGTCTGTCTCTTTTGTACAGATTGAGAATTCTTGATTTCTTCGAACTCAAACCAGTAGTTTGTTTCAGATATTTTCTCTTACAACAATCGAATGGTGTGCGTATTCTTGTTTTTCTCCTCAATTTTGCAGTCTCACACAAGAACTGTGACCACACCAAGTATCATTCCTCGTATGGCAAAATAATTCAATCATTGTTTACCAATATTTAATACAGTACTGATTCTTTCTATTCTCTTTTTTCATCCACAAGTTTCTGAAAAATCTATGAACTTCTTACTTTCCTTGATATTATCATCAAAACTATTTTCTATGAGTTCTGTTCATGGTTTTTATGTGTCTTGGTGAGCTTTGTAGTTTTAACTTTTACGGGTTGAAACTGAAAAAAAAAAAATCTTGAATTAATTGAGCTTTTGAGAAGCTGAAAGCGACACATGGGCTTGGGATTAATCTTTGCTCATAAAGGTTCAATCTTTGAGGGGAAATTGCTAAACTTGATATGGAACCACAACTGGGATTTGTTGAACAATCATTTGATTTGAGATACACAGGGTGGGTGCGTGAGGCTCTGAATGATATGCCTGATTGTTTTACCATAACTGATCCTTGTATTTCTGGGCACCCTATTGTATTTGCTTCAAATGGGTTCTTGAAAATGGTTGGTTATTCTAAAGATGAGGTGATTGGGAAGAATGGGAGGATATTCCAGGGACCTGAGACTGATAGAAGGGCAGTTATGGAAATTCGCGAGGCGGTTCGGGCGGAGAGGGCTGTACAGGTCAGTTTGTTGAATTATAGGAAAGATGGGACACCCTTTTGGATGTTGTTTCAGATGTGTCCTGTTTTCAGTAAGGAGGATGGTAGGGTGATTAATTTTGTAGGAGTTCAAGTGCCTATTGTTTTGAGGAAGACGAGGTTGTCTGGACTTGGGATTTCGAGGAATGAGATTAATTTATGCGAAGATACGGTTCTCAGGTGCTGTAGGAGGGAAGTTTGCTCGGATTCGATCTTGGAACTACGGCGTGAGTCGGTATCATCAAGTCATGATGACAGAGGTTTGTTTTTAATTGCAAATTTCGACGAAGATATGGTCCGTGTATCAATTTTGTTATGTTAGTGAATGTCTGATGGTGTATTTTGTGTTGACCTTATATGTTTCTGTAAACTGATGCTGAATTGATTGCTATGTTGCCTAATTGTGTTATGCTATTCAGATAAATGAGATGATTGTTATTATTGCATAATATTACTACAGAAAGTAGTGGTATGATGGAAACTTTGTTCTTAGTTGAGATTGTAGCTTTTGCTTTTATCTATTTGGTGTTGCATTAGTTTCTTGATCCAACAATTATCAGAGTCGCCATTTTTTATGGTTTCATTGGCTTGGTGTTGTCCTTTATGATATAACATTCATTTGCTTGTAGTGATCAAGCTGATGTAGCCCCCAACCCACCCCTCAACAAGAGGAAAAATGACAAAAAGAAAAAAAATATAATGGCTGCTGGCACTCTAAATTTACGAATTTAAAATATTGCAGAAGTTGAGATTAATGAGCCTTGTGACGCAAGTGAGCTAGAGAAGACAAAAGCCAGTGCTGCAATTAGTAACATTTTGTCTGTGCTAACACACTACAGTGAGCTGACAGGCAGACTGGTATGCAGAAAAAGATGTTGCTTAACTGGGAACGAACGGCTTGTCGCATCCTTAAATATATCTCTCGGTAGAATCAAACAAAGCTTTGTATTGTGAGTTTTTTCAGATGTTCCTGTTTTCAGTTAAACACTGTCAAGATTGGCCACAGCTGCTGATATTACTACTACTTTTCTTGGAACATGCTATTCACAGAACTGACGCGCTCTTACCTGATATGCCTATAGTGTATGCGAGTGACGCGTTCATGAAACTGACAGGTAATTTAAATGTAACAGATCTGCAAGTCTCTCAATTATTTTATTTGTTCAAAATGAGAAGTGTTATGGCTTGCGAAGAGAGCTCTGCACCGTTGGTGTTCTAATGAAAGTCTGAGTTTTTATCTGCTCAAATATGATCGTCGTTGTTTAAATGGGACTTTTTTTTGTTCATTTTTGACAGGCTATGCTAGGCATGAAGTATTGGGGCAAAATTGCCGATTTTTGAGTGGGATTGATACAGATCCCACAACACAATTTCAGGTGAGGTGGCGTTCTTTCATATTTCAGATTTTGATCATAATATGTTTGTCTTAACCAGAAAATCTGGACTCTCTCTGGTCAAACTGGTGATTTGTTGGTTACTGTTCGTGAAGTTTGTCTACTCTCACCACCTAACCTACCTCCCAACAATAACAAAAAGGGGGGAAAAACACTTTACTTTTTTTTTTTTTACACTTTGTCAACTGAACTACATAGGTTTTGCGCTTTGCCATCTCGAGCACACCAACTATTGAATTTTTTGCCGGGATTCTGTCACATGCATGACACACATCTTGTTTTTTTATCAAAAAGTGCACAAATAAGAAATGTGTCGTGCATGTAACATAATCACCGCAAAAAGTTCCACAATCGAGGTGCTTCGGATGGCAAAGTGCAAAACTCGTGTAATTCAGATGGCAAAGTGTAATAAAAAATAAAGTTTAGCTCCCAAAATCGCCATAATGTGGATAGCAAAGTGGTTTTACATCCTCAGAAAAAAAAGGACCATAGAAATGAAAAGATAGAAAAAGTAGAAAATGTAAATTCTGCTTTATATTTGCAGATAAAGGAATGCATTCGAAGCCAGCAAGCATGTACAGTACGTATCCTAAACTACAGGTTGATGACTGACCGCTTTTTACAGATCATTTCTTTAGAACTACTTCTCTTTTTGACATTACTTCTTTTTTGCTGCTTTCAGAAAAGATAGGACTCCATTTTGGAATTTTCTTCACATTTCCCCGGTGCGGAATGCTTCAGGAAAGGTAATTTTGTTTGCATGTAAAGCTTTTCCATAATAAATATACGTGTCATTAGGATTTTCCAAATGCTTGATGTCTTTCGTTTAAAACGATAAACCGCTTTGTCAGCTGTTTTTGTTTCTTGTGCATTAAATAATTTCTGTTGCAAATCATTGATAATGAATGTAGTTTCGTTTAGTTAAGAGATGCATTCACGCACCACAAAAACGGTTTCCTATGGATGCTTAGCGTTGAGTATAACTGCTGCATGTGTTGGAAAATATTGCTTTGTCTCGTTCATGCGCTTAAAGGTTATTTTTATTTTTCTTGAAAAACAAGTACCTGGATACGGTTATCTTCGTCATATATATAGTGGTAGAATTGATTTGACCTATACGTTATCCAATCATTAGACTGGTAAATTGGGAGCTTACACATAATTCACATGTTTTTTTTTTAATTGATTTGTCCTATCACGGATCAAGACTTCCCAGTTACTATATATCTCCTGTAAAGATTTCATTTTCTCTATGAATATGATCGTTTTTAAATGGGTTCTGTTTCCAGTCATTTAGTTGAACTTGCAAATTGTCTCAATCTGTACATAGGGAAATGGAAGTTATATAAATATATACTTGCTACACCCTTCTACAGCCAATCTCTCACGGACTATATCAATATTTCATCTTCTATTGGTTTACCCTTTTTGACAGGTGAAAATGCAAAATTGGTCCAATAACTAATGGGGTGTGTAAAAAAATAGTCCCGTTCGAATAATTCAAAATTTCAATTTAGCCCTGTAACAAATAAGAAAGCTCAAAAGTGGTCCAAATTTGTCCGGAAATTTTAAAATTGCCCGGATATTGTCACATGAAATGCATCTGACTTGAAAATATTGGGGGTTTTTGGTTTATTTGGTCAAATTGCTTATTTTTGACTTCCCTATATGATTTGGTGCCCACGTGTGATGAAATCAGAATAACACTGAGATAAGGTAAATGACATTTCTAATCCAGTCTCGTCAGCATTCGCTTCCCATATGTGGGCGCAAAAAAATATGTGAAAATTTAAATAAGCGAATAGGCCAGGAAATCCAAAAATCTCTAATATTTTCAAGCCGTGTACATTTCACGTGACAATATCCAATTAATATTAAAAATTTAGGGCAAATTTTGGTTTTTGATTAGTTACATGACTAAATTGATTTTTTGAATTCGAACAAGACTATGTTCGACACCCCTAATTAATTACAGGACCAATTTTGCATTTTGCCTTTTTTGAAATAACTGAACGAATAATTAGATGGTAACAGGAACATGAATTTCTTTCTCTTACTGGATTGTGTGTTTATTGTTAATACGTCAAGTAAAAATCATTTCTGTCGTTTAACTTTTACTTTCTATGAGGTGGTCATCGAATACGACTAAGAGCAAGCGAAAATACTGGTTAAAGTCATTATCCCCTTTTTGTGATACTTTCACATGCTTGGACTTGGATAAAGAATTATGCTTGGATGTTGAGAGTTACCTTGAAGACTTTCAACTCCGATGTTTCAGATTAGGCCACCATTCAATAGTTATGTGCAGATTACTCATGTTTGAATATCTATGAATTATGTTTTTCGACTACTTGGACTTGAAGTTACTTCCAGTATATCAACATGTTCTCTGTAGTCAGTTAATGTACAAATAATCTCAATGGCTTTAAGGAAGGGTCATATTGTTTGGCAGTTCCTCAAGAGGGCAGTTGACCAAAATGGGAGCTAACACACACACACACACACACACACACACACACATATATATATATATATATATATATATAATATCTCAATATGCAATTATCTTGTTAACTGGTTCGGGTAGTGGGTATCCAAAGGATAAATCCATACCCTACCCATCTATTAATGGGTATTACACATACCCGTCCCATTAGGGTCTTAGCGGGTGGATACGCGCCTTTACCCACCCCGCTGCCATCCCCAAATTTAACATAATAAATTATTACTATTATTAAGAATTTAACATATTAAATATTTTCTTATATAATAACTGATTTTTGATAGGGTGCCCATTTAAACAGTCATTTCGATATTCATATAATTAGAAGTTTCATATAAAATAAATGGGTTTTGGACGGGTATGGATAGTATCCGGGTATCAGAAAATATATTTGGGACGGGTATGGGTAATTGGTGTAATTTCATAGACGGGTTTGGGACGGGTATGGTAGTGTCAATATAATAGGGTTTGGTATGGATACCTACCAGCAATGATGAAATTATATGACTCAGTTAATTTGAACAAACAATCTCTATTAGTTGACGGATATATCTTGACAAATCTTTAATGTTTTTCTCCTTTACCATGGTTGACCATAGATTCTTGAAGTACATGATATTCATAAGATTTCCAGTGTGAGGAGCATCACAGAAAACTACGAGTAATCGTGGGTCGAAGATGCATGAAAATGCTTTAGGAACAATTATTTAATGGATGCATGACAACTTATAGCATCTGCCATTTGTATGATTTCTTTACGTTTCTTGACTGTGTGCCTATCACCTAGCAAATGAAGAGAGTACCATGTACGAATATTGAATGACTAGGTAATGTTCTGTTGGGAAAATTAGAAAAACAACCCTGAGGTTTAGTCTAGTTACAAAAAAAATACAGATATGTTTTAAAATTAAAATACCACCTTGAGGTATTACAATTATCTTTGAGGTTTGTGTTTGTTTTACAAATACCCCCCTCAATAGGTGCAAGCAATTTGTAATAACTAATATAGAAACATATATCAAGGGATATTTATAATTTTGAAAGAAAATTGGTTCTTGTTTTGGTAAGTAGGCTAAACTTCAAGGGTGGTATATTTGATTATCCCTATTTTGTAATTAAGAAAACTGGGTTAAATCCACCAGTGGGCTGTTATGCCAAAACTGAAACTCGATACATTTAAATGGTGATAAGCTATACAGACAATATACGACAGGTACCAAAGCTGTTGCTCGACAGATGGTTTCTGCTAGTGACTTAAACTGAGACTGGTGTTTACTTTGTTTATTTGATATGCTAGGCAAAAACTCTTGTCAATTTTGATCGTTGATGTGCTTTAATCTAAATAAACTGTTGCCTCCCTCTTTAACATATAAAACATGCAGGTGGCATTCTTTGTCGGAATTCAGATTGACGATCATTGTAATTATCGGGAGTTACATGGGTTGAGACCCGAGATGAGACAACTTAGCGTTGTTGGTGCCGTCAAAGTTGCTGTGAGGAGCTTGTCGATGGGTGCAAGTACCTCCTAGTCGGTAAATAATTTCGGGTATATGTTGCCGTATTATACTATGTATGTCCGTTTCGGTTTATTTGTGCTTGAACAGATTGGATCCTCGGTTCTGCTAAGTTATCGTTCAATGCGATCTTTAATTTGATGGTAAATTAGTGTGATTTCAATGTCTCAACTTGATGGCTTCTTGTCCCTTTATGCTGCAGGCAATTTCCTGCTAGGGTATTTATAAAATATCATTTTGAAATAGAAGATTCGATATGTGTACATTGCACGTTGAGACCCGACTCGGGTCTGAAGGAGTTAATATAAAATATTTGATTGTTTTATTAATTTCTATTTTAAACACGTGAAAATATATTAATTATTCATAATTCATGAAGAAAGAATAACAAACAATCATCAGAAGCCTAGCTTCAAGTAGAACACAGTACGAATTTGTTGTTCACGGATAGCATTCTTATCTTTAAGTTTGATTCAGCAGTTGTGGTGAAAATGCCAAAATCCAGAAAAATCTGCTGTGACCCAAAATTAAATATGGAAACTAGAGATTAAATCAGAAATATAGATACTAAAACGGAAGCATAAATTATACATAATATACAAGTAAAACTATATTGATGATAATGTTTTAACTTTTAAGTGATAATATGAAAATAAAATCTAGTTGATGGAATTTTGTTTAATTTGTAACAGTGGCACGAACTATTTTTGATTTTATTATATAGTATTAATAAATAATGATACGTTATGGAGAATTTTATATTATTTATTAGCAACAATTTAGATAATAAGTTTCACAAATAACTCTCGCAAATTCGCTACTCCTGTACCGGAATTCTGCAATATAAACTATTAGAAGAAGGTGGGAAGGTTTCTAGCAAAACTCCTCCCATGCTTAAGTCAGGTTGAACCTTATTCGAAATAAATAATGTCAAATTGTACAGTAACAATGTGAATGTTAAAGTAAAAAAAACGTACCTTACACCCAAGGTTATCCAAAATTCTCTCATGCGTATTGATATGGAAATTAGTATACTAACCTCGCCTAGGTCAAAATTACCATCCTGACCTTTCCTCGCTGGAGGTTATCTAGATGCTCTCAGGATCCGCGACTTTTTATATGAGTCTCGACCCGACCTGAAGGTCCGGGTCGGCTCGCCCGCGAGCTCTCCACCATTGATGAAGCGCCACGTGTACGATGATCCATATTTCACGGTCAACAGTACTATAAATACGACACGAAAATCAAGGTAAATAGTAACTTGTCATTATTTTAAATTACCTCGCTCTTTAGCTTTCTTAGTACCTCATCTACCTGATTCTGACTTAAGCATCGGAGGGCGTTAGCTGGGGTCACCCTGGCTAGTCTGACGTGTGCTCTGTTTCAAGCACCTTCGAACAACGTATGTCACCTTACTTTCTGAAATTTTAGGTCAGATCATCCCGTGTAAAATACCTCACCTCACTTTCTGGAACCCTATGTCAGGTGTGTACATGATTTATCTTCCTAAATCACGTATCTCATAAGATCCTCCAAAACCGGGAGGGATCTTCTCCCACTTGGTCATTGATTCAGACATGGTATTGGTGATAATACATTGGGCCTTCTAATTCAGGTCAACTCGGCCCACTACACCAAGAGGTTTTGACTTGGGCATTGTTAATATCTTTACTTAGGTCAGCTCGACCCATTAACTGTGATGGACTAACACGGGCATCTTCAATAACATAAATATTTCTTTAGTTTTTTAAAGTCACAAAATAATTTAAAGAATTTACAAAGTAGATAAAAATAAAATAGACCATAAACACAATTTTTCCATACTTTTTTCTTACCATGAACCTAAAACATTTATGTATTAACTTCTCGTGAATCATAAAAATTAAACTCTTGATCACACGTAGTGAGGATGGCAATGGGCAGGACTGGAGATAGCGCTGGCATTGGATATACTATTTTCGTTCCTAAATCCCATTTTAAATACCATTTATGTACTATTTTCCGCTTTGGGTATCTGGGACGGGAAACGGGGCTTCCCATTTTGTAATTTTAATTAGAAAAAACTTATAAAATAAATTACTTAAATTAACATAAATCAATACATAAAAGAAATAATGAGAACAATTAAAATCATAAATACCTAAGAGTTTAATTTTTAAAAGTAATAAAATAAAATATTATAAATATAATTAATATAATAATAGATAAAGATGATATATATATATATATATATATTCGGAGAATAAGATGTGGACATGGAATCCCGTTTATCTAAACGGGGATGAGATGGGAGATACAAGTATCATTCTCGTCCCAACCCAGTTCTATATGAGAATTACCATCTCCGTCCCATACCCAAATTAATCAAGGGATTCCCCATTCTATATTGCTCGGGTACAAACGAGGATTGTTCCCCGCTGGATTTTGCCATGCCTTAGATGCCTACACGGACAGACTCACCAGTCACCTGTCACCCCCACGAAATTTTCCACCAGTCCAAGAAATCCAAGATCAAACCCTCTCCATGTCCATGGCATTCAAGAATCTGGTTTTTATCTTCTTTCTAATCCTCACTCTCTCACTCTACACTCTATCCTCACAACTCATCACCTACCACCACCACCACCCCCTTCCGCCTACCATTGCCCCTTCCGCCGCATTCATCCCTTCAATTGGCGGAGAATGGGCCCTTTTACACAAATCCGTCGGCGTCTCCGCCATGCACATGCAACTCCTCCACAACAACAAGGTCGTCATTTTCGACCGTACGGATTTCGGCCCTTCCAAACTAATTCTACCCACCGGAAAATGCAGACACAACGACGAAGCCATTTCTGAAGACTGCACGGCACATTCCCTCCTGTACGACGTCGCTTCCAACACCTACCGCCCACTCACGGTCCAAACCGACGTCTGGTGTTCCTCCGGCGCCGTCACTTTTGACGGAACGTTGATACAAACGGGAGGATACCATGCCGGAGATCACAAAATACGACTTTTCACTCCGTGCGATGACGATTTATGCGATTGGGTTGAGCTCTCACAGAACTTAACAGTTCAAAGATGGTATTCTTCTGATCAAATTTTGCCCGACGGACGTGTCATCGTCGTTGGTGGAAGACGCGCTTTTAGCTACGAGTTTTTCCCCAAGAATCGTGTTTCCGACAATAGCGTTTTTTACTTTCCGTTCTTGAATGAAACCACCGACCCTAAAGAAGAGAACAATTTATATCCATTCTTGCACCTTCTACCCGACGGGAATCTATTCGTTTTCGCTAACATGCGTTCTGTGGTTTTGCATTATACCAAAAACAAGATTTTGAAAGAATTTCCGAAAATTCCGGGGGAGAAGAGAACTTATCCGGCGACGGGGTCGTCGGTTATGCTGCCATTAAGGTGCGGCGGAGAACCATCTCCGCCGCTCCCCACGGCGGAGGTGATGGTGTGCGGTGGCGCAAAGGGTGGCGCTTATGTGAAGGCCGCCAAGGGATTACACGTGGCAGCCTCTAAATCGTGTGGGCGGTTACGTGTCACGGATCCGGACCCGAATTGGGTAATGGAGGATATGCCAATGGGTCGGGTCATGCCCGATATGTTACTTTTGCCGAGTGGTGATGTTATCATTATAAACGGAGCGGGAAAAGGTACCGCCGGGTGGGAATCCGCGGTTGACCCGGTTTTGAACCCTGTTCTTTACTGCCCGGAAGAACCCGACCCGAGTAAGAGATTTACTGTTCTCAATCCCACCACGATAGCAAGAATGTACCACTCAGCAGCCACGCTACTGCCAGATGGAAGAATATTAGTGGGTGGAAGTAATCCGCACGTGGTGTACAACTTCACTGGCGTGAAGTACCCCACCGAATTGAGTCTGGAAGCATTCTCCCCACCTTACCTGGCCTCAGAGTATAGCCATCTCCGCCCTTCGATTCTGTCGGTAGAGGGCCCCACGGATGGCTTCATATCCTACGGCCAGCAATTCTCCATCACGTTCAACTTGAGTTTGCAAAAGCCTGGGGGCGAGTTCACAGTAACAATGTGTGCACCCTCGTTTACCACGCATTCTTTTGCCATGAACCAGAGGCTTCTGGTGTTGTACATTGTGGGTTCACAGCAGCTATCTGCGTTTGCGTACAAGGTTACCGTGTGTGCGCCTCCAACAGCTAATGTTGCACCCCCGGGTTATTATATGGTGTTTGTGGTGCACCAGGGAGTCCCTAGTCATAGTGTTTGGATTAGAATCAAGTGAGTTTTTAATCTGGATCATCAAATTCTTTCCGGGGATTCTTGAATTTTTACATGCTAGATAATGGATTTTTTTTTTTTTTTGTGTAAGCACATTGTTGACATTATTTTTATTGTATAATGTAAGCAAATAAATTTTGATTTTTATTCACACCAATTAGCCATTACTAAATTACACTTGTTATATCAGACCAAAACCTCTTGGATAATTACTATACCATTTCGAGAAAATTCCGTTTTAATGAAAGGAAATAAAATGAAAATATTTTTGGACCCTTTCAACATTTCTACTAGTGTGGTTGATCATTATTTACCAACTACATTCTGCCATAGCTATAAATCCCGACACGACAATAAATTTAATGTTTCGACTGTACGTACAAAGGATTGTTTTTTGTATTGTTAACATGTTTATATCATTTTGTTTTTTGTTTATTTTGATGTGGAGAGTTCAAAGCCAGCATAGTCTGCGAGAGCTTGGGCCAGAATAGAGGGCTGTGCCAGTTTTGGTTGATGAAAAATATAAATGTAGACATTGAATGAGGGGGACAATAAGCAATGTGCGAGAAAATAGTACAGAAAGTCGTGTTTAGATGAACAATAACAATGGAACGCAAGATAGAAATCGTGTTCTTGATTTGCAAAGAAGGGTACATTACTAAAAAAAACAAATAACCCTTGCGTTCAGTCTAATGTAAAACAATCCAATTATCTTTCAAAATTACAAATACCTCTTTAAGCAATTACAAATACCCGTTTTTGAAAGTACAATTTGTAAAATAGAAATAAATATGAGAGCATATTCAGAATTTTGTATTTCTGAAAGATAGTTGTTTTTCTTTTGTAATTAGACTAAACCTCATAAACAATTTCGTAATTAACCCTACAAAGAATGAGAAACTCAAGGAAAACCAAAATACGAGCAGAGTTCTATTTGAACAGTGAAGTTAGAAATCATTTTCATGTCAGTTTTAGACAAATGAGAATTTATATGATGTTACAAAGCAAGATGAACTCACATAAAATTGAGAAAAAGGGCCTATTTTGTGATCATCTAGTCCCGCTTTCTGTCTCTTCATCGGACAAAATTTACAGCTGACAAGGTTTCATCTGTTCATGCCTAAAAAATGTTATTTCTTATGTCCTATTGTGTGTTGATCTGTACTTGTACTTTGTAGCCCAGAACAGATAATGCACGAAATTCAATCCGCTCAACGCGCAGATTAGCCAATAGAATCTGTCCAGGTTGTAATGATTCAAGTTGCGGCCCGAAAGCCACGGCTTGTGGTTCGAATCCCCCGTGACGCCGTTAACTATCGACACGATAGCCGTACTCAGATAATATCCCATTGCTAGTGATGCAAAAGATAGAGATGTGGCCAATGATCTCATACTGAAAGGTGCCTCCGTGAAAAAAAACTCCAACAGCCCTGCTAAGGTGAAAAGATCGGCCGATCCGAGAAACAAATACTGAAACGCGATCCAGAAAAACGTAACGGGCAATGGATCGGTCGATTCCAGCAAATTTAAGTCCGTCGCGACTTTCTTACGCTTGATTTCGACCAATGCGGCTATAGCCATGGCGATAACGGAGAGAAATAGGCCGACTCCGATGCGTTGGAGGTGAGAAATGCCCGTCTCGGATTTTGTCACTCTTCGTGCGAACGGGATTATTACGTGATCGTATAACGGGCGAGGATCATTATGAAGACGACGGGAAAATCGGGAGAGAGGCCGGTGGGACTTTTAAGGATCCGAGTTTCGTGTTCATGGTGGCAGCTTGTTGGACGGAGAAAGTGGAGAGCTGAGCTAGACAGCAGTTGAGGATTATGGTGCAAGCAAAGATTGGGAGGATTTTTAGGACAACCTTAACTTCTTCAACTTGTTGAACAGAGCATTTTAGGATGGCGCAGGCTGGTTTGTTTATTACTGCTCTGTTGAGAAATTTGAGGCTTTGGGATGGAGATTCAGATGAATTTGAGACTTTGTTGTTTTGATCTGATGAATCTTTTTCATTAGGGAGTGGTGTTGGAGAAGGGCTTGTGGCCATACTTGCAATGGCATTGCTTGAACTTCTTGGCATGCAAGTGTTTAGTAAGGAAGCTATGAGAACCTGTAAAACAGATCAAAGTAATTAGTGAGATAACAATGTTATTATTATACACGTGACATTTATATGATGTGTTGAAACACTAGATAAAATACAGTAAGGAATACGAGATCTGAACTGAATAGAACATTGCAATGATCCCAATGGCAAAATTGCAATTTTAGTCATACAGGTAGCAATAATAATCCAATGTCAAGAAGATCTCGATTTCAATCATTTGATTATTGAAAAGTGAAAAATTGTTCGAAAAATTCCACTTCAAATTTTCAGCAGGTTCAGTCGAAAATTTCAATTTCCGGCAACTAAAGGGCTGAATCGTGAGAGTTTTTTTTTTTTTAATTATATAGCATTTCTGCAAATCTTTTTCTTTTTCGCATGACCATTATTGCTACTCCCTATACCTATGAGACTAATATTGCAATTTTGCGAGATATCAATCCGGACGTACCTTACATATCGTCGTAAGTGGACTTCCAAGAGGAATCTTGTTCCTATAAAACGTCGAACCACCTAGGAATATCGGAATGGACAACAATATTGCCAATGTGGAGATTCCGAACCCCCATTGCCATCCCTTGTTGTCTTCAATCCACACAACTAATGTAACCGCGATCAGGGCACCACACGATAGTGAAAACACAAAATAGTTAAAGAAAGTCGATCGTTGTTTTCTTCCGTGAGGGGTGCTCTCATCAAACTGCTCGGCTCCATGAGCCGGCAGCGAACCCTTAATGCCTCCAACTCCAAGAGCCACCAGATAGAGGCCTATGAAGAGCAATGCAGCCTTTGCACCATGAACTTGTTGGCATGGAATGTGTTGTGGCCTAGAAGGGTCACATTTTGGTGGCTGTAGAGAACCTGAGTGTGCTTGCACTGTGAGTATAACTAGGCCCTGTTACACAACCAAATATTGCAGTTAAATTTGGCAAAATTTAATGGGATAAGCCTTGGACAAACCAAGTTTTTAGATAATATGAGCTCCATTTTGGTTTATATTAAGGTAATTAGAAATCGGAGATGGAGTTAGGAGGCTGGCGGTGGTGGTCGTCTCATAAAGTTTTTAAGAATAATATAACATTTTAGATATTATATTATTTAAAATTGTCCCTGAAACTACTACATCTTTAATTATCAGCAAAAAAATTCTTGATTCACTGCAACAAAATACTGAATTCAAGAAAACACTACCTCATACTCACTTATAAATACCCTACTCTAGGTATGTTTTCGGGTTACGCACACGATTTTCATAATATATCATATAACCGAAGTGTGTTGGTTGACTTAAGCATCAGAGAGAGTCGTCGGAAAACTCTCGGACTCCCCTTTCTCACAGTGGTTTTGTAGGTGGATTGACGAGGAAGACGTGGGAGGTCAGAAATTAATATTCTTGTTGGTTCAAGCTTTTGGACTAACTCAATTAAGAAAAAAATATTAATTTGGATTGTTGATTTCAAATTATATTTCGTTATGTATGACACGTAAATACATTTTATGGATATACATCAAATATATGTGATCTTAATGATTTGAAGAATGTATGGAGAAGTCTTTCACAATTGACATGTACAAGTCATTTTATACTTCATTATTATATTGCTTGTGACTATTGGATGACTTTTTAAATTTTGAAGTAACATCTCCAATATTACGTGATGGGAAGGTAATGCAGAGTAAACTAGTGGTGATACGCTATTGGTTGAGGCTTGAGTTATTGGTCTTATCTCATATCAAATTAAAATGATGACACACAAAAATTAAAAACAATGATTGATAACCAAAAAAATTCGATGGATTCAAGAACATGAAATTTGGTTCGGTCTTACTCTTAGTGCCACGCAATGACGCACACGAACAAAGAAGGAAAAAGGGAAAAAGAAAAATAAATTGTGGGTTCTTAGAGAATTAAAGATTGGGTAATGTTTCGTTGCAATCAAAACAATACAATTAAAGCTTTTTCGCACAAGTATATATTTTTAGAAAACAATAATATCATATAAATACATGTATAGTAAATTAAGAAATATATAAACGGGCGATCTAATTTGGGAATTTGAATAATAAAAAAAATATTCTCCAAGGGCAAAATGGCCAAATACCAATCATAGCTGTGAACATTATTGTAAACATATATGGGCCTCCAAGCCCGGGCAATTTTGTTATATTATTGTAAACATGGGCCTCCAAGCCCGGACAACTATGTTCAAATCATTAGAAAAAATATCTCGATCAAAATACCGAGTCTAGTGATTGTTTAGGCGGCCAAAAAATCAGCTAAAAGTAAATTAATATAAAAAAGAGTTATTGATTTTTTAGTACCTGAATTATAGACATTTTGCTGGTTAGGTACCTTACGATTGAGATTTACCAATTTAGTACATATATATTTTTTATTAACTTGATACGTATTCACTTGAAAGGACGAAAATGCCCCAATCAAAAATTTAAAAAAAATTCATTAAATATGATTAATTATTTTTATCAAATAGTTAACTTTTAATTAAAAATATTCAATTTAAAAAATAAAATTTAACTAAGTAACTTATTAATAAATAAATTAAATTAAATTATTAAATTATTAATTTAAAAAATGTTAAATTAAATTAAGTATGTTTTTAAGTTTAAATTCAATTAAAAAACTAATAGAAAAATAATATATTAATAAAAAAATTACTTTAATTTTCTTATTTACTATCTTAATTTAATTTTAAATTATTTAATTTTCATTTTGATTTTTAAATTTAGTTAAGTAAACAAAATTTACTTTTCAATTAATTAAATTATAATTTACTTTTATTAATTTACTAATTTAATGTAATTAACTTTAATTTTTCTAAAATTCATTAATTGTTTTTAGTAATTTCTCTTTATTTTAATTTTTAGTAATTAAATTAAAATAATTATTTATATTTTTATAATTTAATTTAATTTTAAAAAATTATTTAAAGTTTAATTATTTTTTTGAGGGCATATTCGTCCTTTCAAGTAAATATGTACCATTTTATAAAAAAACGTAAAGTATATGTTCTAAATTGGTGAGTCACAAACTCGATGAACCATACCAACGAAGTTCCTGTAGTTCAGACACTAAAAAATTAATAATCAATTAAAAATAGTATTGTTACTAGGCGTTAGGTGCCGGACTACCACCCAATTAGCCCCTAACGAATTCCGCAACCTTGGCTGTGAAGTTTATTACCGACTTGATATTATTCAAATTATTTAATGTGAAAATTATGCTGGACAAATAAAAATATTGGATGGCAGTGAAGCCATGTGATAACTTGTGAACAAAGGGATTAAATGAAGATAGTGAGATGTTGCACATATTATATGTATGGATGCATTAATGTTGCAACAAATTATGGTTGACTATGATCATAGTTTTTGTCATCAAATGTTTATGTATTGCATGGAAATCACAAACTTCCATATTTTCTTCCATTTAAAAAGACAGAAAAGGACAAAGGAAATAAAGATTGAAACTAACCAATCCTCGTGTATCTCATTTGTGACAAACCAGCAAAACCAACTTGGAAAATATGAAAGCTTATTATTAGCAAGTGGGCTGTATGTCCAAAGTTTCCTATTTTTCTAGCCTCCAATAGAATTTTCCAAATTATATATTTTACATGTATTAAATAGAAAGTCTTTGACCAATTTTGACAAAGAAGGGTAGAATCGACAGAAAAGAAATCGTTAAATTTTTATTTTTTTAAAAATAAAAATCCTAACATTTTTTTTTTTGGTGGGGATGAAGAAAGTTTTATTTAAACTGAAGGTGAAGGATCTTTCATAATTTTCTTTTAGAAAAAATTAAAAAATACAACAACAAAAAAAAGAAGTAAAATTAGGGTCACTTTCCTCCAAAAATAAAGGGAAGCTTGCATAAAAAAGCGTGAATACACACTAAACTTGCTAATTGGTTCACATTTCCCAACATTTTGGTTGGGTTCTTTTTTTTTTCCCCCTACAGTTGCTACAGTACCTAGATTGGATGAAAAAACACAAAACAAATTCTGACTTCTGAGCCCACGTGCAAGACAATTCAGTCCCAATATTCAAAAACCTCACATTTAACTCTCACATTCAAAAAAATAAAAAAATAAATAAAAAAAATAAAAAAATGAAAAACTCTCACATTTTTTTAATTAATAGAGAAACGCAAAATTACCGCAAAAAAATAAAAAAATAACAAAAATTGTGAAATATACTTACCAGGAATTCAATTACTGCACTGATGAGGTATATGTAGTAAGAGTTTAAGAAAGCATCGGACAAGAAGCCACCCAGAAGGGCCAGAAGAAAGGCCGTCCCCATAAAATTGGTGACGGAGTTGGCCGCCACCGCCGGCGAAAAATGCATGTATTGCGTAAGGTACAACACCAAGTTGCTTGCATTTGCCAGATATGCCAAATTCTCCAATACCTCCACAACTGTACCAAATACTCAAATTAGCACTTTGAAAGTTGTCATTTTTGGACTAGAGAGATATGGCGCAAAAGTGGAATCACAAAAAAGATGAATTATAGGGAATTAGATAATAGCTCGCGTGATTAAAACTCTTAGGTCCAGACTATGTTCGATTCCCATCACCCCACTCGTTTTCTAAAAAGAAAAAAAGATCGATGAAGTATTATTAACTAGTTTTTATTGCTAAATATGAGTGTCGAGAATCAATTCAGTATCATTTTGATTTACTAGTCGAACTAAAATAAAAATAAAAAAAATCCAATTTTAATTTTGGAAGTTCAAAATATCGATATATATATATATAATCAATACCATATAAAAATGGCAAATTTTTTTTTTTTTTTTACTTTTTCTTTCACCAAAAGAAAAAGTAACTTGTTGGTTGTGGTCATGCAAGAATTCCCACAACTCCAAAGTGCCCTTTTTCACATTCACTGCGTGTTTTCTGTGTGGCTGGAAATCAACGATCAAGATTTTTTTTACCCAAGACAAAGAAGGCAGCAACCATGCCGCCATGTTTGGTTCTCAAAGCTGGTTTTCCTCTCCAATCAACATATCCATCCCATGTGCTATCCATTTGGTTCTCCATTATTTCCTAATAACCAAACATCAATTAATAATCAATCATGGGTCGCAAGAAAATTAAGCCAAGAAAACTATGCACAAATAATACTACTATGAAAATAGTATCTAGAATACAAGAAATTAAATGGGAGAAATTAAGAAAGATTTAAAAAAAAAACTCACCATTATTTTTGTTTCCTCTGTTTGAATCAATTCTTGGAAGGAGTTCACAGTTTATCTATCGCAGATCAAATATAGTAAAGGAGGGGTGAGATCACGAAAGAAAAATTGATGATCAGTGGAGGAGAAAATGGTCCAACAATAATAGGGAGAATGGAAAAAAGCTCCCTTGGACAAGATTGCTAGGATTGGAAATCCTTTTATAATAAAAGCAATAGCATGCAGTTTATTTTATTCCTATTTTGTTTTTTTGCCTAATTATATATGGACTGCAGATTAATTCGTATATATTTTAATTGGGTCAATTCAATAGTCAAGTTTTGTATACTAGTTGGACAATAATGAGTAAGTTATTTAAATGAGAATATGGATAATTGTAACTAGCTCGAATATATATAGTCTATGATGGGCTTACTTGCAATTTTGGCACAATTTTTTTTTGGAAAGAAAAAAAAAATCTAACAATAATCAGAATCCAACAACTTTTAATTAAGAAAGTTGGTAACTGATATTGGCGCAAATTATTTGGATATATACTCAACAGTCACACGTTTTCTTTATTTATTGGACCAGAATCAGTAAATCAATTTATTTTTTTACTATGATCCATCGAAATACAAGTACAATTTGAGAAATCAACCTAATTAATTAAATTAGTAGCACAAACCTAAAAGAAAAAAAGAAGAAGCTTGTAGTACTGATAGTTGTACCAAAATCAAAATTTGATGCTTATAAAATATGTGCACAAATGTATTAATCTTAAAATAATTTTATTCATATACTATATATATTTTCATTATTTTTCTTATGTTTTGTGCTTTTCCCTAGTAGAGGCGAATAAGATCTGATTCCCTCGTATATTAAGATCAACCATTTCGATTTTTATTGAAAATGCAATATAAGTCAAAATTATTTCATCCAAACCGTAAATCTAAATTTCGTCGATCTTACAAATTAAAATCATGGTCATCATGTCCTTGTCATAATTTTCTCAATTTTCGAGTCTATTTCGTATTTTTGAACATGTTACATGATCTCGTTAAACATAAAGAGGGAAATGAAAAAGCGGTTTTGGTTATACTATATAACTATGCATGACAATGATTTTGGGTCAACATCGCGTCTCAAATTCATTTTATTTGGGATGATATATTTTTTGAGTGAGGTTGGATGAGTTTTAATTGTGTATATGAGTTTTGATGGGGCTTTACAATTTTAATGGTAAAGTCTTCTTGACATGAAACTAATCGAGGATGCATATTGAATTGTCATGAATTGAAGTAAAGGGTAAAATAGTAAAACTGTAAATAACATAATTTTCGGGAACGATGTCTGATTTTCTATTAAGAACCTCTTTTGTCGAAGGAAACGATGAGACGGTTCAAACACAACAGCCACACTACTGACATAAAGAGTCTAAGCCTGAAATTCCTTTATTTAGACATGTTTATGCCTTATTTAAATATTCAGATATTTAGGATTTCATTTCCATTTTGATTTCAAATTTGTTCAGGATCTTGGCTTCCTTTAAATACTTTTAGACTTATTTTCGAGTGTTTGAATCATAAATCGTGTTATCAATAAAAGATTTTCTTTCTTTTAAAGATTATTTCGTTTTCCAATTATCCGGCCGGTGTCACCTGTGGCCAAGAAGGCATCCCTCTATTCATTGGCTACTCGTTCACTCTTTTTTTTTTTTTTTTATTTCTTGATTTGAAAAGTTGTGATTAGTTAAGTCATTTCAAAGATATTATGTAATGGTTGCTCTTTTAAAATACACATTATGTCCACTTTGCGAGGAATAGAACGACCAAGTGGAAAGCATCAAATCATTTAATTAACCAAATACTAACAATAAAGTGAGATTTAAGATACCTTAGTGTGATTTGACCTAAATAGTGAGACAACAGAATGTGAAAGCGTTGATATGCCCCCACACTCACATCTATGGCATGTCGTTCATCACTCAATCACACGAGATTGGCCAAGTTGTACAAGTTTACAATCTCTTTTTTGTTTTTCCAATTTTTTAATAGTGACTATCATATTTCAGTTATGTTTTATAAAAAAAAAAAAAGAAAGAAAAAAGTGCAGGTATAAACTATAAAGGATAAGGGATTGATTCTTTAAAATTCTTGGGTACACGCGTTGCAATGGCATCCTGTGGATTAAGCTCGACTTGTCACCCAGAAATCAATGACGGTGATTGATGATAATTAAAGAATGATCGGGGAGAAGGTAGATACGTTTTATCGGATTTTTTTTTTTTATATTTTAAGTACATATCATCAAAATTTAAGAATAAGATATCTTATACGGACTGATTCAACCACCCCTATTAATCAATGGATGTGATTAAATGGATAAATATTACATTATATAATTAATTTAATTAACAAAAAGGTAATAGAGTAAAATTGCATATAAATCAAAACGATTAGATTATGGAAAGAGGCAAAATCACGCAGATTTATGAAAGATACGATCATTCATCCAAAAACAATGACATTTCATAAAACTGGATATCTCCTATTATCCCCCATTTACAAATTACAACCTCTGCAATTATAGAAAAATACGGAAAATTTTTGGTGAGAAGATGACATCAATTTCGTGCGATGAAGCACCAATAATTATATAAGAATCTACCATAGCCATCCAGGGGCGTAGCCAGCCGCACTAGTTACCCCTAGCCCAAATTTTTTTTTCCCTAACCCATATATTTTTTCCCTTAAAAAAATATATAATTTTTTTTTAAAAAAAATCCACCAAAAAATACGGAATAAAAAAATTTTGGGGTGCGCAGGGTGGCCTCCCTAGCTACGCCCCTGTAGCCATCAATGATGGATTAGACATTGATGAAAAACTCAAACCAGGTAAGTAAAAATCCAAAATATGAAATCAGAAATTGCGACTATGAAGAGAAGTAGCGAAAATCAATATGATGAGTTCGATTCATGTCGATGAACAATTATCAATTGCAGAAGACTCTCTCTCAGCAACATTGATGGTGTAGATATAGATGGAGAACTTGGTCATTAACAATAAATTCTTAAAAAGCTGTCATTTTCACGAAGAAGACGATGCATAGATACTTATGAAACGATGCATATAATTATATGATGTATCATAGTTGAAACTATATATGCAACAAAAATCAACTAACTATGCAGTGCACAAAAATAAAATATGCAGTACATTGTACCCAACTATGCAAGATGTCATACACTATGCAACAAAAATCAACTAACTATGCATTATTTAGAAGATATCTATGCAGTGTAAAAAAACTAAGTATGGAGTACATATACCCAGCTATGCAACGTGTCATATTCAGCAAAAATCAACTAATTATACATTATCTAGAAGCAATCTACGCAGTGTAAAAAAAGTGAATATGCAGTACATATACTCAACTATGCATAGTGTCATAAACTATATAACAAAAATCACCGAACTATGAATTATCAAGAAGCTATCAATGTAGTATGTAAAATCGAATATGCAATACATTATACCCAACTATGTCATAGTGTCATGAACAATGCAACAAGAAACAACTAAATATGCATTATATAATAGTTATCTAAGCAGCCAAAAAACCTTAACCATGCTTAAAAAAAAATGAAAAATTTTGAAAAAAAAATTTGTCTCCTACAATAATGCCATTAAATATGGCAGTTACAATCTTACGCTATTCAGAAAGTCAAAGGATACAAAAAAAACCGATGGATAATAAAAAGTACCATTTTACCCCTACTGAATTAAAATAACTGGGAAAAGATTCAAAAAATCTGAAAAACTACAATCCTTAAAAAATATAAATGAATGGATATGATTAATCCACCATGTCTCATCCCAAGAATGTTGTCTCATTTGAACCAATTTACTCACAAACACACACACACACACACACACACACACACACACACACACACATATATATATATATATATCATTTAATTAAATGTTTTGCCTTTCTTAGTTATTTGCAAATTATAGGGTTTATTAAATAAGAAAAATTTGATTATGGAATGATTGTGTTATAACTTGACTCTCAAACAATAATTTCGATATGGAAATATATAATTCTTTATTGTTTTATATCATATTGATAATGAAGGATTCTAAAGTCCTACATTATATGAGATATGAATCCTTATTCTTGTAACATATCTTTACATGTTTTTAGGGACTTGGAGTTTTGAAGCGCCTATATAAACAGAGGACATCCTTCATAATTCCACATAGAGATTACACGAGTTTAGAGAGAAAATACACGAGAGATTACGAGTCTTTGTTCTGGTTTTCGTCCATGATTTAGATGTGAAAAGTCTGTATTCATATTGGTTTTAAATTAGGGTTAATTGCAAAAACTATCCTTGAGATTTTAGGCAAAAACTCATGTAGGACCGTCTTACGGGTCTCAATCCGTAAGACAGATCCTATTGACCCGCGGATCATGTTGACCAAGTCTGCGGGTCAAAGCCACATGCTGCCTTTCTTTTTTCTATTTTTCTTTTGATTAAAGTAACAATTTTATGAGGAAAAGTATCGGTTATTTTAGATAAAATATCATATTTTTTAATATAGCCACAGATTAGGATTACATTACATTGAAGGAAAAATAAATATATCAGAGTTAAAGTAACACCTTTATGAGTAAAAATATATATTTTTAAGACAAAATATCATGTTATAAGAGTAATAATATCTGTTTTTTAAAATAAGTATTTTTTTTTAATATAGTCACATATTAGGAATTCAATACAAAGAAAGATGAATAATAAATATGATAGAGTTAATTATGTATTTATACTAATTATGTATATACTAATTATATATTTTATATATTTATATATATGTCTTGATCGAGTTACCCCCAGTTTCTCTCATGGATACTTTTGCAAGGTCTCCACGGATCAAGTAAGAACAAGAAATTTATAAGATTAGGCGGTTAAACCGACCATGTACATGAATTAAAAGACAAGAATTTAAAGATAAAAAAACAAAAAACAAAAAAAAAGATAGAATAAAAACTTAGGCGGTTAAACCGACCATGAACATGAATTTGAAAAGACATAATATTAAATCAAACCTTTTATAGAATTTGGAATTTGGAATTACACCTTCATACAATGCTTCCTTGGAGATGGAAGCTAGATCTTCAAAAATTAAAAACTAAAAAATGAAGCTTGCCTAAAGACAATTGAAAGCTTCTCTAAAAAATATTTCGGAATTTGAAAAGTTTCTAAAATCTAAGGAAAATGGAGAGGATTTGCACTTGGAGAGCTTTGCTTGAAGTTTTCTTTCTTGCTTTGGGTGCTAAAAAACTTGCCTCCATTGTGAGGGGGATCCCCCCTTTTTATAGATTTTTCTAAGGGTTTTTTAGGAATTTTTTAGGTTTCTGCTACAGTACCAAATAGTATCCTGCTACAGTACCACATGTGCTACAGTGTTGCCGACATCAAATTGCTACAGTACTTCCGATTTTTTTTTATATATATATACAAATACATTTTATTTATCTTATTCTAAGATATCTTCAAAGGCTTGACAAGAATTCCAATTCTTCTGTATCTCGGTATTGATGGCCTTCTGCTTTCGGAATGATTGCTGACATTTTTAACCTTCCATTTGGTTAATAATGTTTTCTTCTTCTTCTATTCCTGCTATTTCTGGGAATCTGTCTGTTTCATCTTCTGATCTGTATATAGATATCCATTCCGGATTGTCTGTTAGTTGTTCATCTTCTGATCTGTACATAGACATCCATTCCGGATTTTCTTCTGTTTTATACCAATCAACAAGCTCTAGGTGGTTTGTTTCAGAAGTTATTGGAATATAGAAAGATTTGGTATTTTGATCATTCTTATTTTCCAAATATATTTTATAAATCTTACTTTGGAATACAAGCTTATTATCCCAATATTTGTTCTGAAGTTTGCTTCCTTCGAAAAGGTCTTTTGCTAGTGTCCCGGATCTCCATCCTGCATTTATCTCGTGTTCTCGGGAGTGTGGCATTTTAATTTGTAATTGTATCCATGAAAGTATGAATCAAAAGGGGGATCTTCAACTAGAATATTTTCTAGGAATATAACATGTTTGGCGGGTTCAAATCTACTTTGAATCCATTCAGGAGATTTGGATTCAATATTGGCACAAACCCAGGCTTCATCAGGAAGAAATGAGGATCGATATTTTTGAACGATGGATTTAAGTTTTTCTCCCAGAAAACTTTCTTCCAAGAGTTTGTCATTTGTTTTGAAAATAAAAAAATCAATTAGACCGAAGTCTAATAATGTTTGGATAGTGAGCCTGCCACCCGGGTATTTGATTCCTCTAGGATGGGAGATTAGGAATTTTTCGAAGTCAATCACACATTTATTGATATTGTAATCTAGTGTGCATGAGCATCGTGTGCAGGACTTAACAGGCCATTGTCTTGTACATTCTGTTATTCTGCTATGATAATAATCATGGTATATTTTTAGACCGCTGATATCTAATTTTCCTATTGTTGCTAAATTTAGGAATTTGTGAATTTCTTCTTCTTTTCTCTGAAAAGTCTCTTGGGTTTTTTTAAAAATTAGTTCTCTTATATTTTTTGGAAGAATTTCAATTTGTTGATTAGGAAAAAAGAAAGTTCTTACAGGATCAAGTGGAACATCATTTGTTAATATTTTTTCATTGATCCTTCTATTTATAAAATCATTTTGATTTTCTATCCAGAAAGAGTTTTCCCCAAGATTTTCATTAGCAAATATTATTGCTTCTTCAAAAGTTTGAAATCCATAAAAAATGGGATTTGGGAAATCTATGGATGCTGCAACAATCGACCATGTTTTGAGAATCCCTATGGGTTTTCCTTTTAAAATGACAAAGTATTGAAATCCACTTCTATGGGTAAAATACCATTCTAAAGCATTTAGACTTCTAAGCTGGTAATTTTTATCATTTCTGCTATTATAGAGGTTATCAAGCAAAACTTGATGATCTTCTGCTAGCTTGTTACCGTGTCTGCTACGAAAAGTAAGGTTACTTCTTGGGTATTGATGAAGTATTGTATCTCCAAATTTGTAAGTAGATCTGTTGACTGGGTCCATCTGCATCAAAATTTTAATTAATTTATTAAAAGGTAACTGTATTTTCTTAATAGATAAATTAGTAAAAAGTATGGTAGAATTATCAATTCTTTTGAATGAAATATCATTTTTTATATTTTCTAAATGAGATTGTTAATGGTATTTTTATGAATTGAATAGGCTCTTATCATATTAAGGTTACTCATTTTAGGTTTTTCAAGAAAATCAAAGTGTAGAGTTTTGTGATTAGTTTCAAAAGAAATAGCATTTTCACCAACGGTATATGACGTTATGAGATTTATAAAAGGTGTTCCTACAATAACTGTATGATGTATATCATTGACAAGAATAAATAAAGGTTTTAAAGAAATTTCATTATTTATAATTGAAGCTTCAGCTTTGGAATTAACACTAAGTTTTGAATTGTTTGCGGCTGATAACCTTTCATAAGTTCTTTTTTGGAATTTTCTGAGAACTATACCGGATTTTATACAATTTAAATCTGCACCTGTATCAAATAAAGAAATTGTATTTATCTTGAATTTTTCTGAGAATTTGATATTTATTTTTATCATATATTTTCTAGAAGTTATTTCTCTTAGAACAAATAAAAAATCATCTGGAATTGTTTCAATATTTTCTATGTTACTTAGTTCGGTATTTTCATTTGCTTCATCATTTTCAGTACTCTCGTCATTTCCTAATTTTTTTATCATATATTTTATAACATCAGAATCTTGTTTTTGTTTTTCTTTTAATTCTCTTAATTCAATTTTTACTTCTTTCATTTCCTTTTGTAAATCTTGAATTGTTACATCATTGTTTTTAACTCTTTTTGTCTTTCCAAGAATATTAGTTAAATCATATGTATTTTTTGAAGTACTTGGTAAAATAATATTTTTGTTTTCTTTTTCCTTTTTATTGTCAAAAGAATTTAATATCTTGTCAAGATATTCTTTTTGTTGTTCGGAATCATTAATATTTTTTAGTATTTCAAGATGGAATTGTTGTTCTTTAGTCAAGACACTAATATATTTTTCAGATTCATTATCAGAATTTGGACTAGACGAAACCATTTCATCTGATTGAAAGGATTTACGATCTTCTTTAGATCTTGAAGAGAAATTTTCAATTTCTGAATCGGGATTTGACTCAGAGGACTCTACTAAGAGATTTGTAATTTTATTCATAATTTCATCTTCTAATTGTAATTCTTGTATTCTTTTATTTAATCTACAAAAATTAGCAGTGTGGCATTTTTTATGACATTTCCAACATTCAACGTTTTTCAACCATTCTTTAGAATTTTGATTGTTATGATTATTGGGCCTTGAATTTCTTGGATTCTTGTAATAATCTTCTTTAGAAAAATGTCTTCTCTTATGGAATTTTCTACGGGATTTATGATGTTCTTTATGGGATTTGTGATGTTCTTTATTAGAATCTTTGTAGGAATTATGACAAGTACCTGAGCAACCTGGAGATGGTTTATTGGGATCAATATCAAACTATTGACAGAAAATACCTAATTCTAATTTGGATTTCTTTAGTTCCCATTTCAAATGTTTTTGGAGTTTTAAGTCTTGGCATATTCTTAATACTTCCTGTTGAGTTAAACTAACTAATTGGCCATAAGTATACTCATCATAAGGTATTATTTGTTTTTCACTAGTTTCTCTAATTTTATTTCTAACTTTTTCTCCTAAGAGAGTTGGTAATCCTGTAAGGAATTTTTCTTTCCAAAATGGTTGATTAGAATCTTCTCTAAGCATTATTCTAGTTAGAAAAGTATTTTTATAATATTGAAAATCACTAACTTTTCTACATCTAATATTTGCTAGTAATTCAACATTTTTATCTTTTAAATGTGAGGGATCTCCTATGAAATGTAAAGAAATAGTAAGAATTAACCTAGCAACGGCATCTTGTTGAGGGTTTCCTTCATCATCTAAAATTGGTATATCATCTTCATCAGTTTTAATAGCATCTATAATTTCTTCTTGTTGTTGATTTGTGAGATAATAATCCCACCATCCTTTTAATCGACCGAGAACCCCGCTATAAGAATTTTTGCCCGATGGTTTTATCATGGGTTCCATTTTTTGTTTTATAAGCATTTGCTGCCATGGTCATTTGTTGAAGCATACTAAGAATTTCATACTCTGTTTTTCCATGAATGTTCCAATCATAAACAGAAGAGGCATTAAAACGGGATTGAGATAATGATTTTATAATATTTAAATCTGGAGAAGGAACTATTTGTAAATTTTGTGGTTGGTTCCAAACAAGTTTATTAATTTTTTGAGTAGGTTTTTGAAATTATTCTAATGCATCACTTAAATCAGAATCTTGTCTAATAGTATTTATTTTAGGATTTGAAGTTGGAGTATCAGAAGCAATTGGCTCAAATGGTTTGTTGGAGCTACTAGTCATATGACCTATTTTACTAAATTGATCTTGTATAGCTTTAATAAATTCACATTGATTATCTTGCATATTTTTAAGACTATTTTTAGAAATCTAATAAGGTTTAAAAGTTGGATTTTTAAGTTTATTATCTGAAGAATCTATAGTTATAGAAGGTTGTTTTTGAATATGTCTTTCTAACCTGTCAAGTTGTTTTCCTATGGTATTTAGATTGGTATTAGTATAATTATTTTGTACAACTATATTTTTTATAGTTGTTTTATCACTGTCTCCTGGAGTTTTAATAGGAATAGCATCAATTTGTTGATTTAGAACATTAAGTTTTATACCTTGAAAAGGAGGATGATTTGATTGAATTTTTCTAGAATCACTTATGGTTTCCCATTCTGGTGTTTTATTTCTAATGGTAACTGGATTAACAGATTTATTAAAAGGGAAATCAATGGGTTTGTTTTATGTTTATTTACGAATTCATAAAATTTTCTTGGGTTTGTTTTCTAATTTTTAAAAAGTTTTTGAAAAACCACATTCTTTTTTCTAAATTGTTTTCAAAATAAAATTCATCATGAAAGAATTTTTTATCAACTTGGAATTCTTTTTCTATTACATTTAATTCATTAATTATATTTTCTGTTATTGACGAGAAGGTTGGACTAGAAGGCTCTTGTTCTATTTCTTGCATTCTATTGCTAGCATAAACTGGTCGAGGAATATCTGTAGAGTAGTCTACATTTTTAAAAGAAGAATTTGGAATATCAGAAGTACAATATCTTGGTTTATTAGAAGTATCTATGACTGTAGGTATTTGTGAGATTCTTCCCAAATCAATTGTATCTTTAATGGAGGAATTTTTAGATAAGCTAAAACTGCTTCTTCTTCTACTAAAAGAAAGTCTAACTTTACCATCTTGATATTGAGTAATAGATCTAAGGTTGGTATTTGGTTTTAAAGACTCTACAGGTTCTGGTTTTATAACGCTTTCAAGAATCCATTCTTCTGGAAGTGTAATATCTTTCCATTGTATAGATCTAGGAATTATAGTATTAGATCTAGTTATATATGTTTGAAGTAGGAGGGTTTCTCCTTTTTGGTTGTGAAATCTAACTTTTGTAGCAAAGGCTTACGTCATAGCTTTGTAATGAATTCTAAAAATTATTGCTACTGGAATTGAACCTTCAAGCATTCTATAATTATGAGTTTTTATTTGTAATACTAAAGTTTTTAAAATATTTTTATCATTTAAAGAAATTGTTAAATTTGGATAACAATCAAAAGAAATCGGACCTGTGCAAAGACTGGATTCAACAGAACTTAACAAGAAATCTTCAAAGTTTGTAAATCTAGCATCTCTAAGAATTGTAAGAATTGAAGTATTTAATCCTTCTTTAGTAAGGGGTTTAATTCCTACTTGAACTAATCCAATATGGATGTATTTATAATTTTTGTCTTTATGTTTTTGAAGAGAATTTGGAGTGAGCAAATTAATTGATTCAAAAGGTTTTGAAAGTTGAATATCTCTTTCTTCAGTTTTAATAGTAAAATCAGTTTTAAAATAAAGAAATCTGGAATTTTTATAAATTTGTTCCTTAGTACTTTGGGAATTTTCCAATTATCAATCGATCTATTAAAATCTTTTATAATAATCTCTTCACTATTTATTATCTTCCTGAGATCTTTAAAAGAACTAGAACCAGAGTTTGAAGAAGTAGATCTATGGAATATTGAATCCATTTTTGTAAAATTTTGTTTTTAAAACCTGAATCCTTACTACAATCCCGAGCAATTCGGTGGATTTACGGCCTACACTCGAGGACTTACAACCTAGTCTCGGCAAAAACACTTCGCAAGAATAAAAGTTTTTTTTCGACTCAAATTTTCTGAGATCCTGGAAACAAAATACAATAAACACTAACCCCCCCGTGGCTTTGATACCAGGGACCACTAGAGTTAAAGTAACACTTTTACACGTTAAAGTATCTGTTTTTTTGAGATAAACTATCATGTTTTTAATATAGTCACAAATTAGAAATGAAAGAAAGAAGGAAAAATAAAAAATAAATATGATATAGTTAAAATAACACTTTTATTAGTAAAAGTATCCGTTTGTTGAGATAAAGTATCAGATTTCTTAATACAGTTACAAACTAGGAGTCTAGGAACAAAAAAAATAGAAAAAATAAAAAATAAATATGATGCAGTTAAAGCAACACTTTTATAAGTATCCATTAATTGAGATAATGTATTATATTTTTAATAGACTTGGGTTCGATTCTTAGCCTTTGCATTTAGAGGCGTTTTTAATATTTTTTTTATAACCAGTCGTATTTATGAATGGGTTTATTTACATTGTTATACTGAAATTTCACAACAAACACTAGTGGTGTAGTGGTAGAATACCACCTTGTGTCTACATAGACATGGGTTTGATTACCCTGTGGAGCGCTGAAGTGAATTTTGTTTTTAAATAATAGGTGGGCGGGTTGGGCGCGGGCTGTAGATCCGTCTTATAAGATGCGTGAGACGGTCCTACAAGAGACCTACTCTGAGATTTAAGGGGGTACTTGTAATTTGAGCTTTTTCTATTTAGGCTAAATTTTAATAGTAGTTTTTGTAATTATCCATTTAAATTATATGGAATTGAGGGGGCGGTTAATCCGCCGACTTTTAGTTCTATTCCATCCCGACATTTATATATGTTGTATGCAGATATGTAATTATATATTTTATGTATATAAATATAGGGATGAGATCTCATGTGTCAGCCTCTTATCATGTGGCAGTGTGGACAGATCCCATCCCTTCATCTTAAACAATCAATGGTTCAGATTAGCCCTAAAAAATACCATTTTATATTTATTTTAATGCCAAAAGGGCAGTACCATAATCTACAAAAAATGGTAAATAAATACCATAATTAATCACCTAGAATCAAGGGATATATTGATTGCAATTTTGCCATAACAGAAAAACGTTAATTTAGGAACGTAATCTGTCATCTTCTTCATTTTGCATTCATCCAAAAATCAGCAGCAAGAACGAGATACTCCCCCAAAAAATACAGAAAACACCCTATTGTCAAAAAATAAACATCACAAAAACCGTACGACATGGGCGATGAGTGCACTGAATCACAACAGGATGAAATGCTGGTGGACAAGCCTGACGAAAGCTGGGTTTCAGGGGCCTTTTTTTCCTGGTATGTGTGTTTATGTTTTGAAAAATTGTAGATTATCCTTATTCATCCTGTCCATGTTTTTATTAGAAAATATGGAATCGTAATTGAGGTTTATCTTAACGTATTAGGTTCGTGTACACATATCTATACTATTGTGCCCATATAAGTATGCAATATGTGGTGTGGGATGGCACGGGTGATGCTGAAACTTTTATGGGTAAATTTTGTGTACACATATTGCAATATTGTTGCATGTAAAGCAAGTTTTCGTGTATAGATATGTATATTTTTGTGTTAATTTAAAATGTGATATTGCGTGTTTGGATGTTTATTTGAGACTAGACATTAACACTTAGAGTGGTATACAAAAGTCGACAAACTTGTATATTAGGAACATATTGTGGTGTATATATACGAATACTTTGGTGATTTACAATGAGAACAAAAATGGTGTTCAAATAATTCCATAATAGTATCAAAAAATCTTATTTTGGTGTACATTGGCTTCAATATTTGGTGATAAGTATAAACATTCAGTAGTACATTGTTAGATTTTTTATTTAGAATATTGTACGCTAATATTGAAACTATTGTATATTTTGAAAAAACAAATTGTGTATACGTTTCATTTATTTGGTGTACAAAAACTTTGCAGATGTTAGTGATTAAACAATCCAATGCGTCGAAATACAAGAGCGCCTGGTGATATCACCCGACTCCACCAAATATTGGATACCTAAAGTTGAACAAGATAAAATACTGCGAGTAGGCATGCATTTTGGGAGTTTGGACAAAGGTGTGGAGTTTTATAGGGAATATGGTAAACTATGTGGATTTGACATACGAATAAGCACGTCAAGGAAATTTAAGAACAAAGAGATCTCAGTATTGCCACCACAACAAGCTCGTAACAAGGGCAGTGGGAGCCGGGTTAAAAGCAGACTACAAGGCCAAAGGAAAAAGGCAATCCGTGCAAGCACCAAACTTAAGAGAAAGTGTGACACGTGTGGCAAAATTGCATCACACAGCAGCCGTACATGTCCCGAGCAAACTACAAAATGACAGAAACTTTTCCTGCATTTTCGAATTTTGTACACTCTGAAAACTGTTATCAGATTTTTGACTTATGTTAAATGCATGTCATTTATATTATAATTGAATGTCATTTATATTCTAATTGTGCATCATTTTTTAGTCCCATATGACATATTTAATAAAAAAATAACCTGTAGCATAAACGCTTGGATATTATAATTGCTATTTGCGTGCATGATATTATAATTGCTATCTGTTGATAATACACAACGTTATAATATAAATTGACTTTTAAATTTTCGAAGGATTACATTGACTTCCAAAAGTAATAATAATTATAGTACTTCAACACAATATCGAAAATATTGTATATTATGAGCATATTGTGGTGTATATATATGAATACTTTGGTGGTTTACAATCAGGAAAATACGGTGTACAAATAATTCCATTACAGTATCATAAATTCTTATTTTGGTATACATTGGCTTGAACATTTGGTGATAAGTATAAACATTTAGTAGTACATTGTTACATTGACTTCCAAAAAGTAATAATAATTATAGCCAACAAACTCCCGAAGTCCATTTCAATAATAGCTCTTGTCTGAAAATTGTTGAGCCAAACTAATGCGCCCGATAGAACATTAGGCACGGATCTTGTCCTCAGTTTGGGCAACGAAGCTTTGAGGGCAGATTTTGCGGTCTATGACCTCGGATTAACGTCACTCGCACCCTCGCTCGGCTTTGGCGACGCAGGTCTCTTCATGTTTTCTCTTGCCATTGAACCTGGTATTGAGAAAATTAAAGAAAACATCACACTGTGTACGTGAAACGATATGGAAAAATAGCGGGTGTCAAACACACTGTATCACAATAAAATACTACATCTAAACTAACTGTGTACTGTACGTAGTCTAACTGTCTACGAAAATAAAATTATTCAAACACCATTTGTATGCCGTCTATATACAATTTACCATACTAATGCAAAACACCAAAACTATGTGTCATATGTGCCAAAATTAACAAAAAATACACCAAAACACTGTCTACGAACATTACGTGTATATATCCCACTACCTATTTTCCATTTTTTTACCATATTTCAGTCATTTGGGCAAAAAATGCACAAAAAAGTATTTATGTATATACCAAAATAACTAAAAGATGTATCATGCTTGCGTAAATTTACACCAATTTAGGAATGAAAGGCACAAATTCAAAAACATAAGAATTACACAATTCATTATCTAAATGTACATCGTTTTTTCGTAAATTTATACTATAACCAACTAAAAAGAGGGGTCTGTAAAAATCGAGTAGCAAAACCCTAGGAAATTCAAAATAATAAAAAAAAATGTGGCCTACACCTCGGGCAACAAACTGAAAAAAAAATCTATAAATAATCATCTTCAATGGCAGATAAAACCAACTAGGGAATTGGGGAAAACCTTTTCCATAGGAAACTACAAACCAAAGAATTGAAAAATTGAAACAGGGGCTTACCTTAAACATTGTTACTGATGTGTTCTTGGAGATTTGATGTCCACAAAATTCGGCCCGAATAAGGTAGTGTCTCGGTCGCTCGATTTTTACAGAGAAAGAGGGAGTTGCAGTCGTGTGTGAGTGGGATTTTTAGAGAGAAAGAAAGAGTTACAGTCGTGTGTTAGTGGGGGAATTGAAATAATGAATATTCGGAGAAGACGAATTTTTTTTGATTTTCGGTGAAAATAGACAAGCAGAAAAAGCGGGAGAAGGGATTAATTGGAATCCCTAAAAAAGTGGAATTGTGGGAAGTTACCAAATCGGCCGTTACCTAATGTGTACAATTTGTCTATTTTGCCCTTAATTAAATGGGCTGAGTTCAATTTTAAAAAAAAAACAAGTTTCGAATAAAATCAGGCCTTTGGATTAAACATGGTATGATTGAATCTGTCCACACCGCTTGGCGTAGTAAAGTCCTTACCACATATGATCCTATATCATAAATATATATTGTAGTTCGGGTTTTCTTTTTTCTTCAAAATTCACTTGTACAAATGTAGTAGGGCAATGGTTAATGAAAAAGATCACAGGATGGGAATCTAGCTTGTAATAAAGTAAGCTCTTTATGATCAATTTGGCTTTAGACAAACCTATTTGAGGGTCAAAAAGGTATGGTGAAGGAGGGCTTAAGCTAGTGAAAAATCTTGTCTTTAAGCCCATATTTGGAACCACCCTCACTAGCAGCTCTAGTTGGCAAGAGCATTAAAAAGAAATAGTGGGACGTTTTGGTCTTCTACCTCTAAAAAAGCATGGACATAAGTTATTTGAACTTATATATAGCTTGAGTATATTGGGAATAATGGACGACATCAAAAGAAATTAAAACAGAACCTGTCCTCAATGTGTATATATATATATATATATATATATATATATATAGTTAATATATATTCGGGCCACAGTGACAATTTAAATTCATCCAATAAAAGGCAATGAAAGGACAGTGCCTAAATAACAGAATTTGGACATAAGAGCAACTTCCTAATGTTCTACAGAAATGACATAATTTTGTTTAGCATCATAATGAATTTCATTCATCAGAATTTGTTTTTACAACTTATTACAAACCTGAGACACGATCCCTAAATATTTCTATGAAATAAGATTATGGTCGAGACTTGATTCTATTTTTTTTATTCTACTAAAATATGTAGGTCATTTCAGTAAGGATAATTAGTTCAATTGTTCGATAGTCCAAGTCGAACAATTAGAGTGTACTCTAATAGCTCACATAATCCTGTGGAGGGAATTGGCCTGCAACACGAACATATAAGGTTAGGGAGGCCCGTGGGTTGTCCCAGTGAAGTTCTTCCGATGCTTAAGTCAATATGAAATATGAAAATAATCTAATGAAAGACTTAAGCAGTACAAGTGTAATTTAAATTCAAATTACTTACAAATGAGAGAAGATAAACTAGTTATTTGTATGTGGGACTTTGGGCCTCATGAGCTCTGAATAATGAATTGATCCATGAGGATCAATTGACAATAATGCGACCCAACAAGTAACAATCGTGGATAAAATAAATAATTATTTTCGAAATCAAATAAGAAGATAAATTAACAATAACGAAAAGTATATACACATATCAAGCATAAAAATGTTCTATTAATTTAGATATGGGCTAAATCGTAATACAAAATCGTAGTCAACAATCTTTTGAACGTGATCATTGTGTCCAAAAGTTAAATTTCAAAGTCAATTTGTTTAAATGTCACAATCATCTCTTAAACATGGTAGCCAATCTGCACCATTCAAGTCAATGCCAACTTCTGAACTTTGTCTGGTGGAACTTGATCATATTTCTATCTTGAAACGACTTTTGGTCAAAACAAGTCCGACATAAGAGATAAACTGAGTAATGGTTGTCTAGCTATTTGACAACTAAAACGAGAAAAGCGTGTTTATTGCCTTATAATGGTGGTGATGATATGGTACAAGGCAATGGAACTAAAATATATTTGGTGAGTCATGAAGTCAGATTATAATTAAGTAAGTGGGTTGATTAATAATAATTTAATTAATTAAATCATAGAAAGAAGAAAATATTGTTTGTGGATTAGTCCAAGTATTGATTAAAAATGAAGCTGATCATCAGACATTATTAAGGACAGAAGAGATGAACGGAACAAAAGATATTCTCTTTTTGTACGCGGATCCTAATTAGGTTAAAAGTTTATAAAATAAAAAAGATTTGAATTTTCCTTTGTCCTGAAAAATTACGAAGGTTCTTATATTCTTGCCAATGTTCAGGGCATCTTCAAGGCAGGAATCTTGGAATTGATACAATTTGTTCATTGAATGTTAAGTAAATGGAATAATTATTTTAAAAAAGAATATTAAAAATGGAAATAAAATTTGACTATCGTATCAGACAAAAAAGTTATTTATTTATCGCCAGTTTCTTAATTTGATCATAATATTTGCACAAAAATTAGGTTTGGAATCATATTTAAAATGATAGAGATTTTTTAATTTTATTTTTCTCATTGCTTATCTTAAGTTTCCATCAGCTATAAGTAAATACCGCGTCACACTAAATTTAGAAATTAAATCTGTTAGTGGAATGATTTTTCTATTTCATCAAGACCAACGCGTTGATCATAGTTCAATGAACTGAACTCCATTTTTTTGACCACTATATATAGGGATGTGATGCAAGAAAGCATGCACAATTTCTTTATTCAAGTTTCCTTCCATCAAAGTTCCACAACAAAATAGAAATATATTTTTAAACATAACAAGTGTATCATACAGGGATGTAAAGAACTAAATAAGTCAAGTAATGTCAAATATATTATTTTCCAATTTTGTTTGAATTTTTTTATTGAATTTCAAAAAAATTCGAGTCTAACAGGAATCTGTTGGGTAAAATTTTTGGTGTATGGTTTCTGTTTGAAGAAAATGGCTGGATTTAATGTATGGTTTAAGTCGAGGCCTGATTTCGAATCAGTCTCCGCAAGACGAAAACGCCCCGTACACCGAGTGCTTACGGTTCCGGCGTTCGCCTCTAAGATACAACGACTTTTACGTCTCGAGTTTACAACACTTGCAAACTGGAAACACAGCGAACAACAGAAAGTTCGAACTTTCAAGCTTTGAACGAAAGGGAAAATCAATATGCTCGTATGATGCAAATGACTGGTTATTATCTGAGTTTTTCGTGTGTTTTTCAGTCACCAGGGATCGATTTTTATAGGCTTTAGACGCCCCGTATGGAAGGAACATGTCTTTTGGCTCGAAAAGACACCTTTTGCACTGAACAGACGCACCTGCGCAGGGGAGCACGGCTAGAGACGACGGGGTGCGCCGCTCCGTCTTGTTGAGCTCAAACTTTCGGCACCAAAGACGACCCAGACGCACGGGCGTGCGCCACGACCCCGACCGCGGGCGTGCTCCTGCCCGTCTTGTGGGCCGAAAGTTTTTTCCCAGTTGAACTCTTTTAATTAATTACAAAAATTAATTAAATCTATTTAATTAATTACAAAAATTAATTAAATATTTTAATGTTTTAAAGGTTTTGGTCCAAAAGAATAAGGGCCCCCAAGCCCACGCCCACGACCCGCGACCCGGACCGGCCGGGCCGAGCCGAGCCGGCCGGGCGGGCGGCGGCGCGGCGGCATAGCGCGCGTGTGTGCTGACCAAACCCACAAGCATGTAGGTCCTCTCCCCTTTAAAAACTTTGGTGCCTCCAGTGGCCCAAACCCATTTGTCCAACTTAGGATAAATAAAGTGTGCAACTTTACCTCCTTTTTCCTATGTGGGATGGAGCATCTCTCCTCCCCCACATTTCCTATTTTCCATACCATTTATTTGTATTAAGTGGCTAACTTCTTGCATTAATTTCTCATTCACCCGGAATCGGTTTGAGAAATTCCAAATGCCATTCTCATCTACTCTCTTAGTAGAATTTTTACAAATAATTTAATTCCATTTTTCACAAATGGAAACCACTTAATTAATTGGTCAAAATCGGTCAACACCCCATTTATCAAAGACCAATTCCGACAATCCCCACATGAATGAAAATTAATGCATGCGTGTATGCAGATTCGCTTGAAAGTCTCGCGAATCGTTATTGCATCGGATAGGTAGCTTGTGGCTTTGAACCTTCCTTAGTAAATCTACTATCGGATTTACTAGCCGCTAGTGACGCGATGTCTTGAACTACTCACCGTTTGTGTAAACCAAGACAACAAGATTTACACAATAACAACTCTAACACTTGTTGTTCTCACGTTGTGTCCATTTCGCCCTGGACCATATCTTAGATTCATAAGTGTTTCATTTGAAGCGGCCATTACTTCTCACTTATATAGGTGATCTCTATTGAAGAGTATCCTACAATACTCCACCTTTCGGTATAGGAATCATTAAAAGTCTTAAACTTAACCTCACCACATTCAAGCAGGTTTAAATACACTTGGATGTATCGAGAATGAGCTAACACATTTTCCAAGTGTTCATTTGAACATTCATAACTTAGTTGTCCCATTGAACCAAGGTCTTGGGATCTCCAATTCACAAGGTTGGGTTACCGCTTATGAACATACTTTAAGTTGTGGATTTTAAACCCATTCCCTTAACAGTTTATACGATTGATCTCGATTTATGCCTTTTGTAAGCGGATCCGCAAGGTTTTCCTTTGACTTGCGTAGTCAACCGAAATAACCCCATTCGAAATCAATGCCTAATGGTATTGTGTCTCCGACGTATATGTCTAGACTTACCATTATACATTTGCTTTGTGCCCTTCCGATTCCGATTGACTATCACGATGTATCATAACAAAGAAAGTACAGCTTATTCCAACAAAGAATATCCTCTAAGAAGTTTCTAAGCCATTCTCGCTTCTTCTCCACTTTATCCAAAGCAATGAACTCGGATTCCATAGTGGATCGAGCTATGCACGTCGCTTAGAAGACTTCCATGACACCGCTCCTCCACCTATTGTGAAAACAAATCCACTTGTGGACTTGGAGTCTTTTTGTGTCCGATATCCAATTGGCATCACAAGTATCCTTCTATCTCTTTGGATATCTTGTATAAAGTATTCCATAGTTCATGGTATACTTTAAATATCTAAGTACTCTTGTCACGGCTTTCCAGTGATCCGTACTTGGGTTACTTGTGAACCTACTTAGTTTACTCATTTGAATATGCAATGTCCGGGACGTACAGGTTCGTTAAGTACATCGAATGCCAATTACCCTTGCATATTCCGGTGAGAAACTGGTTCGCCTCTATTCTTGGCCAAGTGTAGACTTAGATCTACAGTGTCTTAGCGGGATATTTGTCAAAAGCATTAAACCTCCCGAGTATGCTTTCGACATAATGGGATTGTGACAAGACAATTCCATCCTCAAGTCCTAGAGATTTTAATCCCTAATATAACATCGATAATCCCATATCTTTCATGTCAAAGTTCTTCTTTAACATGTTCTTAGTCTTCATGATTAAATCATGACTACTTCCCATTATCAACATATCATCTACATAAAGGCATACTATGACGTAATCATTTGTAGTACCTTTAATGTAGACGCACTTGTCACATTCATTGATCTTGAAACCGTTTGACTTCATAGTCGAGTCAAACTTTTCGTGCCATTGCTTAGGTGCTTGTTTTAGTCCATAAAGTGACTTAACAAGTTTACACACCTTTTGCTCTTGACCGGTGCAATGTACCCCTCGGGTTGTTCCATATAAATTTCCTCTTCAAGTTCCCCATTCAAGAAGCGGTTTTAACGTCCATTTGATGTATCTCAAGGTTATGCAAAGTCGCAATAGCAATGAGAACACGAATGGACGTAATCCTCGTGACAGGAGAATATGTATCGAAGAAATCATATCCATCCTTTTGTCTAAACCCTTTAGCTACCAATCGGGCTTTATACTTGTCAATAGATCCATCTGCTTTATACTTCCTTTTAAGGATCCACTTGCATCCCAAAGGCTTGCAACCCGGCGGGAGATCAACCAACTCCCAAGTGTGATTTTGCATGATGGAATCTATCTCATTATTGATAGCTTCTTTCCAGAGAGGAACTTCTGGACTAGACAATGCTTCTTGAATAGTTCGGGGTTCGTTTTCTAACATATAAGTTAGAAAATCAGGACCAAAAGACTTAGCTACTTTTGTTCTTTTACTGCGTCTTGGTTCCTCTTCATCATCACTTTGAGGTAACCTTGCAGTTTCATAAGTCCGTTTACTCGAACTTTCTTCTTTCCGTTCTTTATTCGGAAAGATATTCTCGAAGAATACAGCATTCCTTGATTAAATGATCATACCTTCATTTATATCAGGAATAGCCGACTTGTGCACTAAAAAGCGATATGCACTACTATTGTTAGCATATCCAATGAAAGCACAATCGATCGTCTTCGGACCGATTCTTACTTGTTTTGGCTTAGGTACTTCGACTTTAGCCAAACACCCCCACACTTTAAGGTATTTGTATGACGGTTTACGTCCCTTCCATAACTCATATGGAGTTTCATTTTTACCTTTGTGTGGGATCTTATTAAGAATGTAGTTCGCAGAAAGTATGGCTTCCCCCACAAGGTTTGGGGTAAGTTTAACTTAGCAACATTGCATTCATCATCTCCTTAAGAGTACGATTCTTGCGTTCTGCAACACCATTTGATTGAGGTGAGTAAGGTGCAGTCGTTTGATGAATTATACCCGCTTCCGAGCAAAATTCTTCAAACGGAGCAACATACTCTCCGCCTCTATCACTTCGAATCATCTTAATTTTCGATTAAGCTGATTTTCAACTTCATTCTTATAAGTTTTAAAAGCTACTAAAGCTTCATCTTTGCTTTTCAAAAGATAGACATAACAATATCTTGTGCAATCGTCTATAAACGTTATGAAATACTTCTTACCACCTCGAGTTTGCACAAGTTTTAAGTCACACACATCTGTATGAATTAACTCGAGTGGTTTGGTACTTCTCGTTACCGAATAAAACGGTGCCTTGGCCAATTTTGCTTCAACACAAATTTCGCATTTGTCTTGTGAATCGGTTTTAAACGTAGGTATTAATTCCAGATTCACTAACCTTTTAATTGTGTTGAAGTTTACGTGTCCTAATCTATCATGCCATAAATTAGAACAATCCAACAAGTAAATAGAAGTAACGTTTTTATTCTTCGCCTCTTGGCGGAAAACGGACATTACAGACATTTTGAACAGGCCCTTATCAAGGTAACCTTTACATAAAAACTGACCATTCTTGGTGATTACAAACTTATCGGACTCAAACACTAGCCTAAATCCGGCCTTGCTAAGCAACGAACCGGAAACCAAGTTCTTGCGGATGTCTGGGACATGCAGCACATCTACAAGCGTAAGCTCCTTCCCGGAAGTCATCTTGAGCACCACCTTTCCAAGCCCGACGATGTTGGAAGTCGAGGAGTTCCCCATGAACAACTTTCTTCCATTAATCGGAGTGTAGGAGGAGAACATCTCCTTATCGGCACAAATGTGACGAGTAGCCCCGGTATCTATCCACCACTCCCTTGGGTTATCCACCATATTGGCTTCAAACACAACGGCGGAGAGATCGAGCTCCGACAAGTCTATTGGAACCGACTTGTCCTCCGTCACATTGGCTTGTTGGTTGCCACCTTGATTGCCCTTCTTCGGGTGTCGGCAATCCTTCGCCATGTGGTTCGGTTTGCCACAATTGTAGCAATTTCCTTTGAACTTTTTGGCCTCGCCTTTCTCCTTCCCTGAGTGCTTACGTTTCTTGCTAGTGCTTGACTCAAGCAAGATTGGCCTTAGCCTCCACTCCGCATTTCTTGGTTTTAACCGATTTTCGGTTGTCTTCTTCGATGCGGCCGAACAATCGATCCTCAAGCCCCATCTCTTTGCGCTTGTGCTTGAGGTAGTTTTTGAAGTCCTTCCACAATGGCGGCAATTTTTCGATAATTGCGGCCACTTGAAAGGATTCATTCAAAAGCATCCCTTCGACACTAAGTCGTGAAGGATGATTTGAATCTCCGAACTTGGCTGATCACCGTCTTGGTGTCAACCATCTTGTACTCAGAATTTGCCGACAACAAATTTCTTTGTGCCGCATCTTCATCTTGTATTTCTTCTCCAAGGATTGCCACAATTCCTTGGATGTCTTGAACGTGCTATAGACATTGTAGAGAGTGTCGTCTAGCCCGTTCAAGACGTAGTTGCGACATAGAAAATCGTTTGTTATGCCAAGCATCCACGGCGATTCTATTGTTGTCAACTTCGTCTTCTTCAACGGCAGAGGGGGTCGTCCTTTAGGAAACGAGCCAACCCCAAAGTAGTGAGGTAGAACAAATCTTACATTGCCAACGTTTGAAGTCGGCACCAGAAAACTTGGGCGGCTTTCGCCGCCGTGAGCGGAGAAGCAGCCTGACCATGGGTGTGAACGAGATCGAATCGATGCCATCGTCTTCAACGTAAACGTAGGAATAACGAATTTTTCGCCTTGCGATTGTTGGGTAAAATTTTTGGTGTATGGTTTGTTTTTGAAGAAAATGGCCGGATTTAATGTATGGTTTAAGTCAGGCGATTTGAATCCGTCTCCGCAAGACGAAAAACGCCCGCATAATCGAGTGCTTACTGATGCCCGGCGTTCGCCTCTAAGATACAACGACTTTTACGTCTCGAGTTTACAAAGACTTGCAAACCGGAAACACAAATAACAATGTAAAGTTCGAACTTTCAAGCTTTGAACGAAAGGGAAAATCAATATGCTCGTATGATGCAAATGGTAGTTATTATCCGAGTTTTTCGTGTGTTTTTCACTCACCAGGGGATCGATTTTTATAGGCTTTAGACGCCCAGTATGGAAGGAACATGTCTTTTGGCTCGAAAAGACACCTTTTGCAGATCGAATGCACGCACTGCGCAGGGGAGCACGGCCTAGACGCACGGGCGTGCGCCGTGTCTTGCGCAGCTCAAACTTTCGCACACCAAAGCCACGACCCAGGACGCACGGGCGTGCGCCGCCGCCCCGTGCGTGTAGGCGGCAAACTCTCGGCGGAGTAGCACGACCCGACCGCACGGGCGTGCTCTGCCCGTCGTGGGCCGAAAGTTTTTTTCCGATTGAACTCTTTTAATTAATTACAAAAATTAATTAAATCTATTTAATTAATTACAAAAATTAATTAAATATTTTAATGTTTTAAAGGTTTTTGGTCCAAAAAGAATAAGGGCCCCAAGCCCCACGACCGGACCGGCCGGCGAGCCGAGCCGAGCCGAGCCGACGGCCGGGCGGTGCAAGGCACTTGCGTGTGTGCTTTGACCAAACCCACAAGCATGTAGGTCCTCTCCCCTTTAAAAACTTTGGTGCCCCCAAGGGCCCAAACCCATTTGTCCAACTTAGGATAAATAAAGTGTGCAACTTTACCTCCTTTTTCCTATGTGGGATGGAGCATCTCTCCTCCCCCACATTTCCCATTTTCCATACCATTTATTTGTATTAAGTGGCTAACTTCTTGCATTAATTTCTCATTCACCCGTAATCGGTTTTGAGAAATTCCAAATGCCATTCTCATCTACTCTCTTAGTAGAATTTTTTACAAATAATTTAATTCCATTTTTCACAAATGGAAACCACTTAATTAATTGGTCAAAATCGGGTCAACACCCCATTTATCAAAGACCAATTCCAACAATCCCCCACATGAATGAAAATTAATGCATCCGTGTATGCAGATTCGCTTGAAAGTCTCGGCGAATCGTTACTGCATCAGAATAGGTAGCTTGTGGCTTTGAACCTTCCTTAGTAAAGTACTATCGGATTTACTAGCTGCTTAGTGACGCGATGTCTTGAACTACTCACCGTTTGTGTAAACCAAGACAACAAGATTTTTACACAATAACAACTCTAACACTTGTTGTTCTCACGTTGTGTCCATTTCTACTGGACCATATCTTAGATTCATAAGTGTTTCATTTGAAGCGGCCATTACTTCTCACTTATATAGGTGATCTCCTATTGAAGAGTATCTGCAATACTCCACCTTTCGGTATAGGAATCATTAAAAGTCTTAAACTTAACCTCACCACATTCAAGCAGGTTTAAATACACTTGGATGTATCGAGAATAAGCTAACACATTTTCCAAGTGTTCAATTTGAACATTCATAACTTAGTTGTCCCATTGAACCAAGGTCTTGGGATCTCCAATTCACAAGGTTGGGTTACCGCTATGAACATACTTTAAGTTGTGGATTTTAAACCCATTCCCTTAACAGTTTATACGAGTTGATCTCGATTTATGCCTTTTGTAAGCGGATCGCAAGGTTTTCCTTTGACTTGGCGTAGTCAACCGAAATAACCCCATTCGAAATCAACTGCCTAATGGTATTGTGTCTCCGACGTATATGTCTAGACTTACCATTATACATACCGCTTTGTGCCCTTCCGATTGCCGATTGACTATCACAGGTGTATCATAACAAAGAAAGCAGGCTTATTCCAACAAGGAATATCCTCTAAGAAGTTTCTAAGCCATTCTCGCTTCTTCTCCGCCTTTATCCAAAGCAATGAACTCGGATTCCATAGTGGATCGAGCTATGCACGCTCGCTAGAAGACTTCCATGACACCGCTCCTCCACCTATTGTGAAAACAAATCCACTTGTGGACTTGGAGTCTTTTGTGTCGATATCCATTGGCATCACAAAGATCCTTCTAATACTTTGCTGGATATCTTGTATAAAGTATTCCATAGTTCATGGTATACTTTAAATATCTAAGTACCCTTGTCACGGCTTTCCAGTGATCCGTACTTGGGTTACTTGTGAACTACTTAGTTTACTCTTTGAATATGCAATGTCCGGACGTGTACGATTCGTTAAGTACATCGATCGCCAATTACCCTTGCATATTCGGTGAGAACCTGGTTCGCCTCTATTCTTCGCCAAGTGTAGACTTAGATCTACAGGTGTCTTAGCCGGAGCGCTGTCAAAAGCATTAAACCTCCTGAGTATGCTTTCGACATAATGGGATTGTGACAAGACAATTCCATCTGAAGTCCTAGAGATTTTAATCCCTAATATAACATCAGATAATCCCATATCTTTCATGTCAAAGTTCTTCTTTAACATGTTCTTAGTCTTCATGATTAAATCATGACTACTTCCCATTATCAACATATCATCTACATAAAGGCATACTATGACGTAATCATTTGTAGTACCTTTAATGTAGACGCACTTGTCACATTCATTGATCTTGAAACCATTTGACTTCATAGTCGAGTCAAACTTTTCGTGCCATTGCTTAGGTGCTTGTTTTAGTCCATAAAGTGACTTAACAAGTTTACACACCTTTTGCTCTTGACCGGGTGCAATGTACCCCTCGGGTTGTTCCATATAAATTTCCTCTTCAAGTTCCCCATTCAAGAAGGCAGTTTTAACGTCCATTTGATGTATCTCAAGGTTATGCAAAGTCGCAATAGCAATGAGAACACGAATGGACGTAATCCTCGTGACAGGAGAATATGTATCGAAGAAATCATATCCTCCTTTTGTCTAAACCCTTTAGCTACCAATCGGGCTTTATACTTGTCAATAGATCCATCCGCTTTATACTTCCTTTTAAGGATCCACTTGCATCCCAAAGGCTTGCAACCCGGCGGAGATCAACCAACTCCCAAGTGTGATTTTGCATGATGGAATCTATCTCATTATTGATAGCTTCTTTCCGCAGAGAGGAGCTTCGGACTAGACAATGCTTCTTGAATAGTTCGGGGTTCGTTTTCTAACATATAAGTTAGAAAATCGGGACCAAAAGACTTAGCTACTTTTGTTCTTTTTCATGCGTCTTGGTTCCTCTTCATCATCACTTTGAGGTAACCTTGCGGTTTCATAAGTCCGTTTACTCGAACTTTCTTCTTTCCGTTCTTTATTCGGAAAGATATTCTCGAAGAATCTGAGATTCCTTGATTAAATGATCATACCTTCATTTATATCAGGAATAGCCGACTTGTGCACTAAAAAGCGATATGCACTACTATTGTTAGCATATCCAATGAAAGCACAATCGATCGTCTTCGGACCGATTCTTACTTGTTTTGGCTTAGGTACTTCGACTTTAGCCAAACACCCCCACACTTTAAGGTATTTGTATGACGGTTTACGTCCCTTCCATAACTCATATGGAGTTTCATTTTTACCTTTGTGTGGGATCTTATTAAGAATGTAGTTCGCAGAAAGTATGGCTTCCCCCCACAAGGTTTGGGGTAAGCCAGAACTTAGCAACATTGCATTCATCATCTCCTTAAGAGTACGATTCTTGCGTTCTGCAACACCATTTGATTGAGGTGAGTAAGGTGCAGTCGTTTGATGAATTATACCCGCTTCCGAGCAAAATTCTTCAAACGGAGCAACATACTCTCCGCCTCTATCACTTCGAATCATCTTAATTTTCTGATTAAGCTGATTTTCAACTTCATTCTTATATTCATCTTTGCTTTTCAAAAGATAGACATAACAATATCTTGTGCAATCGTCTATAAACGTTATGAAATACTTCTTACCACCTCGAGTTTGCACAAGTTTTAAGTCACACACATCTGTATGAATTAACTCGAGTGGTTTGGTACTTCTCGTTACCGAATGAAATGGTGCCTTGGCCAATTTTGCTTCAACACAAATTTCGCATTTGTCTTGTGAATCGGTTTTAAACGTAGGTATTAATTCATTCACTAACCTTTTAATGTGTTGAAGTTTACGTGTCCTAATCTATCATGCCATAAATTAGAACAATCCAACAAGTAAACAAAAGTAACGTTTTTATTCTTCGCCTCTTGGCGGAAAACGGACATTACAGACATTTTGAACAGGCCCTTATCAAGGTAACCTTTACATAAAAACTGACCATTCTTGGTCATTACAAACTTATCGGACTCAAACACTAGCCTAAATCCGGCCTTGCTAAGCAACGGACCGGAAACCAAGTTCTTGCGGATGTCTGGGACATGCAGCACATCTACAAGCGTAAGCTCCTTCCCGGAAGTCATCTTGAGCACCACCTTTCCAAGCCCGACGATGTTGGAAGTCGATGAGTACCCCATGAACAACTTTCTTCCATTGATCGGAGTGTAGGAGGAGAACATCTCCTTATCGGCACAAATGTGACGAGTAGCCCCGGTATCTATCCACCACTCCCTTGGGTTATCCACCATATTGGCTTCAAACACAACGGCGGAGAGATCGAGCTCCGACAAGTCTATTGGAACCGACTTGTCCTCCGTCACATTGGCTTGTTGGTTGCCACCTTGATTGCCCTTCTTCGGGTGTCGGCAATCCTTCGCCATGTGGTTCGGTTTGCCACAATTGTAGCAATTCCCTTTGAACTTTTTGGCCTTGCCTTTCTCCTTCCCGGAGTGCTTACGTTTCTTGCTAGTGCTTGACTCGGCAAGATTGGCCTTAGCCTCCATTCGATTTTGGTTTTAACCGATTTAGGTTGTCTTCTTCGATCGCGGCCGAACAATCGAGATCCTCAAGCCCCATCTCTTTGCGCTTGTGCTTGAGGTAGTTTTTGAAGTCTTCCACAATGGCGGCAATTTTTCGATAATTGCAGCCACTTGAAAGGATTCATTCAAAAGCATCCTTCGCATACTAAGTCGTGAAGGATGATTTGAATCTCTCGAACTTGGCTGATCACCGTCTTGGTGTCAACCATCTTGTACTCAGAAATTTGCCGACAACAAATTTCTTTGTGCCAGCATCTTACGTCTTGTATTTCTTCTCCAAGGATTGCCACAATTCCTTGGATGTCTTGAACGTGCTATAGACATTGTAGAGAGTGTCGTCTAGCCCGTTCAAGACGTAGTTGCGACATAGAAAATCGCCATTTGTTATGCCAAGCATCCACGGCGATTCTCGGTTGTTGTCAACTTCGTCTTCTTCTTCAGCGACAGCAGGGGGTCGCTTTAGGAAACGAGCCAACCCCAAAGTAGTGAGGTAGAATAAAGATCTTCTCATTGCCAACGTTTGAAGTCGGCACGAGAAAACTTGGGCGCTTTTCGCCGTGAGCGGAGCAAAGAGCCATGGGTGTGAACGAGATCGAATCGATGCCATCGTCTTCAACAGTAAACGTAGGAATAACGAATTTTTCGCCTTGCGATTGTTGGGTAAAATTTTTGGTGTATGGTTTGTTTGAAGAAAATGGCCGGATTTAATGTATGGTTTAAGTCGAGGCGATTTGAATCGGTCTCGCAAGACGAAAACGCCCGCACACCGAAAGTGCTTACGGTTCGGTGTTCGCCTCTAAGATACAACGACTTTTACGTCTCGAGTTTACAAAGACTTGCAAACTGGAAACACAAATAACAACAGAAAGTTCGAACTTTCAAGCTTTGAATGAAAGGGAAAATCAATATGCTCGTATGATGCAAATGATGGTTATTATCCGAGTTTTTCGTGTGTTTTTCGATCACCGAGGATCGATTTTTATAGGCTTTAGACGCCCCGTATGGAAGGAACATGTCTTTTGGCTCGAAAAAGACACCTTTTGCATCTGAACAGACGCACTTGCGCAGGGAGCACGGCCAAGACGCACGGGCGCGTGCGCCGCCGTCTTGCGCGCAGGCTCAAACTTTCGGCACCCAAAGACGACCCAGACGCACGGGCGCGCGCGCCGCTCGTGCGTGTAGGCGGCAAACTCTCGGCAGTAGCACGACCCGACCGCACGGCGTGCTCTGCCCGTCTTGTGGGCCGAAAGTTTTTTTCCCAGATTGAACTCTTTTAATTAATTACAAAAATTAATTAAATCTATTTAATTAATTACAAAAATTAATTAAATATTTTAATGTTTTAAAGGTTTTTGGTCCAAAAGAATAAGGGCCCCAAGCCCACGACCGGACGCCGCCGCCGAGCCGAGCCGAGCCGGCGGCGGCGGCTGGCGTGTGTGCTTTGACCAAACCCACAAGCATGTAGGTCCTCTCCCCTTTAAAAACTTTGGTGCCCCCAAGGGCCCAACCCATTTGTCCAACTTAGGATAAATAAAGTGTGCAACTTTACCTCCCTTTTTCCTATGTGGGATGGAGCATCTCTCCTCCCCCACATTTCCCATTTTCCATACCATTTATTTGTATTAAGTGGCTAACTTCTTGCATTAATTTCTCATTCACCCAGAATCGGTTTTGAGAAATTCCAAATGCCATTCTCATCTACTCTCTTAGTAGAATTTTTTACAAATAATTTAATTCCATTTTTCACAAATGGAAACCACTTAATTAATTGGTCAAAATCGGGTCAACACCCCATTTATCAAAGACCAATTCCAACAGAATCGAGTTCAAATAATTTGACGTTTTCCACATAATTTACTACTTTCAATAGTAAAGACAAGCTCACGCCAAGTTTTACATCTTATGGCATGATTGGTATGAATATTGAATGAAAATGGATATGAATTGAATGAACTTAGGAATGCAATAACAAAGGAATGATATGATATATGTATTCTTTTCTTATGTTTGGTATCAGTAAGGAATGAGAAAGGAATGGAAAAATCATTTCTAATTTGATTCCAATTTCATGATTGGTAATTAAAAATAAATGACGAGAATGTAACAAAATATTTTTAATGACTAAATTACCCTTAAGTAGAATTTTTTTTTGAAAAACAATGATTTCAATTATGTTTATTAACTTTATATTTTAAATAATCATCCCCCCCCCAAAAAAAAAAAAAGAATACAGTGAAATTATATTGGATATTATAAATTCATGCAAAATTTGGAAATGAGCTTAAGAAGAAAAGAATACAGTGATTAAAAAGGTCGGACTGAGTTTCAATTTTAGAGGCCCGAAATGAACCGGGCCTATTTGGCCTGGTCCATTCGTCACGATTGACCCAATTTTTTATGTGTATTTTCATGGGTTGGGTTGGGTTTGAGCTACACAAAAATAACGGCCCGATCACTATTTGGTGCGGACTTGGCTTGGCCCAATTTTTTTCCTTTTGGCCGCGGCCGCAAGACCGGATAGCCTGGCTCATCCTGTTTGATACATCTAGTGTCCATCTACACGAATATTTACGTGCTTAAATGAAAAGAACAAAAAAAAAAAAAAAGAATGGAGTGAGAAGCATGTTAAAATTTAGAAAAATGAAATTGTAAGAAAATAAATTAAATATTAAATTTTGGTCTATGTTTAGTTTTATATAATATTTTTGATGAGTTTAATAATAGATCATTTTGTCCAAAGTAAAAATAATTTCATTCTTGATAGATTGGTAATGGTTAAAACCATGGGGGATGGAATGAATGAGTAATCCCATACTATTGGGTATAAGTATTCCCATGAGAATGAACATTTCTAACCTTAAAATATATCAATAGTGTGAATATGAATGAAACTGGGAATGTCCATTCCATTCTCACTTTATTTTCTGCATACCAATCATGATGTTAGTGAACCAAAAATGTGTTCAATAACTTAATCTGTTATGTTAACGAATAAAGCTTAAACGAGAATAATCGGTCTCGAGTCGAGTACAGAATATAGAGTGTTTTGTTTGCTTTTCAACTATAGTTAAAACATGGATAGAAACAAATAGTATGCAAGAAAATATGAAATGTTTCTTAATTCAGTTCCATTCCATCAAAGTTCCACAACATAACTAAAATAAAATAATAATATTAATATAGGAGGTCAGATACGCGTATAATAACTTTTTCTTAATCGGGAAACTCTAATTTAATAAAACATTCATTGTGTACTCCAATTCCTCATTTATGGCTAGGAAAATTAGGTTAATTAACAAGAATTGGGTGTCCTATCAACCAAATCTTTTTATAAAAGGCATTAATTATTAGGTCCTTCACATTGTGGAAATTGTCATTATCAGGCGCATTGGATATTTAGAAGTGCTTATGGGACTCCATTTATGGAAAGACGTGTTAGTGTTCAATGTTCAAGTGTAATCTAGATCATGGTCAAGAAATTATATTATTAGCGTTCGGCACTAATTCAAGAAAGACAAAAACTCATACAGGACCGTCTTACGGATCTAAATCCGTAAGACGTATCCTATTGACTCGAGGAACTATTGACCAGGTCCGCGGGTCAAAGTCACTTGCTCCCTCTTTTTTCTTGTTTTTCTTCCTCAGTTAAATTATAATTTTATGAGAAAAAGTATCCGTTTTTTTAGATAAAATATCATAAGTTTTAATATAGCCACATATTATAATTACCTTACAATGAAGGAAAAATAAATATATCAGAGTTAAAGTAACACCTTTATGAGTAAATAATAAATATATATATATATATATATATATATTGGGACAAAATATCATGTTTTAAGAGTAAAAGTATCTGTTTCTTTTAAATAAAGTATCACGTTTTTTAATATAGTCACATATTATGAATTCAATACAAAGAAAGATGAATAATAAATATGATAGAGTTAAAGTAATACTTTTATAAGTAAAAGTATTTGTTTTTTGGGATAAAATAGCATATTTTTTAATATAGCCACAAATTATGAATATATTACAATAATATATATATATATATATATAAAAGAGTTAAAGTAACAATTTTATACGCTAAAGTATCTATTTTTTGAGATAAAATATCATGTTTTTAATATAGTCACAAATTAGGAATGAAGGAAAGAAGGAAAAATAAAAATAAAAATGATATAATTAAAATAACACTTTTATAAATAAAAATATCCGTTTTTTGAGATAAAGTATCATGTTTTTTAATGCGGTCATATATTAGGAATCCAAGACATCTAAGAAGGAAAAATATATTTGACAAGAGTTAAAATAACAATTTTATGAGATAAAGTATCAATTTTTGAGATAAAATATCATGTTCTTTAGTATTGTGAAGAAGGAAAATAAATATGACGAGCTTTAGGAATTTGTAATAATTTATGAATGAGTTATATTCATTTTTTTTTTTTGGAAGGAATGAGTTATATTCATGGTTATACTGAAATTGCACAAAAAGCACCAGTGGTCTAGTGGTGGAATAGTCCTTGCTATGGTACAAACCCGGGTTTGATTCGCAGCTATCTCATTCAACGCGCTGAAGCATTTTTTTTAAAAAAATTAACTGGTGGGTATGGATCCGGGTTGGGCCGGTGGGCTAGCCCTCCATTAACAAAAAAAAATGAGAAGAAAAAATAGGAATAAGAAGAAAAATAAATAGTTTAATTCATATTTTATATTTTATCTCTTATAAATTGTATGTAATATTTTTTAAAATATGTATTTGTCATCCATTATTTTATTTAACTCATTAAAATTAATAATATGCAAAAAATATATTTTTTAAATTTTTTTATTTTTTTATTTTTTGGGCGGGCTAGGCGGGTTGGGCTGGGCAAGATTTTTCCGGCCGTCGAATGGCCGGCCGCCCGCCACCGCTTAATCAAGTGCTTTTTCGGCCCGTGGTGGCTCGCCCCATTGACCCGTCGCTTTTGACAACTCTAAGTGACAATAGTCTCTATCTTATCATAATAATGGTATTCACAATATTAATAATTATAAAAAGAGTAAGTTTCATATGAAATGGTCTCGCGGATTTAAATTCATGAAATGAATCCAACCCTGTTTACAAATCAATCAAGTTAGATCCAGATTTATATGAGTTAGCTAATAAAGGTCATTTTAGGGCCCGTCTCTGAAATTAAGTTTATGAGACCATCTCATATGAGTCTTTGTATTATAAGAATTGTGTTTTAATTGTTACTATTGATGGCCGATAGTAAAGAAGAATGACATCAAAGTGAACGTGTTATGTAATTGGCCAAACTCAAAAACTACCTGCCGAAAAAAAATGGAAGTTTGAGTTAGGGCCAAAACTCAATATTAGATTGTCTCATGTGACACATTTACTTACACAGATCTCCAGCGATCCATGACCTCACGTCCTAACCCAAAAGAGTGGTAACATTTTCGTAAATATTAGGCTACCGAAAGGTAGGATGTGCATGGGACTTGGGATTGCCAAAATCGAACTTATTCCAAACAAAAAATATTCGGACCAAAATATTCGTTAACTTTTTGATTTTCCCCGAACCGAACCGATCCATCCCGAAAATTCTTCTGTTATAGTTATGGAGATTTTTGAATGAATATAAAAAACATAATACTAAAATATCAAATTAAAATTAGCATATTTTATTGATATATATCGAATGGATAATTGAATAGTTTAATTCACTAAGAGTTACGTTATATTAAATTATTTATTTAAATATACTCAATAAATTAAATTGAATAATTATGTTTAATTTATAAAAAACAATATTTAATTTGATGATATTTGACTTAATAAAAATCATTCTCTAATTAAGAATACTAATTAAAATTAAATTAAGTTAAATGATTAGTAAATTATATTATTTGTTATGGTTGTCGATTATATGAATGTATTATCTATTATGATTTTATGACTTGAGTTTGCATTAGTTATTATGGCTTTCGCACCTATCCGGGGATTGCACTAAAAGAAAGAATGAAAGTATAATCGTTTGTTGATTTTTTACATTGATTTTTCACTTCACCCTTTTTATTTATTTTATTTATGACTAATCTCTGAACCTCTATTTCTTCGTCCCATACTGTACCGTCCATTAAAACTGAACCTCTGTCCAAAACTTTTTGGATGGAATTTTTTTTGTGGTTGGGTTTGTTAGATAAATGTTTTTATCAAGATTTTGATAATTTTATTTAAATGAGTTTTTATACCAAAATAATATTTTTAAATATTGTCCAAATACTCCCAATTGATTTAAAATATTTTTACTAATTTTTTGGAGTATTTCTTGAAGTTTATTTTTAACAAAAATCGGACAACACTTCAATTTGGAGGTCGATCGGTCGAGCAAATGGTCGACCGGTATCTGAAAGTATGAAAACTGAAACAGAGAAGTTTGGGAATGAAAAATCGAGTCTGTTGAGTGGCTAACTCTGTTGGTTAACTAACTTAGCCGTCCCTCAAGTACTTAGCTATGTATTTAACTCTGTAATATTTTAAAAGGACTAAAACTCTGTGCCATAATCATAATTCACCTTGGCAAATTGCTTGGGGCTTTAGGTTCATACAACTGTTTCTTTTGTCTGTATGCCTGTGTGTGTGTTTTAGCAATTGCCTTCTTTGGATAGTTGTGATATTTCTGAGTGTAGTGCTTGGGTGCATATGTGTGCTGATGATAGCTCTTTTGCCTTTGGAATGACCTTTGTTGAGTTCTAAGTCTTTGCCATTTTGGCATATATTCCATAGGCCTTTGGTGATATTTCACATTATTCCAATCAGCTTGGCTTGGATAGTTTCTACCATTCCCATCATTTGTGTTCCTTTGATAGAACCGGGGATTCCGGTAGCTCTGCTTTCTTCTTCACAGAGTACTTCTTCTGTTTGGAGTTTCTTTGCACTATTTATCCGGATTTCTTCTCATTTGCCCTCTCAAAGATACTCAATCGGGTATTTTCCTTTTCCTTTATATCCAGGGCAAGTTTGTTTGTGATTGTGCTTTGGAGTGAATGTGGGTGCAACATTTGGTGTCTTGGGTTTTTGAGATGCTTCATTGCTTGAAGATCCTTTTTCCAAGATCACTCGGGAGTTGTTTGTGCACAAAGGAATGAATCCTATGCCTGTCTTGTCTCCACATTCTTTTTGACTCATAATAAGGCCATCCAATGATTTAGATGCCTTAGTGAATGAAACAATCACATTTTTGAGATCATTTTCTCTCTTTTCTATAGCGACTATCTCTGCTTTATTAGTTTAGCATTCTCGGCCTTGACTCTTTATTCTAATCACTATGTGACTTAGAGTACTCGGCTCCTTAGTCGTTGTGAGTTTGGCTTTTGAAGTGGTTTTTTCCGCATTTAATAGTGTGTGTGAGGACTTAATGTGCTCAAAGTCTTTCATCATTTTGCCTAATGAATCATAAAGATCGAGTGGGTGATGAAATGTATGTGTCACAATCACTATCACTAGAACCGAGTGAGATGAGTTATAGTGTACCTCATCTTCTTGGTCGAGGTTGATCTTGTTCTTTAGCCATTAAACGGATCATTGTTTCTTCCCTAATCACTTGAGTAGTCACCTTCACTACTCTCGAGTCCGTTGTATCTTTTGACTTATTTGTCTCGTGCCATCTCCTCGCAACCAACATAGCCTTTTTCTTTTCTTGTCTTATTTCTCTGAAGACTCTTCTTTCTTCTTCATTCCTGTATTTATTGACTACAGGATATGGACAGTCAATAGCAAAGTGTCCTGGTTGTCTACAGTTCCAACATAGGTTCTCAGCTCTTTGATCATCTCTTTCCGTTCTTAGGTTATAGCTCTCTGATATTCAACCTTTTGATGCTCAGCTCTCTTGGGTAGCCTGTCTTCCCTTGACTTGGAGGGAGCTGAATGTCTCCTGTAGGATTCACCCTTGTTTCTTTTATAGTTCTTGTTGAAGAACTTGTTGAATCTTTTAACCATCAAGGCAATTTCCTCCTGGTCAATGGCTTCCTTAACCTCAGCTCTTTTCTCATCCTTTACTATGAGTGTAGCTGTTTTAGGTACAACTGTCTCCTCTTGATCTTTTATTCCACAAATCCTTTACTGTGCTCACTTTCAGTATTTGTAGTGGCCCATCCTCTATCACTATCCACATTTCATCATGTAAAGCTGATAGATGAGCCTGCATACGAATTTTCCAGTCATCAAATTCCTCAATAGTGAACATAGGAATGCGTGTCAAATTTGCTTCCATGATAATAACTTTGCTGAATAAAAATAGCTTTTGAAAGAGCAAGTGTTGTAAACTTTTTGAAAGATTTGAGATCTAGTTCAGTAACCAGTGCGGAAGGCTCAATGAACCAACCACTCTGATACCACTTGTAGGTCCCAAGGGGTGTGAGTAAGGTTTAGAAGGGCGGGTTGAATAAACCTTACCAACTTTTTCGTTTTAGTCCTTTTAAAATATTACAGAGTTAAATACACAGCTAAGTCCTTGAGGGATAGCTAAGTTAGTTAACCAGCAGAGTTACCCACTCAACACACTCGATTGAGCTGTTGATAGGATAACTCATCTGTTTAGTCTAAACCTTAGCTTGGCTGTGATGAGATTTTCAGCGGAAGACTTAACACCCTTGAACTTGATTTAACTTTGTTTTAAACACTTGATTTTAGCACTTTGTTAATTATCAGTTGGATAGCAAATTATCAGCAGATATAAAATGTTATACAGAATAAAAATGCTGAAATGTAAATGACACAATAATTTTTATAGAGGTTCGAAGATGGGGTAATTCTTCTACTCCTCTCTTCTCCAACTCCTGGAGGAATCCACTAAGTATTGATCAGAGTACAAAGTGGTTATCATCCGATACAAGTCTTGATCACACAAGTGACTTGATCCGGACTCGGTTTGAGATGCCTTGGTCACACGGTTGGCTTCTCATCCGACTCACTTCTTCACAGGCAAACCGCTTTGCTACTTCAGCCACTCACTTGCTCAAGCTTCTTGGATTTGATCACGAAGCCCTCCAATAACTTGAGACTGGTTCGACCTTGAACCTTTCTACAATCCTCCTTGGAATGTAGACCCCTTTTCATTCTTCAAAAGTTTCCTCTTCAACAATTTGAAGTTGTCTTTCCTTCACAGCTTGGTGTTGGATCGATTTCCTTCGAAATTTAGGCTTGAGGATTTGTTTGAATAACTTGAGAATATTTTGCAGGTTACAGTGTGAATAAATGCTTGATTGCTCTTGGTTCAGGTAACCTTCTCTCAATGAGATTCCTCAGCCTTTTATAGTGAACTTTCAAAAATCTGCCCGTTGAAGAGATATGCTAATTTTCAAAAGTCACTTGTGTTCGTTGGCTTGTCTTGGTGCAGTCCTTGATGTTGACATTTCCTCGTATTAAATGAATGTTCAGCTTTTCAAAGCCTGACACAAGGTGCAGTGCTTCCCATTGGTTTATTCCTTTTGCACGCTTCTGGGACTGAACACTTTCAAACATGGTAGCATGGAAGTATTATTTATTTAAGTAAGCTTCTTGACTTCTGTGCAACGGATTCTTTTCAGTTGTCTTGACTTGACCGAGTTCTCCAACTTCCCAGGTGACTTCGAGTTAGCTTCCATCATGGATGACTCATCCGTCACTTCAACTTGAGACTTGACTTCTTGAGTTGACTTGACCGACACTTCACACAGTATCAAGCCGATACTCCTTGATCGAGTTCTTGACTTCTCCTCCTTGCCATACTCAAATTTCACAATGAGTCTTCATTTCTTGATTGACTTCTTGTATATCCAGGCATAATCGACTTGACTCACTGTACAACCCTATCTATTACAATGCAAATTACAAGAAAAATAGGGTGCCAACTTTCTAGTCTAAGTTTTACATGGCATTCATCAAAATCTAAACTAAACGAATTTGTGGAAGTGCAGCCTGTACTATAGGGCCATTGCGGTTTCAAAGATTCTGCATTATTTTATTTTTGAAAGTAGTACCTAAACTAAACGAATTTGTGGAAGTGCAACCTAATACACACAGAAGCAATGGAATATTCCATCGGGATTCCATCACACGACACGCACGCACCCTTTTTTAAGGGTATTTTTGTCAATTTAGGGTCATTAATCTCCCACCCAAAGAAAATAGTGGCTTAGGGTTCCCAAATTGCAATCTCACGGCAACCTTCAAACATTACGCCGGCACCTTCTTCGACCACTTCTCCGCCATCTCATTATCCTACTGATAATTACCCGGTGACGACAACCTTCATCACCACCTTCAGCAAACAACTCTGAACATTACTCCCAGTCCTACCGTTAGAACTATATTGAGGAGTCGACAGGACTGGGAGTAGTGTTTCCGAAATTCCAACGACCACACAAAAGTATGAGTACGATAACAATTACCAGCCTCCACCGGAGAAAATTGCTGAAGCACACAAGGCTGCGAGGTTTGCAGTTGGGGCTATGGCATTCGATGACGTTTCTATTGCAGTTGACTACCTTAAGAAATCCCTTGAGCTGTTGACAAATCCATCAGCTGGGCACCGAATCTACTGTTATTTTGTTGACTTGATGATATCAATATTTGATTTGTAAAGATTGTTTGGCTTGCAATTTGGGAACCCTAAGCCCCTATTTGGGGATTTGTGAATTCCCTTGTAAATCATGTTAGTCTTTGGGTGGGAGATTAATGACAACATAAACTGACAAAAATACTCTTAAAAAAAGGGGCGTGCGTGTCACGTGATGGAATCCCGGTGGAATATTCCATCGCCGGTGTGTATTAGGTTGCACTTCCACAAATTCGTTTAGTTTAGGTACTACTTTCAAAAATAAAATAGTACAGGTACTGAAATCGCAATGACCCTATAGTACAGGTTGCAAAAAATCAATAACCCAAATCTAAACAATAAATTTCCCAACAGTAGCCACTTGGACTAACAAGTGGTATCAGAGTCAAACTCTTTGGCTAGCTCGTTCCGAGTAAAACGGAAAGATCCATGGCTACGAACGAGAGCTATCTACCAACCGACGCTTCATTCAATAGACCGCCCCTCTTCGACTTCAACAATTATGCATTTTGGAAAGATCGAATGGAATACTTCTTGCAAGGTTGCGGGTTCGATATTTGCAACACAGTTATAAACAGAGTATCCATCCCTATGAAGAAAAAGAAAGACACACTCAAATTCCTAAAGCCCTCAAGGAGTTTGATGATGAAGACAAGAAAATATTCTCCTTAAATAATAAAGCTCTTAATATTCTTCATTGTTCTCTTACCGCTACGGGGTATAATCGAATTAGAGGTATTCGATCCGCTCATGATGTCTGGGAAAAATTAGTAAATATCTATGAAGGCACCAAGAAAGCTAAACAAGCTAGAAAAACAATGCTTGTTAAAGATTTTGAAAATTTCACAATGCTCGAGGGTGAAGGGATTTCAAAAATGGTTGAAAGGCTTGACAACATTGTAAATTCTTTGTGGGCACTCGGAAAAGTCATTTCGGAAGAAGACAAAGTTACCAAAGTTTTAAATGTTCTTCTCGATTATTGGTCCAAAAAGGTGACGGCTATCATGGAAGCTCAAAATTTAGAAACTCTAAATTTTGATGAGCTTATTGGAAATCTTATCATCTATGAAGCATATGCAAATGAAAGGAGTAATTCAAAAGCATCCACCTCTCAACCGAATTTTATAAGAACTTGGGATGAGCTTCTTACAACTTCCGACGATGAAGAAGCCGAGCAATGTGTAATGGGAATCGAAGAAGACAATAAAGTACGCTCTAACCCGTCTACTTCTTTTAGTAATGAATTGCATGATGATTATGATGAATTGCAAAATGATTTTGATGAGCTTAAAAATGAATCCCAAAGCTTGCTTTTTAAATATAAGTATTTGAAAAAGGAATGCAACACCATGAATAATGAAAATGATAGTTTACATGCTTCTTATGAATCTCTTACTAGTGCTCATAATGTTATACTTGATAAGGTTAGAATTATTGAAGAAGAAAATAGTACTCTAGTTAAGGATATTGATTGCATGAAAAAGGATATGTTGAAGTTTAACTTGAGTACCGATAAAATGACCAAAATTCTCGATGTTCAACGTTGTGATCATTTGAAACTAGGACTTGGTTATAAGCCTAATGTTATTAATGTTAAGAAAAAGAACCAAATCTCTATGCATGTTGGTCATTATGCTTCTAGAACTATTACATGTTTCTATTGTGGTAAAATTAGTCACACGACTAATACTTGTCGGGCTAAAAATAGCTCTAATTATTATTGGAGACCCAAAAGTCTCAATGTTAATCCCAAAAGACCCAAACACTTGAGGGTACCACAAGAAAATTTTATGTTAGGTATTCGGCGCAATAAAAATCAAAGGAGTTTTCAATTGTCATATAGACAACAAACGATCGCGCCATATGATCGAACGAGGAGATATTATCAACAAAATTATTATTCAAGAAGAAGATATAATCAACAATGGGAAAGATACAACCCTTGGCAATGGAGAAATTGGTAACTCTTATCCTCTTCTTGAAGTATGCATTTTATATTGTCTTTTATAATTATTGCACATTTTCATGTCTTTAATTTTGTATTGTTTGATAAAATTCTTTATAAAAATGTTTCTTAAAACTGAGGTCTCAATTTTATACTCTCGGATTTTTTTTTTTTAATTTCAAAAGACACCTTAAATAGATTTTCAATAAGTGCATGTTTTATCAAACTTTTGTTGATTCCTTAAATAGCATAGTATGGGATACTTGTTCAACTTCTATATTGTATATATTATTCGATACTACTATGCTCGTGTGCAAGATATTTTGTCAAGTTTTTGCAGGAAATATTTTGGTATTAAGGAACAAATGATCGTAGACTTATCCATGGCCATACGTCATAAAGTGTCAAGATTGCGAAAGGCATATTAGTTGACAAATAAATTCGAGGTATGTTCATCAACTTTCATTATTCTTATAGACTCTAAATTCTTCATGCCTCCCAATGAATCTCATTAAAGTGCGTTAAAAGAAATTTTCAAATATTTGAAAGGCACTTCTTCTTATGGCTTATTTTATCCAAAGTTTTAAAACGTTAAATATATTTTGGGATTACAAGTCCGATGAAAATAGTTTCTCAACAAATGGTTCTTTATAACCAAACTAAATATATTGAGATTTGATATTTTAAGGGATTGTACTTCTTAAAAGAAAATTGAGACGCGTTTAATTCTGTCTCAAGAATAACTCGCGGACATTTGTTTTAATCGCTAACCACCGAGTCTTTTACCTCATCTCGAGCTTATTTAGGTATAATGTATATTGAATGATGTCTATGATTACAATTTACATGTTTTTAAAACTTAGGGGTGAAAAATCGGATTTTTGGTGCAAAATTCGGACAGAAACAGAACTGGTGTTCAGGCACCGGTCGATGAAGAGGTCGACCGGTCGACATGGCTACCACCGGCCGCTTCTAGCTAATTTCAAAGAATAAAATTGCTTTCGTCCTTCATTTCGTTATTTTGGTTATTTCCTTCCAAAATCGAACCCCTTCGCATTTTTCACACACAATTCACTCAAAATGATTTTCTTCTTATAAAATCTATATTTTTTAGTTTATGTAACTTATATTTCATTATTATCATCCGACTTCTCCGATTAATTGGTAAGAATTCTTCTTTTTAATCTCAATTGGGTTGAACCCTTGAGAATGTGCTCATATTTTGATATTTTGATGAAATTTGTATATTGGTGTGATGTATATGATGATTGTTGATGAATGATATTTGTAAAATTATATTTGGTGATGAAATATTTTGGCTTAAATGAAATACAAAGGCGTTATATATCTCTTATTTTATTCGACGCACACCAAGTGTTCGACATAATATTTCTATGAAAAAATCATCACATACATGATTCTCTTGATTTGAAAAATCTTATAAGTTTATAGAGATCATGTTTTATCAATCAAATGAGCTTTTGCAAATCAAATGAGCAACTTTTCTCTTTTATTTGGAATTTAAGCTTAAATGTTCAAAATGTTCGATAAATCGATTAAATTGCGCACTTTGATATGACTATATGATGTTTTTGTCGTGCTAACATTCTTTTTGATGATTCCAAAAGGGGAGAAATAGGAAAAACGCTCATATGCTCAAAGAAGCAAAAATAAGCTCGCAAGAAAAGCTATAATAAGCTAGGGCTCTTAAAAGCCAAAAGCTGTGAATAATACTTAGTCCATTTGATGTATTATGGACTTTTATGCTTAACTAATGATGTCTTTGTGACAGGGGGAGCTTCTAAGCTCATAAAATTCAAGCTTGTAGCTTGTAGTTGTTTGCTTCTACTTATTTTTGTTATGCATATTGATAGGGGGAGCTTATGCAAAATGTTTTTAGAAAATCTTTGCTCCTATCCTTGTGTGTTTCACTTATGATAAATGTTGTTTGTAATGGATTAACTTTTTAGACCGAAAAAATGTGTTTTGTTTTTAAAATCGATCTCCTAAAATTGTTTTGGTTTGTAATCATCCAAAAGGGGGAGATTGTTAGATAAATGTTTTTATCAAGATTTTGATGGTTTTGTTTAAATGAGCTTTTATACCAAAACAATGTTTTTAAATGTTGTCCAAATACTCCCAATTGATTTAAAATATTTTTACTAATTTTTTAGAGTATTTCTTGAAGTTTATTTTTGACAAAAATCGGACAACACTTCAATTTGGAGGTCGACCGGTCGAGCAAATGGTCGATCGGTATCTAAAAGTATGAGAATTGAAACAGAGAAGTCTGGGAATGAAAAATGAGGGAGGGTGACCGGTCCAAGCAAGGGCCAACCGGTCGACGCTTAGGGCGACCGGTCGCACCCCCCTCCGTCTGGTACCTGGATCGCACTATTTTCTTTTAACGTTCGAAATTTCCTATATAGCGACCGACCGCGCTGTGTTATTTTTGACAGCAGAATAATACCGTTGGACATCCATATCAGCATGATTTACTTTATCAATTTTGTACATTATTTCTACATCTTGTGATTTTCTTTTTGTAGACAAAAGTGAAGAAGGAGGAGCCTATGTTTGTGAAGACTCTCCTATAAATAGAAGATGATTTTGAAGATACAAAGAAGAACAACACAAGCAAACACACAACAAGAAATCTGCAAATTTCTAAGCTTTCATATTCAACACTCTTGTTGTATTTATAGCCTAAGTATTTCACTTTCACATCTTGAGGTCTAGGCTTGATTCTTGATTACACTTGTACTCAAAATTGTATTATTCATTATCGAGTTGTAATCTTGAATTTTTGAGTTCATCATTAAACACAAGATATCCTTGTGAGTGTTCTTGTGGTAAGAACACACTTGGGTGATCTAGGTGTTAGGTGCAAGAAGATTGTGATAATCTTCTTATTGAAGAGTCTGGTGCTCTTTAAGGTGTTGAAGAATTTGGTATTCTTCAAGGTTGAAGATTGTGGTAATCTTCACAAGGTGCCATAGAAGATTGTGGTAGTCTTCAAGGGAGATTGAGGTAATCTCCAAAGAGGTATTGTAAGGTGATGTTGTATTAATTGTGGTAATTAATAAAATCTTTTTTTTCCATTTGAAATCCATCCCGGAGATACTGGGGTGGTAGAGGACTAGACCCTAGGTGGGTTGAACCTCTATAAATCGAGGCGTGTTATTTAATTTCCGCACCTTTATTCTTGTCTTTGATTGATCATTCGAAAAAGAGGGCTAATTGCGAAAAATCGGCATAATCTATTCACCCCTCCTCTAGATTATCGTAGCCACTTGGACTAACAGGGTTTTGAAGATTGAGTTTTAGAATCTCCGAACTTCTAGACAAATTTAGAAATTTCTGAATCTCCAAACCACCCCCTATCATGCACATCCTTAGGTGTGATGAAAATTAATAAACATCAGTTTTTTTCTCCAAAAACTCTCACTTTTTACTCCGAAAATTAAATATTTTCAAAGTAATTGTCGGGGACGGTGACATTTTTGTAATATTAGACAGTGAGATATTATCATTTTATACTCGAAAAGTATCATTTTTTATTGAAAAATATTACTTTTACTCAAATAAGTATATGTTTTCAAAGTAACAAAACTGATATTATCTACTTATAAATATATATACAATCTTGTTTAATGAAAACTGTTACATGTTGAACTAAAAAGTATTACAGTTTAAAGTGAAAATTATTATATGTTTAATTGAAAGTATTACATGTTAAATTAAAAAGTATTACATGATGAACTAAGAAATATTTCACTATTAAATGAAAAGTATCCACATATTTACAATAATAGGATTTGTTTTAATTAGTTGGAATTCTTCACGCATGGAAATGAAAAACACAACAACATATACGTAGGGTGAAAACAACTGCATACACTTTGATATATCATGCGCTCTGCTGGACTGGTAAGGCCCAACAAAGGTCTGGGTCGCCAACTATGATTGGGCCAACCTTAGGGCCTAGATGGACATGGCATAGGTTTAATGGTTAGGTCTAGATAGGCCGACCTGGAACAAGGACTAGGTATGAGTCAAGCGCCCATCACGTCTTAAAAAGTCAGTTGCAGAGCACGTAGCTCGTGAATCTGGGAGATATGTACCAATATTTGAGGACATCAATAGAATGGATGTATCTAGTCGGAGTTCGAATTTATGGTTCAGGTACCTATAAATATAAAAATTCCTACGGATATCCCACTCAAACTTATTTTTATCACTTTGCAATTATACTTTCATTCTAGGATAACCAAATCTGACTTGAGTGTTAGAGTGTCTACGCCGGGATCCTTCCCGGTGCTTTGCAGGTATGATTCGTAGTTAAGACGGGAGATTCTTGGAATTGAAGGAGAGTTATTGGTGGCCGATCTTATCATGTACATCAAGGGGCGCCTTCTGTGGGAAGTAAGTGACATCAAGTCATTGAGTTAAGACGTTAGAAAAAGAAGGAATAGATTCAAGGAAAATATGACGAATCCTAAGGGAGTTCCGCGAAAGAACCTGGTTGCAGATCTAAAGGCAAATGATTCGAGATAGGAGCAGTTGTAGGGGACGACCACCCTTACTTATGCCAACAACAGAACCGTGTAATGCATGTGGAGGAGATTTGATAATGATGACTAGAAATGAGATGCAAGCAATGACTTCTACTGAAATAGCAGAAGTTTTGAAGAAAAGCGGGGTGAACCAGATGCCTGGCCCAAATCTAGGGGCAGATGGGGAGTCATGGAGAAAGGAACTGGAGAAATAGAAAAGGAAGGATAATTGGTCCTAGATGTGAAGGATGAATATAATTGAGGATGAAAACCCAGTTGTTTCTAAAAAGATAGATGACATGCATGAGGAGATCAAAGAACCGAGAAGTAAGGTATCTGATAAAGGACGTGCGGGGGAAGGGGGCACCCATTCTCAAATGAGGTAATGATAGATGAGTTTCCGAATGGCTTCAGAGAGCTAAACTTTACATATGAAAGGACCTCAGACCCGTGGGATCACCTATCCCATTTTGAAAATATGGCCCTATTGCATAGGTATTCTGATGGGGTCAAGTGTAGGGTTTTCCTTACTACATTGACCAAATCGGCTCCACAATAGTTTAATCAGCTTCCAACCGGGTCCATAGGCTCTTTCCAAGACTCCAGCTCAGCGTTCCTTCATCACTTTTCCAGCACGAGGAAGTATCAGAAGACTTTACTAACATTATTCCGTAAGAAACAGAAAGAAGGCGAAAGTTTAAGAAGGTATGTCAAGTGGTTCACAACAGCAAGCCTGGAAGTGTCGTCAGCCTCCCAAGATGTGAAGGCTAATGCTCTTTCCCAAGGTTTCTTGCAGGGGGAATTTCTCACATCCCTTCCCAAGAAGCCGACCTAGACCTTTAATGAATTGTTGGCACGAGCAGATAATTATATTAACGTAGAAGATGTGCGATAAGTGAGGTGGAATGATAGGGGCAAGCTACGCTGAGAAGGTCGAAAGGATGATGTTGGATATCGAGAAAAAAGGCCTAGACGTGCCATAGGTAGGGGTGAGTGGCAACCTGAAGCAGGGATTAGGTTCGACAAATATACCCTTTTGCCAGCAAACCTAACCTACGTGCTAGAAGAAACAGAGAAACACCCCGCTCTGTAGTGGCCAATAACACATTTTTATGGCCCTAAAAAACCTAATCAGAGTTGTTCTACAGGTTCTAAAATGATTACGGTCATACCACTGAAGATGTCGTCATTTGAATGATGAGAACGAACGGTTGATCCAGGCGGGGCACCTAAAGAAGTTTGTATATCATAATTGGGAGTATATCAGATGATATTAGCGTAAATAGGTTGACCGAACGGATGATAGAAAAGACATGAGACATAGATTTGAGGAAGATAGAAGGGAAACAAAGTTGCCACCATCCCCGCCTAGGAGGGGTCATTCAGATGATGTCAGGGGCCCCTTGGTTGGTAATTCGCACAGGGTAAGAAAAGCTCACCTACAAGTTGCGAATGGTTTAAAGCATAGGAAGCATGAGATAAACCAGGTGACCCAGGGGCCTGACATTTGTTTCAAGCCACGAGATGAAAAGGGAGTCCAGGTACCCCCAGAAGGATGCGTTGGTCATAACTGTGGAGATAGCTAACGATGAGGTGCAATGAGCCTTCGTAGATGATCGTGCAAAATCCTTTTACTAAACCGCAAGTGTACGGTATAGATAGTAGATAACAATGAGCAAGATCTTATTACTCATGGATTGAATCCGAAACACAGAAAATATGGTAAATATCGTACTCCAATTTTATTGAAGCGATAGAAAACAAAATGTGTTATCTAAATCAACCCTAAAATTATCAACTAAAATATCTAATTATTATCCTTTAAGTGGACCGGTTCGGAGATTTAGTCCTCTCTTGTTTCGATTTTGATATTTAATCCTTTAAGTGAGCATTTTTCAACTATTTAGTCATGTGGCCTGCTATAGCAGGCCAAAGTTGTGCTAAATAATTTAAAAACAAAAAAACTTCTTGTTTAATTCATTTTTGTTGACGAGGCATCATATGTGGCATTACAATTGTAGGGGTGAGAATGAAGGAAAATATAAGTATCTAAAAATTATATTTAAATAAAAAAAATATTTAATGTTTAAATAAAACAAAACAATTTACAGTTATAATAATTTGGTAATTTCGAAAAACTTAATTATTTATAAAATTTGAAAAATAATGTTATAAATTATATTTATAACCAAAAATGTAAATTGAATAATTTTCGAAAATAATAAATTATTTATCGAAAAGCTATTTATCATAACTATTTAAATTTTAAATATCTTTAATCTTCCAAATTTATATTTTAATTATAATCAATTTCAATAAAATTAATATAATATTATATTTAAAATTTAAACATTCAAAAATAAATAAATTACAAATAACCTAAAAAGATAAATCAAAATTTGAAAAACAATATTTAGTTTGAAAAAATAATTAAGTAACTATATTTTCAAAAATATATATAAGTTATTTATTTCGAAAAAACAATTGGTTATGATTTAAAATAAATAATATTGAATTATTCTAGAAATAATTTATTATTTAAAAACTAATTATATTATATTTAATTATAAAATATAATTTTTAACATTACTTTTTCCAACTTTTATAAATAATTCAGTTTTCCAAAATTATCAAGTTATTAAAAATTAGGCAAAACTGAATATAGTTTCGAAAAACTATATTTATAACTTGATAATGTCAAAATACTGAATTATTTATAAAAGTTGGAAAAACTAATGTTAAGACTATATTTATAACTAAATGAAATTTAAATTATTTTTGAAAATAATAAATTATTTATAGAATAATTCGGTATTATTATTTTAAATCATAACCAAATTATTTTTTCGAAACAAATAACTTATATTATTGTTTTCAAAAATATAGTTATTTAATTTTTTTTTAAAAATATAGTTTTTTTTTTCAAATTTTTACTTCTATTTTTATATTATTTTTAATTTATTTACTTTTTGAATGTTTAAATTTTAAATATAATATTATGTTTACGTTATTGAAATTGATTATAAATAAAATATAATTTTGAAAATTAAAGATATTTAAAATTTAATATTTATATTAAATAGCTTTTTCTATAAATAATTTATTATTTTTGGAAATAATTTAAGTTACATTTAGTATAAATATAATTTAACATTATTTTTCAACTTTTATAAATAATTAAGTTTTTTGAGATTACCAAATTATTAAAATTTTAAATTTTTTTGTTTTATTTGTACATTAAATATTTCTTTTTATTTAAATATTATTTTACATATATATATATATATATATTCCTTAATTCTCACCCTTTACAATTGTAATGCCACATATGATGCCTAGTCAACAAAAAATATAAATTAAACAATAAATTTTTTGTTTTTAAATTCCACATCAGCACAACAGGTAACATTTACCTGCTATAGCATGTCACAGGACTATGATATTAACATGTTTCATCGATATTAATTCCAATTAATGTTTCATCAAAACCAGTTTCTGTGTATCTATGGGTTCAATTCCTAATGTAGTTTATTCCTTCTCCCGAATGCAACAAACCGTAGATTAATAAGAATTGCAGGTATCCCTACTCAATAATTAATATCAACTCCCAAAAGCAGTTAAAATTGAAGTTATAAGTCTCCCGACTCGATATCCGTTTATGTTATGAATTCGTTTATCAAAAGTTAGATCTCATTTCCTGAATTTTGAACTAACAAATAAGACATGCAAATTATTTTCCAGATAATCTACAAGTAATAAGCACACGAATTCATAAATAGAACACAAAAAACTAATTAAGAAGAAATAATGAAATTAGAATTAACATGAATCCACAGTTTCGATCAAGCCCTAGGATCAACAGATCTAGCCTAACATATTTGATTGCAAATTCATAGACAATTTTGAAAACAAATAGTTAAAGATGGAGTTAAGTACCGGAAAAAATGCCCTCGACTATGATGATAGAACCCACTTGTGTAGATGGATTGTTCACCTTATTTTTAGCTTCAACGCAAGTGTACGGTGTAGTTTATAGAATAGAGTTAGCAAGGTCGAATCCATAGAGACTAATAAATTACTGTACTAAGTATTGAGATTATAATAGTCTTATTTTTATCTAGACGATCGAAATTGGGTGATTGGTCTTGTAAAAGCAAGACATGAATTTATCCTTAAAAGACAAAGTAAAAGTTGATTGAAAGATCAAGGAGATGAATGGATTACAGGGTTATGGTTTCAGTTAATATCCCCTTTTGTTATCAGATTAGTCACAACCAAAGTTATTATTATTCTTCCCTATAAGACAATCACGAAAGTATTTTATCCTCTCTCTCGAGATGTATGTAAAACGTTGATTGAATTATCTATGCTAGCATCTCTACTCAACATAAGATGTCCAACTCCCAAAAGCACAGAAGATTATAAATCCTCACAAATATTCACAGACTTCTCAATCTTGCAAATATTCATGTCAAGTACTCAAAGGTCTAGTATTGAAACCCATCTCTCAAATTATGAATCAATACATCAAAACAAGTTAAACCAAATGCCTTTTGATAAAACAAGAAATAAAACAGAGTACTCGAATAGTGTTTGAAAATAATACCTTCAATTGCAATTAAACATCAAACAAAAGTATCCATTAATCTACTCCCAAACCCGAGAATCACAAGATGTTAAGCCAGACATAGGAAATAAACAATTCATAGATAAATTATTCGTGTTCATGTTTTAACTAATCAGAAATAAAAGATAATATGGAATGAGAAAACTCAGGGATGTCGATGATCTCTCGATCTATCTTCAATCCTCAAGCGTGTGGTTGCGACCTCGATCAATCTCTCCAATCCTCCGCTAGAAGGTTGCTTTTTTTCTCTGCTTTCTAGGGCAAATATCAGTCTCTTCTTGTTTGGGGCCGCCTCGTCTCTATTTATACTCACATTGGGTCAAAACCTAAGTTAAAAATCGTCAAAACCTGACTTTCCAGTACAGACGCATGGGCCGTGCGCCCCACACACGACCATGTCGTTCGCCATGCTGTAAGAAATGCTGAAATCTTCGATTTACGCACGGGTCGTGCGTCCCACGCATGGGTCATGCAAACTTCCGAATTTTCTTATAGAGTCTTCATAAGAGTTGTAGCCATGTCTCTTAGCTTTCCGTAGCCACTTGAATCAGCTCCATGTCAATTGTTTAGAGAGAGTTATGGCCAAAATACTAAACCCTGGTAGTCTTGAAAATTCCAGATGCGTTTGGACGTTTCTTGAGATGAATCCCCTTGTTGTTTGATCATCCATGCTTCTTTTGAAACACGACTCATTAATATGATTCTAGACTCAATATAGTTGGCCCACAATATGGCTTTGACCACTCAAAGAACTAAAAAACAACATAAAACTCTAGTCTAAAAAGCCCAAATCAATGGTATAAAACCAACTGAACATCTGACTTCTTCTCGATTTGGCTTCCAATTCGGTGTACGCTATCAATTCTTGGTGGTTCTACATCGCAATGCTCATATTTGCCACAGAAATACTCAAAATATCATCAAATTCCAGCAAAATGAGCAAAACTTAATACATTTTCCATTTTATAAGAATATGGCCCATTTTACACAGTTAATGCATGCATGTTAGGAATTTTATTGTTTAGATTTTGATGAATGCCATGTAAAACTTAGAATAGAAAGTTGGCTCCCCAATTCTTGTTGTAAAATGTATTGTAACAATTAGAGAGCCAAGTTGAGTTAAGTCGGCTACGCCTTAACATGCAAGAAGACAATCGAAGACTGAAGGAAGACTCATTGCGAGGCAATTTGAGTATGGAAAATAAGAGTCGCGTAAACTCTGAAGAAGCGGTGAGATGCTGTTGAGTGGAGCATCACCAAGTCAACTCAAGATAAGCCAAGTCTCAAGTTGAAGTGACAAGAGTCATCCAATGATTGGAAGTCGACTCTAAGTCACCTGGGGGAAAGCAAGGAAATGCAAATCAAGTCGAGATAAGCGTAAAAAAGAACCGTTGTAGTAAATCAAGAGATTTACTTAAACAAGTAATATCTCCATACCACCTTTCTTGGAGTGCTCGATCCCAGGAAGCGTGCAAAAGGAATGAACAATGGGAAGCACCACACCGTGTCGAACTACGAAAAGGTGAAAGAACAATTCATACGAGGAAATGGCAATTCCAAGAAGCGCAAGCCAACGACGCAAAGTGACTTTCAAAAATAAGCCTATCTCTTCAACGGGCAAATTTTTGAAAGTTCACCATAAAAGGCGAGGAGTTTGTTTGAGAAGAGTATGCATGAATGACACATACGTGAGATATACGAGCACATTAGAAAAAAATCGAAACACTCTCTCGATCCTCAAGCCTACATTTCAAGTACATCAATCCAACACTTACCCGTGAAGGAAAGAGAACTTCAACTTGATTGAAGAGGAAACCTTTGAAAACAAGGGGTCTACATTCCGGGAAGGATTGTAGAAAAGTTCAAGGTTGAACTAAGTCTTAAGCTTTTGGAGGGCTTCGTGATCAAATCCAAAGAGCTTGAGCAAGTGAGTCAGAGTAGCAAAGCCTGCCTGTGAAGAAGCCGAGTCGCACGAGAATTGGTGAGTGATCAAGGCGTCTCGGATCGAGTCCCAAAGGATCAAGTCATTTGTTGTGATCAAGACTTGTATACGGGATTACCACTCAGAACCGATCATTACTTAGTGGATTCCTCCGGGAGTTGGAGAAGAGATGAGTAGAAGAATTACCCCATCTTGAACCTCTATAAAAACTTTTTTGTGTCATTTACATTTCAACATTTAAATTCTCGCACCATTAATCGCTTATATCTCTTGATAAATTTGCTATCCATTTGATAAAATTATAAGTACTAAATCAAGCTCTAAAATCTTGCTTAATCAAACATAAGGGTGTTAAGTCTTCCGCTAAAAATAAAACCACAGTTGAGTTAAATTATAGCCCGGTGAGTTACTCCATCAATGCTCAATTTGAGTGTTGAGAGATTAACTCTCTTGAGTGACTAATTCGATTGTCCATCAAGGATCTTTGTGTTGAATCAACTCTGTAGATTTAAAAGGACTAAATCGAAAATTTGGTAAGGTTTATTCAACCCCTTTCTAAACCTTACACTTACACCCCTTGGGACCTACAAGTGGTATCGGAGCGGTTGGTTCATTGAACCCTCCGCACCGGTTCTTGAACTAGATCTCCAAACTTTTTCAAAGTGTGCTTTAGTACTTAAATTTTCAAAACCCTTTTTATCATTAAAAGCTATTATCATGGAAGCAAATTTGACACGCATCCCTATGTTCACTATTGAAGAATTTGATGATTGAAAATTCGTATGCAGGCTCATCTATCAAAGATCACATGATGAGATGTGGATAGTGATAGAAGATGGGCCTCTGCAAATATTAAAGGTGAACAAATTGCACATGCGAAGAGTTGCGGTGAAGGAGAAGAAGATGTCGCTTCTCTAGACCGGTCATGGTTGAAAAACCAAGAACCGAATGGACAAATGATGACGAGAAAAAGGTACAACCTGGACAATGTAGCCAAGGACATTCTTTACAAAACCTTGACAAAGCCATGTTCAACAAAGTCAAATCTTGCAAAACGGCTAAGGAAATGGGACAAGTTGACATTGATTTGTGAAGGCTCGAAAGCAAATCAAAGAAAACAAATTATCGTGGTCGTACAAAAATTTGAAAACTTCAAAATGATCTCGGGAGAGAACCTGGATCAACTGGATGCTCGATTCTGAGAAATCACAAATGAGTCATGCACTTGGAAAGGAATATACACGAGAAGGAAATGTGTATGAAAATCCTAAAAAGTCTTCCACCGGTGAATGGGAAATGAAGGTCATGGCACCGAGACATTCCATGGACCTATCAAAGACATCCAACCATGAACTATTCTCGGACCTCAAAGCCTACGAGTTTGAGTGAGAAGAAAAGACCAGGAAGAGACAGTGTACCCAAAACAAATTTGCTCTAATGGTTAAAGATGGGAAGAGAGCCGAGGTCAAAGAAGTCATTGACCCGGAAGAAATAGCCCTAATGGTTAAAAGATTCAACAAGTTCTTTAATAAGAATTACAAGAAAGGAAAGGGTGAATCTTCCGAAGACACTCGGCTCCTCCAAATCAAGGGAAGACATGCCAACCAAGAGAACAGATCATCAAAAAGTTGAGTATCAAAAGTGACAACTCAAGAATGGAAAGAGTGATCAAAAGGTGAATATCTATGGTCTATTGGAAGAAGAAGTGTATGTTGAACAACCTCCAGGATTTGAGCGGGAAGACTCTTGGAGACAAGGTATACAAACTCAAGAAAGCCCCTGTATGGATTAAAGCGAGGCACCAGAGCATGGTATGATACCTTGTCACAATTCCTGGCGAAAATGGATTCACTAAAGGAAAAGTAGATAGAACACTTTTAATTCAAGACAAGAAGAGTATCTTCGCTTGTTCAAATATATGTGCATGGCATCATTTTTGGATCCACTAACAAAGAGTTTGTGTGAAAAATTCTCAAACCTCATGCAAAGTAAATTTGAAATGAGCATGATGGGAGAGTGACATTCTTCCTTGGACTTCAAGTGAAACAATTGGTGAAGGATGGAACCTTCATAAGTCAAACAAAATACACGGAGATTTAATGAAGAAATTTGGTATGGAGGAGAAGTCTTACGTAAAAATACCAATGAACACATCGATCAAAATGGACATGGATGCGGATGGCAAGCACGTAGATCAAACAAGATCTGAGCACTTATTGGATCATTGCTCTATCTCACGGCTAAGCGGGCCGGACATCACCTTTCTTTTGAGGTGTATGTGCAAGATTTCAATCTGCTCCAAAAGAGAGCCATATGGCCGACTAAGAAAATATTGAGATACTTGAAAGGAAGCGAGAAGTAGGTCATGGTATCCAAAGGAAGGTGGATTCAAGCTAATTGGCTATTCGGACTACGACTATCTTTGCCGGATGCAGAGTGGACGGGAAGAGCACTTGAGGCACATGTCAAATCTTTAGAAACAGACTAATTTCTGGTTTAGCAAGAAGCAAAACTCAATAGCCACCTCTGGTGGCGAGAATACATAGGCTGCGGGCAAATTGTTGTGCCCAAATCCATGGATGAGACAAAGTGAGAGACTATGAAGTTGAAGAAAAAGAAATTCCAATCATGTGTGATAACACAAGTGCAATTGCAATTCGAAAATCATGTGTTGCACTCAAGAACAAAACATATTGATGTCGAGATATCACTTTATAAGAGATCATGTTGAAAAGAAGGACATCATCCTGGAATATATCTCAACCGATAAACAACTAGTGACATCTTCACAAAACCACTATGTGAGTCAAGATTTGAAGAACTCAAGCATGAGTTGGGGCTATTGAAGTGGTGGTGACACTCGAGACAAATCAAAGAAGAGAAATGGAAAGAATAAGGAGAAAAGAGTGAAAGCAGGAAGTCATTTCGAAGAAATCACCAGATCGGAAAAGGCAATTTACACCGTCGGTGATAAGCGAGTCACTAAGAGCTGTGAGAAGTAGAGTTAAATCGGCTAAGGGATAAGTGAATAACTTATGAGCAAAGTGACAAAAACGCAGCGTCGTTTTGACTAAGCGGGAATGTTTTAAGGAACACGTCAAGCATAATGATGATGTGTACGCATAATGGCACCAACTTATGACTTTACCAAGTTAGGAAAGCAAATCCACACGGTTCGACGGTGGATTTCGACGGAATGGTGAAGCAGGGGTCCGACGACACCGTGGTGAAGAAAATTTGAGAAGTTGGAAACGTCAGGACTAAAACCGTTTCTAACGCTGGAATATCCGATGACCTATGTGGAGGAGGTCGCACAATTCTACGTGAATCCGAGATTCACGATGAAGGAATCAAGTCATCATTCACGGAAGGAAGCGGTGACTATCATCGCAAGATTTGGTGAATATTGCTCACTACCAGGTGAAGGAGCAAATCGAGATTAAGGAAGCGATGTAAACTTGGGCCGACGCATGGAAAGAGATAGCCAAGTCCGACTTTGCCGATAAAATTATATACACAAAGACAAACAAGAGATCTTGAAGGAGGATTATCATAAATTGTTGGACATAGTTGCCAAATGTATCGACATCAAATTTGGTGACTTTGACCAATCACAAAGGCAAAGCCGATTGTGATAGCTGCAATCATAGAAGAAAAGAAGATAAATCGGGCTGAGTTTATCTACAAATGAATTTCTGCCAAAACGTGGGGAACAAGTCCTTCAAAGAAGATGGCACATTTGGAGGATCCCTCGGGATATGGCCAGTGATTGGCCGGCTATTGGAGGTGAAAGGAGTCCCTCTTAGACATGGGAAGGCTTTCCATGTTAACAAGAGAATGTTGAGCTAACCTGGGCGCTAAGAGCGAGCTTACGCCAATAGAGCCGACACCGGTGAGAATCGGTGACCGAAGATACAAAATGCTTCCTCCCCCCGGTAAGAAGAAAAGCCGCCCCTGTAAAAAGATCACGCCTGCGTGAAAGAAAACCAAACATGCTCCGCCCGCACAGCAGTCAGTCGCTGCCCGGCCCAGCCGTGTCACCCGCCCCGCTGCGGCGGTCGAGAAGGACTCACAAATACCTTCTCCGATCGTCAAAAGGAGGAGAATCGACAAGCCAAGACGGCGGCTCCTAAACAAACACAAACACGCCCCAGCCCCGCCCAAGACTCGAGAGGACACCGCCTCGAACGAGAAATTCCCCAGTACAAACCAGGAGACGAAGAAGACTCGTCAGCGAAGACGAGCAGGAGAAACCAGCCGTAGAGTCGATTACTCACCTAGCACAAATACCTGGGAGACTACCGGAGAAGTAGAGTCTCGGATGTAGTTGATAGTTGATGAAAAGGCCAAGTCTGTTTCAAGGCGATCGTGACAGAGGCAACCGAAGACTGTTGTAGCTCACGGTGAAGCACAAGAAGAACCAGCCCAAGCAGATAGTGATGTAATGATCCTATCTCCACCTTACCCGGACATCCAAAATCGTGCGTGAGTGGAGAAAATGGAAGTTGAGCAAGTCAAGGAACAGTTCCAACGGCCCGAGTTCATAGAAGAAGAAGAACTGCTAAATTTCCTTGGATTAACTCTTGTGCTCCTACGGATGAAGACAAGCGCACGAAATCCTGCAGATCTACAAGGACAAGGAGAGAGAAAAAACAAGTGAAGAAGCCGAAGCACGTGAGAAGGCAAGCACCGCCCTATCTCTCGGCACCCGTAACACACACATCCTCTCCTTGATGTCTTCCAAAGTGACGAGGAACGAGAGAATCTCGCCGCTACGAGAAGAGTTGCAAATGCGGCAAGCATTGCACGAATCAAGAATTCTTCACGAGCAAAGACTAATGGAGGGACCAGGGAGTCCTCCGAACACGGTGAAATCGATCCAATGGGAGTGGTTCAGCCAAATACCTCTGTTGTTCGCTACCACTTCCCCACTCACTCGGAAGAAGCGATAAGGAAGTCGGGCGATGAAAGCGGGTAGTGGGGACCCCAATCGAGCCAACCCCTATTGAAGGTGTGCTACCACCGCCTTACGGTGAACAATCAATCGAAACAAATGAGAGCTTGGAGACGAGTGACCCCATTCCAAGTCACTCGGTGGTGCGCCACCGAGGGGAACTCCCCTCCACTGCAGCAAGGTCGGAGGAAGGCTGAGATGACTCCACAAAGAATGTAGGAGGCGAAGTAGAGAAATTACAATCACAAGAAGAACAATGAAGTTGCCATCAACGAAGCTCAGGCGATTGAGGCTGTCTCGGTGAGGTGCCAATTGCTCGAAGGCTAATGATCTTCTTGATGCAAATCGAGGCACGAGGAAGAGAATACGGGAGTTAACACTGGCGATGAAAGCGCAATCCATGGGGTTGAGACTCCAATGGATGCCATTGTAGAAGACCCTAAGACAGTGACACCTTTGTCGAAAGGGAGGTCCAGTGCCTCGCAGATAAGAGAGAGATGCCGGAGGAAATGAAGGCCCACGGGAGGTTGAGACTTCCGGGGGTAAAGCAACAAGTAGAGAACATCCCTCCCGCAATCATCGACCCATCCGAGAAGGAGATCGGCGCACTTCATGATTCCCAGGACAACCCCGATGTCACTTTTCTCGGGATCGGAAGGCGAAGAAGAAGGCTGAGTCATCACCCATGACAAATCCAAAAGGCTCGGTGCGGATGTTCCAAGCACGAGCAAGTCCGATCCCAAGACTACTCGTCAAGCTTTTAACTTTGATGATGAGCCACCAATGGAAATCTCATCATCGTCCGATGACGCTATTCTTGATAAAGCCGAGGACCGATCTATTGAAATGGAGAAATCGGTGAGACCAACGGCCATTAAGACATTGAGGCTCGCCAGCGGGTCTACTTCATGAGAACCCGGTGAACAAGAGACCACTACTCAAGCTCCTCAAGCTGCAGCGAGATCGATTCCCAAAAAGAACTTCACGCGCACCGCTCATCATCGAAACAGATCCCGATTGGCGGTGATGAATCTTTTGTAGAATCTTTCTCTTTCTCACCGGAGATACGAGAACTCCACGAAGAGTCGAAACGAACAAGCACGCTATTACAAACCAGCTCTGTTCTTCCATCGACACCATTGTTCCGGCTAATTTTGACTTCGATCTTTGTATGGCCATCACCGCAATGAGAAGAATCGGCTAAAGCTCGAGAAGTATTCAAGGCACTCTTTTTTGAAGTTGAAAGGATGGAGAGGCATCGAGGCCTCTTTGGACATGCGATTGGACAAAGAGATGCCACCCTTACGGTGATTTACGAGGCATAACGATTCGGATAAGGGAATGGTGGCAACAAAGAAAAAACAATGTGTGTGGAACAGGTGAGATACTTCAGGACAATTGTTCAACAAGTCTTTGGTGTGGAGAGTGAAAATCGATGCAAAACGGCGAGGGAACACATTGAGCATATGCATGAAGCTCACACCGCCGAGATCAAGGCCGCTACGCGAGCGAGAATGCAAATGATATACGCGTTTGGAAGAACACATGACAAGAAAATTCACCTTCTCATGGTTGAGATGAAGTGATTTGTGAGAATCCAACGCTACTCGGTCAATTCGTGCCGCATACAACGCAGCAGACTTGAAGCGTAACTCAACCATCGAAGACTCGACTTCATGCTTGCCAAAGATGTTCCTGGGGGTTCCTCTATCCTTTGATGATGCCAAAAAGGGGAAGAGGAATACCTTAAAGCAAAGAAAATCAATTTGAAAAGAAAGGAATTGTAGTCGGGAAAATCGGTGAGGAAGTCTTGAAGCGAGAAGAAAGGAAAGCTTGTTGAGGGGAAGGATCAAGCAAATGTAACATTGATGATTGCACAAACCCCCAACAAGGTCATCACTGGTGACATCATAAGCGTAAACTCCCCGTGACTCTGTCACCCAACACTCTTTGTATCTATGGTCGAAAAGAGAAAATCAATTGAAGCGAGGGATGAAGGAAGTGGAAGAAAGAATGGATGCCAGGGTGATGAACATCTTGAAAGAATACGGAGGCATTCCGGTTGACAGAGACACCTATGCCATCTCGGATGTCGGACAGAGCCACGATCGGTCGATGAATTTAAAATGCTCGAGTCCGAGGATACTTTGCAAATATGTCCATGGCTCAAGCTTGGGACTGATCTTGGGAAAAGGGTCTCACGTTATGTGAAGAAGCCGACAGAAGAGACTTAAGCGATCACTCTTGGTCACTCCGCCGGTCACTCAAATTTGGAAGAAGAAGACCAAGACAAAGATACGCCCAGAGGTAGAGGAAGAAGCGGCGAGTGGAGGAAGAAGCTTGGACCAGGCCTCCGCCCAAGAATATTGAATACGTAGATCCGGGAAAGAAAGGAGGGATCTACTGGCCGGGCTTGACCAAGTGGCAAATTTGAAAGTGGCCAAAACTAATGCCGAGTATGCACAAAGAATAGAAGAATAAAACAAGAGACAAACTCGGCTATGGCGGAGAGAGGAAAGAAAGAATAAGAAAAGATGAAGCCGCCAGGAAGGCATGAGAAGAAGAAGAAGAAGCGGTGAATGACGACGAGAAAAAGAGGAGAAGAGAAGAAGATCCGATCAAGATGAAAGAAGGAGAGGAAGGAGATGAAGTGTTCTTTTGTCCAACCCTTCGTGTATTTTATTATGTAAATACATACAATGTAAGTCTTCTCGTAATAAAGGTAGAAATTCTTTAATTTTTGTGAAGACAATTATATGCTCGATACACCGGTAGCTTGATTGTGTTAAGGAACAAGAATGATATGATCAATAAAAAGAATTGATTCTGCGCATACATTCTATGTCAATACACTATCCGTATGTATCATTCTTTGTTTGTATCTTTGAATGATCTAAGTTTTGGCATCATCAAAAAGGGGGAAATTGTTAGGAATTTTATTGTTTAGATTTTGATGAATGCCATGTAAAACTTAGAATAGAAAGTTGGCTCCCAATTCTTGTTGTAAAATGTATTGTAACAATTAGAGTCGCCAAGTATTTGAGTTAAGTCGGCTACGCCTTAACATGCAAGAAGACAATCAAGACTGAAGGAAGACTCTTGCGAGGCGGTGAGTATGGCAAATAAGAGCTGCGTAAACTCTCTTTGAAGAAGCGGTGAGATGCGGAGTGGAGCATCGTCAAGTCAACTCAAGATAAGCCAAGTCTCAAGTTGAAGTGTGAAGAGCCATCCAATGATTGGAAGGCTGACTCTAAGTCACCAGGGGGAAAGCAAGGAAATGTAGTCAAGTCGAGATAATCGTAAAAGAACCGTTTGTAAATCAAGAGATTTACTTAAACAAGTAATATCTCCATACCACCTTTCTTGGAGTGCTCACCCCTAAGCGTGCAAAAGGAATGAACCAATGGGAAGCACCACACCGTGTCGAAACTCGAAAAAGGTGAAAGAACAATTCATACGAGGAAATGGCAATTCCAAGAACGCAAGCCAACGACGCAAAGTGACTTTCAAAAATAAGCCTATCTCTTCAACGGGCAAATTTTTGAAAGTTCACCATAAAAGGCTGAGGAGTTTGTTTGAGAAGAGTATGCATGAATGACACATACGTGAGATATACAAGCACATTAGAAAAAAACTGAAACACTCTCTCAGTCCTCAAGCCTACATTTCGAAGTACATCAATCCAACACTTACCTGTGAAGGAAAGAGAACTTCAACCAGTTGAAGAGGAAACCTTTGAAAACAAGGGGTCTACATTCCAGGAAGGATTGTAGAAAAGTTCAAGGTTGAACTAAGTCTTAAGCTTTTGGAGGGCTTCGTGATCAAATCCAAAGAGCTTGAGCAAGTGAGTCAGTAGTAAAGGCATTTGCCTGTGAAGAAGCCGAGTCGCATCGAGAAGCCTTGGTGAGTGATCAAGGCGTCTCAGATCGAGTCCCAAAGGATCAAGTAATTTTGTTGTGATCAAGACTTGTATCCGGACTGTTACCACTCAGAAACGATCATTACTTAGTGGATTCCTCCAGAGTTGGAGAAGAGAGGAGTAGAAGAATTACCCCATCTTGAACCTCTATAAAAACTTTTCTTTGTGTCATTTACATTTCAACATTTAAATTCCGCACCATTAATCGCTTATATCTCACGATAAATTTGCTATCCATTTGATAAAATTATAAGTACTAAATCAAGCTCTAAAATCTTGCTTAATCAAACATAAGGGTGTTAAGTCTTCCAATGAAAAATAAAACCACAGTTGAGTTAAATTATAGCAACAAAGTGAGTTACTCCATCAACGGCTCGGTGAGTCATTTGAGAGATTAACTCTAATGAGTGACTAATTCGATGTCCATCAAGGACACAGTGTGTTGAATCAACTCGTATATTTAAAAGGACTAAATCGAAAATTTGGTAAGGTTTATTCAACCCCCCCCCTTCTAAACCTTACACTTACACCACTTGGGACCTACAATGCATATCAACTTATTCCATCCACAATTAAGCCCAAATTACATGCAAAAACTCATGCTAATCATGGATCCGTCTTCACAATCTTGAAACCTCGCTCCATGTTGTGCTGCTCCTACATGGCACTACTCGCCGTTTCGCTTCTATTATGCCTTGGTTCCCATTCGTATGACTCCGGTCCCTCCACTTGTTTACTTGTTTTATTTGTTGTTCAGAATTTTAACTAAGGTCGGAGCTTTAAACCCATTTTACACAGTTAATGCAGCCCTCATCCTATGACGGGTCTGAAAGCGAGATTGTGTTTGTGGTTCGGATGCTCTTAGAGCCTGTATGAAGTAGCTCTATTATTCCTATAAGAAGAGCTCTTTAAACCACTCTTTTATCTCTTTAAAATGCCTTAAAAGAAGATATAAAGCCCCAAAAGTAACCCTTTAAAGCAGTAACTCATAGCTCCATAACATCTATAGCTCATAGGCAATAAGGATAATAGATCGGTAGGGGCTTACTGCATTCCCTCGTCTGACTCTGGAATGATCGCCCCGGATGATCGCTTCACTTGTTTGCTCCTTCCATCCTTTGGATGTCATTCGCTGCGTTTCGCTTTGCTCTTTTAGTCCCAATCGATGCGTCTTCGTAGTTGAAAGAGGTCTTGTGTTGTTCTTTGTTGTATTATGTATTTTCTCTCTTTGATGTATGTTTTATCTCTAAGATTTAGTATTTCCTCTAAAATTTGTGTCTCCATTTTAGGGTTTGCTCTTTCTTTTATAGATACCTTGAGAGATCCCTGGTAGATTCCCGATGAAATTAGGAAATAAATCAACCCGGGAACAAATTGCACGGTTGTGTCATTTTACACGGCCAGACGGTGTGAATGGTGTATATCTCTATTTTGGCTTGAATCATTTCCAACGGCCGTGTGGTTTTACATGGGTAGACCATGTAAATTGTCTCTAAAATCCTATCCTCATTCAAGTCTCACGGGTGTGTAAAATGGCATGGAACAAATCACACGGCCGTGTAAAAATACACAGACAGACCTTGTGGTTTGTACTTTGTCATTTTCTTAGCGTATTTGATCGTCTCTTGACTTTCAACATTTTTATCCGGGTCGTTCCACTGATATCTTTTCATAATTAGCTTTGTTACTTGCAAAAGAATACAAGAATACGTAGTACCACGCCCAACAAAGGAAACTAACCAAAACACACTAAATATTCATGCAAATGTATCAAATATATATACAAATAAGCTCGGCCGTATATCTGTTCTATCATACGCCCCTTGATACAAATATATATGAACATATATTTCACACTTATCAGTAGACAGAGGAAGCTCGGCCGATATCCTGTTCTATCATCTATGCGTGTTACAAGCAGATGGAGTTGGATATGAATTAACGAAGGAGAGTATTACATTACATGGGTTTAGTGGTATAGAAATGTATCCAATTGGAGAAATCATCTTACATGTGGCCCTATTGTCGGCACCGCATCAGAAACTCAAGATGGTCAGAATTTTGGTTGTTAAAGCCTTGTTAGCTTATAACATTACCCTCAGGGGACCCTTAATGCATTTTGGGCTATGGCCTCCACTTATCACATGAAGTTGAAGTTCCCAGTAGGAGGAAGCATATGGGAGGTGGAAGGAGATCAGCTCATATCCATTTCATGCTATGTTGAGACTATTAAGATGGGTGAAAGGGAGAATAAAAAGATAGCAGAAAGAAACTACAAACCAGGACGCAAAAAGTCTAAAAAACTCATAAAGTTGAATGGACCCGTAGACACCAGCATACCACTGCACAAAGAACAGATGATGATAGATTTGGTTCCATGTGACACCTCAAAAACCACATGCATCGGGATCCAGCTGGATACCGACTTCATGAAGGCGTTGACAGAATTGTTGAGGACATTTGTGGATATTTTTGCATTTTCACCACAACAGTTGGCAAGTATTAAGGCCAATCAAACAAAAGCGAAGACATTTTGGGTATGAGCTATATAAGATCATCTAGCAGGAAGTTAGAAAGCTCTTAGATGCTGGGCACATACGTGAGATACAATTTTCGGAGTGCTTGTCAAATGCAGTGATGGTACCTAAAGCAGAGGGAAAATGGTGAATTTGAATCGATTTTAAATATTGAACAGGGACCACCACCCTTTGCCAATGATACACCAACTAGTGGATTCCACGGTGGAGTGTGAGTTACTAAGTATAATGGACACTTCGCAGGGGTATCACCAAATACCACTTGCCCTAGAAGATAAAAAATGAGTGAGCTTCTTCACATCCACCAACACATATTGTTATATGGTTAAGCCATTTGGTCTCAATAACGCAAGAGCCACCTACCAACACCTGGCGGATAGGATGTTTTCAAACAAGCTTGGGAGAAATATGGATGTGTACATGGATTATATGTTGGTAAAAAGCAAGAAAGTGGACATATATCGCAGATCTCAAGGAAACCTTCAAGTCATTACAGGAAATACGGGATGAAAACCCAACCAAGTGTTCCTTTAGGGTCAGATCAGGCAATTTCCTGGGATATATGGTAACGAAAAAGTGGGTTTAAGTCAATCCAGAAAAGTTAAAGCCATGTTAGATATGAAAGCCCCAACGGGAATTGAGGACATACATGTGTTAACAGGTTGGGTTGCGGTGCTGAGCAGGTTCATGTCCAGATCTGCAGAATAAAGCTTCCCTTTTTTCAAAATCCTGCGGAAGGGCATGCGGTTTGAGTGGATCCAAGAGGCTAAAAGGCATACAATGATTGAAAATATTATTTGGTTGAGTTACCCCTGCTCACTAAATCAGTACAGGGGGATCTGATCCTATACATGTGAGTAGGAGAAAGAGCATGCAGCTCGGTATTGCTTCGGGAAGAAGAAGCGCAGCAGAAACTGGTATACTATGTGAGCAAGTTATTCCAAGGAGCCGAACAATGATATTCAAACCTAGAAAAATGGGTGCTAGCATTGGTGGTGACAGCGCAAAGGTTAAGACCATACTTCTTAGCACATAAGGTCCAGACGTGCAGTAACCTACCACTAAAGTAAGTATTGGGCAAGCTAGATGCGTCGGGAAGAAGGTGGTATAATGGGCAATCGAAATGAGCGGGTACGACATAGAATATCAAGAAAAGACATCTATAAAAGCACGGACTCAGAGACTTCACACAGGAAATGACAAGGCCAGCGGAGCCTAACACCATATGGCTTTTTCATGTAAACATGTCTTTTACAACAGGGGGCGGAGTTGGAAAAATCTTAACCACACTTGGAGGGGAGACCTTGGAGTTTGCAGTCAAGTTTGAGTTCAAGGATTCGGACAATGAAGTTGAATAAGAGGCATTGATTAAAGGTATGAATATGGCAGCTAACATAGGAGTTAGACAACTAATTGAGTATTTAGATTCGCAATTGGTTATGAATCAAGTGGCAGGCAACATCAAAACCAAAAAAGAAAGGATGAAAATGTAAGTGAATCTAAATTCGGGCTTTGAATTATTTGAGTTGCACCACATCTCCCAAGCGGAAAATTGTCGGGTTAATTACTTGGCCAAAGTAGCATGATCGATCGTAGATTGCACATCCAGAAACATCATGTTAATGAGTTTACAGAAAACCAGGTTAAAGCAGAGGTACTTGAAGTAGAGGTCAGCCTACTCATACGCAAGTCTGCTCATTTTTGCCTCATATAAGAGGAGTTTTACAAATGATACTTCATGTTATCATACTTACGATGCTTCTCTGAAGAAGATGACCAATACGTACCTATGGAAATTCATGAGGGGTGTTGTTGTGATCATGCTAAGAGGAGGGCAACGGTAGGAAAAGCTTTACGTGCAGGATACTTCTGGCCACGGATGAAAAGGCAGGCACATGAACTAGTCCAGCATTGTGAAAAATGCCATTAACATGCACCACTGATCCACCAATCGGGTGAGGAGATAACTGCCATGAGCTCACCATGCCCATTTTCACAATGATGGATCGACATAGTAAGGTCATTTTCCCAACCCGCAGGGCAGCAAAAGTTCCTCCTGGTGGCTGTAGATTATTTTAGTAAGCGGGTGGAAGTAGAGCCATTAGCAAAAGTCACATAGCTAAAAATAATGAGTTTTCTTTTCTAACAGATATATTGTAGGTGCAGCGTACCTAGAGTATTACTTTTGGATAATGGAACCCAACTCAATGGTGCCAAGATCCAAGCATGGTGCAAAGAAACGAAAATCAAGCAAAAGTTCGCCAACGTAGCCGATCCATAAGCTAATGGGCAAGTGGAGGTGACAAACAGGATTATCATACAGGGTATCAAGGCAATAATGGAGAAGGTAGGAGAAGCATGTTTAGATGAGCTACCTAGCATGCTGTGGGCATATTGGACTACACTCAGGTCAACCACGGGCGAATCACCATTCAACCTAGTGTATGGGGCGAAACCGTGATTCCATCGTAGATTGGTATGGAAACCCATGGGATTGAAGCCTTTAATACAGAAGCCAGTGAGAACGTGATGAACAAAGCCCTGGACCTGATCGAGGAAAGAAGAGCTGCAGCGCATGTCATGATAGAAAAATACAAGCGGCAAATCCAAGTTGCATGCAATCAGAAAGTATGAGCTAGGCAATTCCAGATAGGGGGTCTGGTCTTATGCAAGGCCGATGCATTGAAGGCGATAGGAAAATTGGAAGCTCATTGGGAAGAGCCCTATAAGATCTTCAAAGTATTCCATGTGGGGCGTATGGATTAGAGGACCTGAATCAAAAGAAGTTGCCTCGCTCATGGAATGTTTGTCATTTGAAAAGATTTTACCTTTAAGTATTACTTGGTTTAATATGATTTTGTTACTTAGGAGTGATTCTTAGACATTCATCTTACTTTAAATCCGTTGCTTCAATAGTATGTTTGTTAATACATTTTTATTTGATTATCGTGTATTACCATCTAGTTTCCACATTGGATCCCGCAACAGTCGCATAACTTGGCCTTGAACAGATTCAAATCTAGGCCAGGTGGTACACGAACTTGGCTTTGATTAGCGTAAAAGTCGGGCCACGTCACACCTGCTCCACCTGGTCTTGAACAACCTCAAAACTAGGCCTAGGTGCACATTAACTTAGCCTTGATCAGCGTAAGAGCTAGGTCAAGTCATACATGCACAACCTATTCTTGAACAACTTCAGAGTTGGGCTAAGTGGCACATGAACTTGGCCTTGATCAATGTAAAAGCTGGGCCAAGTGAACTTACAACAAAACGAAGGTACGTGCATAAATAGAAATAGGTATCATAGCAAGAAAAACGTAAAATAATTACAAATGCCTATGCTTTTACAACATATAAGCCCCTACTGGGCGTGGGAAGAACTATCTAAAGTTGGGACGCTCTGTCGCTCTGTCGCATCTCCTTCAGTTTTCCCTGAAGACTCTGGAGGGGCATCTACCTTATCCTCCCAGCGAGGTGGAGGGCAACAGCAAATGTGGGCTGCCACCAAGCAAAACTCATAGGCTCCTCGAGGTTTCCCTGCTATGATGAGGGAGTAGGAAAGTTGCTTTCAGCATCCATGATATCCATAGTGCTAGAGAAGGAAGGAGAAGCCATCTTTTGTTTACGCCCCTTCAAACGGCATGTGGAAGTACTCTAGAGCTGTTGGAGCCATGCATACCGGATAGGCACAAGATTGATGGTAACACTTTAGCAGCTGCTGCCTGTATGCATCCATCATGGTTTTCCGCTCTAGACTTCCTTCTATTGCTCCACTGACGAATATTTGAATGAATGACTCTTCCCGGAGTTTGGTCATCGACTAGACGATTTTCTCCGTCTTCAGTTTAGCTACCTCCTATTGTAGGGTCTTATCTTTACACGGTGAGACATTCACGTTCTCTCTCAGTCAAGCCACCTCTACAGTAAGGTCAGATGAAGAGTTGTTTACCCCACGTCGGACCATGTTTATCAGGACAGGAAGAGCCTGGGGCAAGAAGAAATCTATAGGATAAAGACAAAGAAGAAGAAGAATAAAGTAGTTGGATACTCTTGGGCGAACGCAAATGAAATACCTTGCACAGATGCATGACACTCATGTGAGCCTCCTGATTTGAAGGCAGCTCAGTCATCTTTTCCCTATCCATCACTGGAATTTGCACCTCCATGAAAGGCAGAAACATGGATTCATCAAATCAACTTAGTAATAACGATAGACCACCACCAGTTGTAGCCTCATCTGCATGAGGCACGGGGCATTTAGAGGCGTTGATAGGGGGCAAAGATTCGCAACCCATTTTACCAAGTCCCTATGGGGGCCAAGGCAGCTGCCCAAGCAGGAGGAGATTCAAAAGACAATAAAACGGCTGGAACGGCAGTCGAATGAAGCATAGGGGAGCCCTCTGGTTCTCCCCCGGTGGACCACAAAGGAGCAATAAATTCCTACCTATATTAGCTATGAGAGATCTTTGGAAGGGCTCCGACCGAAATGGAACAAAAGTTGTGCACATGAGCACATCCAGGTCATATTGTAAGGTTGGGGGTCCATTCATCCAATAACTTAACCTAGTGTTCCTGAGAAGGATGATTTCTGGGGAGCTTATCCTGCTTAGGAGTAAGGTTGGTCCCTTCAGTAAGAAAGCCCTAGGGCTGATAAAAAGTTGGAATAACTACTTCCACCTCAAGTTCCAAATGAGGATGTACCAAAGCAGAAGTATAGGGGACTACCACGGTACGCCAGGGTCCCTCGAATCCAGCCCACCAAAGCTGGACTCATCAGTGGTCTCGTCCCTCAAACCATCAGAGGGATGGAGATACCTCCTGGATCTAGAAGGTGAGTGAGCAGGATAACAGTAGTTGGTACATACGTATTCTAAAGAATGAGAAGGAGATAGGGCAACCCTGAAGTCTATGGGATCTAGGTGCTCAGAGGAGGAATGGTTGCCAGAGTTAGAGAGACCATCTAAGATGGTATAAGGAAAAAACAAAACAAAGATGGAGAAAGAAGAGGGAAACAAAATAAGAATCAGGAGGTGAAGGAGTGGCATGTAACCATTCGAATAAGTAGAAAGATAGAGGACGGAGTGGCAAAGACGATGATCGAAATGGCTGGTGCAACTACCATGGAGAGGAGTTGGAAAAGTGATGGATGCGCTGGAGACAAAGAACAATGATTTTCTCAGAGAAATGGTAATATACAAATTGACACTGGTAATTGTGGGAAAAGGTTATATGATGCCCTTGAAGAAAGGTATAGGGGTGACTTCCCCATTGCTGTGGGATGTAGCGTTGGATAAAAAACATTGAATTCAAGCAATGATATGTGGACAGGTGTAGGGCACGGATAGGAATTTGAAGTGGCAGCAAAATGAAATGGTCAAAATTGAATAAATAAATGGCGTCATGATGAGTGCGCTTTTTGAGGTAAAGATGGGACTTGTGTAAGCATTATATGATTGGTTGTCCTACTCTACTTGAGCATCCTCTTGCTCAAGGAAAACAGGAGGGACTAGCTGATATAGCATGCACTGGGCTGGATTGGTAAGGCCCAAGTGGACGTGGCCCAGGTCTAATGGTCAGGTCTGGATAGGCCGACCTGGAACAAGGACTAAGTATGGGCCAAGCTCCTATCAAGCCTTAAAAAGTCAATTGCAGGGCATGTGGCCCGCGGATCTGGGAGGTACGTACCTAGATTTGAGGACATTAATAGATTGGATGTATCTAGTAGGAGTTTGAATCCTATTAGGATATGGTGCATGTACCTATAAATATAAATTCCTAGGGATGTATCCCATTCATACTTTATATTCTTATTACTTTACAGTTTTACCCTTCAGTCTAGGATAACCCGATTTGACTTGAGTGTCGGAATGTCTTTGCTGGGATTCTTCCTGGTGCTTTACAGGTATGATTCGTAGTTGAGATGGAAGATTCATGGAATTGAAGGGGAGTTTTTGGTGACTGATCTTATCAGGTACATCACACATGAAATTTGCAGTAACATTGATAAATTTCTAAACGCCATCCTTCCCATATTTATATGGACAAGAAGAGAAAGAAAACATAGAAATCATCACACATTCATAAGGTATCCTGAGTAGTTCGGAAAAATAAATGTTCATGTAACAAGGCCGCGTGTTCTTCGACCAACCAGAGCTGGTGTGGGCCCCTACCTATTCCCTAAGGCAAACGTGGGGCAGTCTCGATGTGCTCATCAGTCGGCTTCACGCCACCTACAAAGAGAACGATGCCTCGTTGGAGACAAAATCTTTGCTAATGGCGCGATAAGGTTTTATCTGATGGAGGTGAAAGAAGAGGAGGAAGGCTAATGAAGGGATATTGGCCTCCAATATGTTTTTTTTTTTGTTGGTTGGTTTGGATTTGGGTGTTGGGTTTCGTCTGAATTTGACCCATGAGACGGTCTCACATGAGACTCACTCGTTAGTTAGAACTTGACATGTATTACCTTTAACTCAAAATTCATCGAGTCTAACCCGTAGAACTAAGAAAATTCTGATATTTGTTTTGTTTGTATTTGTTTATACTTAACAAAAGTCTTAAATTTACACACACAATGTCAACAAAATATACTATACACACCGGATATTCGTACGTTCTTATACCCAACAACTAAAACATAATATAGATTAAGAATGATTATGTGAAAAGAACTATATTTACAATTATTTAAGAGAAAAAATAAATTGTCTGGTAACTAACCGACTAACTCAAAATAAAAATAAGAGATAATTACATTTAACCACCCCAACTTTACCCTTTTTATACTTTGCCCCATAAACGTTCATTCGCGACACTTTGCACCCTAAACTATGAAAATTATTACACTTCGCCCCTTATGGACAATTTTGCCCCTAGGTTTTATCATTTTAAAACAATAGCTCAAGTTATCCCTTTAAACTCTATTTTGTAGCAATCTACTACATAATAATAAATTTATTGAATTAATCATTAAACATGAAAATTTTTCTCCATAATCAATTTGTTTTTCGGATTTTTCGAGAATCGAGAATTCTTATTTTTTGTCACTTGTTTTGTTCGTGGCATTGTTACACCTACTTAGATCCAGTCTCTATTCAGAGGTTTTAGATGGATCATGTCAGGTTTCCAGCCTATAAACTCAACAGGACATACTTTAATCAAAATTCTCATTTCAAGTATAAATCCGTATACAAATTAGGTCTATTATCTGAAAATGAACATAGTCCATTACGACCATATCAGGCCCAACATGCTTCCGTAAAATTAATAAATCCCTTAAAATGCATACCTTCTTTGGCCGAAACAAAGACAGGGTGAGATGGCTCATAACACCACCAATCGGAAAATTATCGCCCCGAGATCTTTTGACAAAACGACTCCTCAGCTATTTCAACCTCACCCTCGGGAAGATGATCTACAAGTTATCCGACTCCTTGTAAACTGCTCAAAGACCTTGGTTCGTTTCCTACTCCGGGAGTATAAGTAATTCTTAAACGGGATAAATTAATAGTACATTATGAACACATGTTGAAGCAGAAAGCCTCTTTTTATTAAGAACTTATAGAAATATTTATTACATTAGTAATCTCCTTTTGGGAGGAGAATACTGGTTTAGCCTCTCATAGCTGAGGCTTGCACTCGTAAATACATAAAACTTAAAACTAAAACACTCAAAATATTACAAATTTTTCACTCAGATTTTATTGTAAGAAAACTAAGGAAAATGTTCGATGTCCCCCAGCCTTCCTTCAAATCCTGCATTTTATAGAGGTAAGTCCCAGGACTTCAAAGGCGGACTTCAAATCTTATGGCGATATATATGGCGTCCATGCTTACGTCATATCCCACATTATGCCTCTTGACTAGTTTTCTTTTTCTCCCATGTGACTCGGCCCCATGTGATGTTTGTCGGGGGAATCTTTTAAAAATTTGGTTTACGTGGTCCCCAGGGATAACGCGTCTTGTGAGTCGGGCCCTTATCTTTTCTAGCTGCATAATCTTGTCGGTCGGGTTTGGGTCGGAATCCTTTCCCAAACTCGGGTTCTTTTGTTCGGGGCACGCTTGACAGATCCGGTCGACCCAACGGCCAACATGCGCCATATTACTGAGAATATCAGGTAAGTTTCTTTGCTTGCCGGAATCTTGTTTTCCAGAGAATTTCTTTTGGTCTCGAAGAGTTCTTCGCAAACCCCGTGGTTGATCCGGTCATCGAATTCAAAAGGAAAGATCCATTCGACGACGGAAGAACTTGAATGGATATTTGACTTTGTCCATTTCGATTAGACAAACCCAAAGACCCCATGCTCATCCGGGTAGAAGCTTTCGTCTTGAGAAAATGCCCCTACTAACATCGGTCCTTCTTAGGTGAAGCCGCTTTAATGTATTTTAAAGCATTTCCATCCGGTCTTCTTAGCTTGATGAAATGAAAAGCTTCATTAAAGCCTCTCTTTATTTGGTTCAGAGCGACTGATAAAATACGGTTCCAAAATATCTCCTCTCGCCAAGTGTGGATTATTGGCCCAGGTCTCGTAAATGGCGCTTCTCTAATCCATTTCGGTAATTTTGAAATTTCTCGGGAATCTGGTGACACAGTAGATAGATTGAAGCTAAAGCTCCAAAAGTATACCATTCTGCATACTTCATTTGGATGACTTCCTGGTTTCATCCAAATCTCTGGATACTTGCCCGAGATATCAACCATTGTTTTCTCCGGGTTAATACCTTGTCTTGTAACTAGTTTCTCCCATTGCCGTTGATATACTGCATAGGAGAAATCTTAATCTCGTCAATTTGAACCTTAGATTTGCACTGTGGCCAAGATTCAACTCTCCCTCTTTTACCCCAGAGGTCTTTGGGTTGACTTGAAGACTCGGGTTGTGACACCAGGAGCTTCAACATTGTTCTGATTTTGTACTCCCTCGGGGGATGCATCACTGCAACACTTGTGATTATGGTACTTGAATCCATAACCTCCGGGTTAGAGCCCCGTACTCTCGGCCCCTTTTTGCACCGTAGAAGATGCGGCCTGGAAGAGAGGCCCTTGCACCGCTAAGAACAATTGTCCTTGAGCGAACCGGCATGCTCGTATTTGACTAGAAACAGTTTCTGGTCACCTGTTAAAGTCGCCCAACAACTTCACGCATTGAGACATAACGCCCCAAAATCTCGTTCTAGACTCTCCAGGTTTTCCCGAGATGTCTTACTCGTTTAAGGACCTCACAAAGAACGCGCGTCCTTCCATCTCGTGTCAAGAAATCGCAAGAATATTTTCATGAGATTTTATAATGACAATATCATAATCATAATATTGACACTCGGCTTGCCATCTAAGTAATCGAGCCTTTTCTCGGTTTTGATTCAATTTTGTTTTTTAAAAGCCTTGACACTTGAATTATCAATTTTTAAAGTAAACATTTTAGGCGGTAAAAATAGAGGCCATTTTTAAAAGCCTTTTCGATCGCAAAGAATTCTTTTCGTTAATATGCCACCGAGTTGCTTCACTAGGGGTGAATAAACCGCTACTGAGATCTCCGCATGGCACTTCCTCGTTTGGTGTGACTTTCGTAAGAACGGGCCGCCACCAATCATCATTGGCATCCGTATAAAGAACCGATTCGTCTCTCTTGGGAATTGCAAGCTTTGGAAGCTTTTTACAAACTTCTTTAAGTTGCTTAATTCCTTCTTGATGTTCATCTTCCCATTTGAATCTTTTTGCATCTTTTTTTAAGTAATGGGCTAAACACCTTCCGTAGTATGCTAGATTGTTAATAAACATTCCGCCAAAATTAACAACTCCCGAGAAAACTCGGGAAAGCTGCTTCTTGTCTTTTAGTGTATCCGGAAATCCTCCGTATCTTTTCCACAATATGATTCTGTAGAATAATTCAGATTCATCGATTTCAATTCCGAGGAATTCAATCTGTCTTGTTGCGATTACCGCCTTCTTTTCCGAAAGCACTAATCCTTCTTTGTGACAAACATCTGAAAATATTTCCAAATGTTTGAGATGCTCCTTCATGTTTTTTGATGCGATTAGAATGTCGTCGATATACACGAACATGAAACTGAAATAATCTTTGAAAAGATTATCCATCTTTCTTTGATATATCTGGGGTGCGTTAGCCAATCCCATAGGCATCACGTTCCAAATATAGTGTCCTGTGGTGTAGAGAAAGGCTGTAAACTTCTTACTTTCTTCCTCCATCTTAATCTGGTAGAATCCAGACTTGCAATCAAACTTTGAGAATATCTTGGCACCTTTGATGCAGTTAACCAGATGTTCTCTGCTTGGGATATAGTATCCGTCGAACTCCAAAATGTTATTAATCCCTTTGTAATTAATAACAAGTCTTGGCTTTCCTCTTTTGATTTCTCCATGGTTTCTGACTAAGAATCCTGGACTACTGTATGGAGAAACTCCTGGTGAAATTAACTTAAGGTCAAGATGTTCCTTAAGTATCTTTTGCATATCCTCACGATCTTCCTGGTTCATAAGGATTGGTTTGAATCTTACGAACTCGTACACATTTCCAGGTTTAACCTTTAAGTAAGCTTTAAGCTCGTTCTTATCCCACCAAGCCAAAGGATCTTCATTGTAATTCCTTTGGATTTTCTTCTTGATATCCTCGAGTGATATTTGTTCCTCTATGGTTACATCACTCTGTGGATTCTCCATTAGACTCATCCATAATTCTGCAATGGCTTCTGGAGTGACTCTTTCTTCTCCTTGTACTCTGAATGAATACAAGTTATTATCCCATATCTTTTGATCCTTCTGAATGGAACCAAATTGTCTATAGGATAATAAAGCTTCACCAAATTTCCTTCGATCCGCCATTTTTGGATTGCGAAGTTTGGCTTCATCATCACCACGCTTGCTGCAAAAATTAATAGGCATTTTTCTGTAAAATGCTTCCATGATCTCGGACAATAATCTTATGATCACATAAGGTTGTGAAAATAAGTCTTCTCGTCTCGTTCTCTTGTGTGAATCGCTTGAATGTCCTCTTGCTCCGCATGTCCAGCAATTACAGTCTTTGAAACTTTCATTTGCTCTGGTGTGAGCACGCCCGAAAGTTCTTCTTCCCGGATTTCGGTACTTGCTTGATTAGAACCCGATGATGAGGCTCTACTCCTGCTTGGTCTTTGGTCTTTGTCCCGATTTTGTAACTTCGGGCCTTTTGTTTTGACAAAACCTTCTAGGTCTCCATGAAGACCTACTTCTTTTTGCTACTTCCTCGGCGGTATGGATGGCTTCGCTCCTTCTTCCTTTTGTGCCGCCTTGGTTGACCCCCCCACCACTGTTGGGATATCATAATCTATGCAACATTAGAGGAACTGCTTTGTTAATTCCTCTTAATCTTTTGTAATTCTTGTGTAGAGCTGCTTGGTAACACCATTCGAGATAACTTGGCCTTTAGGAAAGACATTTTTAAGCCACGTTTCTACTTGACTCCACCCTTGTATTCCACGATAAGCATTTCTCTCCGGGGACTCGGAATTTTGGCAAAGAATAGCCGTGCAACTTCTTTTCCTCAATCTTGGATTTCCACCGTATTCGGTGAACAACTTGATATATTCGTCAATATGACAAATATCCAAGAACTCAAGGCTATAGAGGGCTTGTTTATATTTCTTTCTTTTTCATCCTCTAATCCTCGAAATAACCCGTACCGATGAATTGGATTTTGAATAGTTTTGCCATACCATCGACAATTCCTTTAAGTGATTCCCCCGATGTGACCGAACTTTTAAATGCGGCATCGGTCATATCCCGAGCAATCTTCACCGATCCTTCAAGACTCATTTCAAGGAGTAAAATGAATAAATCCTTTGTAAGATCGAGGGTTCTGTTTGAAATTCTCATAGTCAAGCCCATTCATCAACGAGAACTCTTGTTTTTAAAATTTGGGATGTCCAGATTTAACATCAACCCATACGAATGTATTGGGTCGAGGTACGATCTCCCATAAGGCGTCGATAAACATTCGGCCTTAGGTATGTTGTCCGGTTCCCATAAGAGGTTTCAACCTCCTGTCCCCGAAAGTGGATCACTCCCGGTCGTGAAATCCCCAAAGATGTGGCATCCCTCTCCCCGAGCTCCATGATGCGAAACTGCACTTTCTTCTCGACGTTAGGATTAATGGTGGCGGTGGTGGTGGAATTGGTCTACCTTGTGGGTCATAGGTAACCAAAGCGATTCCTCACTGCGTTCATCTTTAAATCTACAATACCTAATCCCGCGAAGGATTCGCGCCAGTCGTGTAGATCTTTAAAATTCATCTTTTCCATATCCATCTTTTTAATTTTTGATGGATTTTCCTTTGATTAGAGCAATGAGCTTCTCCTCATCTCTGTCATCTTTCGTATAACTTCCGGTTGGTTTCCTTTTTGGTGTAAATAGGGTACCGTCCCAAAATCAATACGCGTTTCCTTCCTCCGGATGAACTCGACTGTCCTCCAGGTTCTTAACGCGTTTCAATATCATGAAGGAGTTCAAGAGTTTCTTCGATATTTCACCATCGTCTCCATCCACAGTTCTCGATCCGATGAACTTGTCCAGTAGATGACTATGGCGGTTGCCATAATTCTCGCACCGTCTTTTGGATTTTCTAAGATCTTGGAGATCTTAGATTTGTCTCTGAAGTATCTCGTTCCAATCCGGTACTCCATCGGGAATCATTGTTCGATGGGAATTTTCATGAACCGTTTCTTGAAGGTTTACCAAGTGAACATATAGTGCGGTTAAGCATCCGTAAGCGCTATAATATTCTCGCTCGCATTTTGCATTGCCTTAAGGTTTCCCATCGGCTCATGCATTCCTTTTCTTCATGTTGGTATTCCCAATATGAAACCTGGTCAAGGTGTTCTTGTGCCTACATCATCGTCAATATTTGACGATATGTCTGTAAGGGTACATCTCGGACATCGGTCCGGATCCATAATCTTGGAGTAATTTCTCCTCACCAATTGTTAATTAGATAAATATAATAAATTTAACTAAAAGTTCTTAATAAACCTAGGCTCTGATACCATTTTCAAGGATCGCTGGACCATGAGGAGTAAAATTGAGAATTGCAAAGAAATTTATAGACTAGGTGGTAAAGTGCAACAACTTCAAAGTTTAGAGGGTAAACTAAAAACCAACTTTCATGAAACTAGGGGTAAATCTGGAAATTTAGGCAAAGTGCAAAATTTCGTAAAGTTTAGGTGGCAAAGTATATCGTTTCAAAGTTGAGGGGCAAAGTGTAAAAACCTGAATAGTTTGGGGTGTTAACTGTAATTATCTCTAAAAATAATAACTAAGTATATATTTAAAAAATAAATAAGATATATACATAGGTTCTGGGACAACTCCAGTGGGATCCGTTACACACATGGGATCCACAAAGTTTTGGAAAGTTGACCCAATACCATTTTATGGCCTGGTTGTACAACTTTCAAAATTAGCCTGGCCCGACAGGTCGGCCCAGTAAAAGTGGTCAGATCAGACTTCATCCCATTTGGCCTGGCCCATTCAGTCCGAAACACTGGGGCGACCCAACTTTTTATGGGCTCCAAAAATAGTGATCCGACCGCTATTTGGCCTGGCCTGATTTTTCCTCTTAACTCAGCCCGACCCATTTAACAACTCTACCTGGTTGGCCGGATTTAGGCTCATTCTAACAGATTATGAGTCGGAATTTGAACTCATCTCATTATCATTCCTAATATAAATATTTAATAGTAACTGCGAAACAGTACCTGTGTAGTCACATAGTCGTATTGATAATTGTAACAATACATGTGTAGTCACATAGTCATATTGATAATTGTAACAATACATGTGTATCTTTTTGTCTCCAGCTTTATAGAAAATTTACACAAACTAACTATAGAGGATCCATTTCCCACTACACAGGGCGGACATACGTTGGTGCGGAGGGGGGCCTGTTCGTCCACCCACCCCCCCCCAAAAAAAAAAAAAAAAAAAACAAAAAAAGGACATTTTATTATTAAATTTTTATTTGTATATATTGGGAAATTTGTTCTGTTAAAATAATATTTATATCAATTTTGGATCTCATGATCTTTGGGTTCCCAATTTGCTGATAAAAAATTCCAAGCGTGCCAAAACCTATATATTTTAAAATTAGTGGGCCTATATTCTTTACACACTTCAAGTTCATATTTCAATACATCATAATGTGTATATTAATATTTCAACTTTTGTCATTTCAAAAAAAAAAAGAAAAAAACGGCAACTTTTGTAGAAAACTTACTTGTTTTTCTTATAAAGTATTGTCGTGATATGCAAGATAGACTTTCAAAATCTTAATATAATATGATTGTAATTATATATTTTGATATGCTTAATGATGAGTATTGTATTGTATTTAATATAAAAATATAAGGTTTTCCTAATTTTATTATTATATTAAAGAAATACTAGATCTTCCAAATGTTGGCCCCCATCGGTGTTGAATCCTGGCTCCGCTCCTGCCACTACATACGTACTATCAATATTCAATTTTGTCATAATCACCAAATTATTGACAGTTACAATTTATTACAATTTTGTTATTATTATACTTATAAATAATAAAAAAAGAAAGTTAAAATCTTAGCCTGTGATTGGATATACTTTAATTTTGAAAATTTCTTTTCTACTAGAGAAGAGTATAAAATTTTTGTTAGGGAGAATATTTTTTTTTCTGGGAGATGTGAATGAATATAGAATGGAAATGTAATGATGAAATATGTTATGATGTAGAAAAGTAAAATAATGATTATTAGTTAAAAATATGTGAGTCAGTGAATAGTGAAATATGTGAAATTGTGTAATAATAATTTATTTTTTGGAAAAATGGGTAGATGTGATAGGCGTAAGAAAAAGTAAAGAAAAAGTGGGAGTGAGTGAATGGTGTAATTTTTGAGAATTTTGATAAACAAACACACATTTTGAGTTTAAAAAAAAACTTTCTCTAGCTAAACGAAAATTTGAGAATTTTTCTAGGCAATCACAGCTTTACCACTTTGTTTATTTGGTATTTCAGTTTCAATTATTTCGATAAGTCTTCATTCCAAATTTTGTGCGTTTTGAACGAATATAATAATGGGATAAGGACAAAAATGCCCACCATCCTAGAAAAATGACACTTTTACACTTTCGGTCCTTTTTCTGGATATTTTTACGCTTTCGCCTCTTTTTCCTGATATTTTGGCGCAGCAGCCAATTTTCCCGGATATTTTACGTTGTTGTTTCGAACATGTTTCATCTAGTAAAATTTCAGTAAAAACAACGAAAACACATAGAAACAATAGAACAACATTAAAAACTATATTCAAACAACCCTGAAACAATATATAAAACAACACAAAAAAAACTTAAAAATAGGTATAAAAAAAATACATTGAAACATCGGATGCAACATGGAAACAATAAAGAAACATCATAACATTAAAAGAGTATAGAAACAAAAGAAACAATATAGAAAACACTACATCAATAGAAGTCTATAAAATAGGTAAAAACTACATTAAAACATTGTAAACTACATAGAAAAAACAAAGAAACATCATGACAACATTAAAAACGCCAGAAAAATAACCCGAAATAATATATAAAATAACCCATGAACAAAAAAAAAGCACAAAAAATGAGTAAATGTTGTATTGAATATCGAAACAACCAAGAAACAACATAGAAACAACCAAGAAAACAAGATCGAAACAACAGAAATAACATATAAAACAATACATCAACAAAAACAATCGAAAAAAACGTAATAACAAAAAAAAATATACAGAAGCGTAAAAAAGTGAATAAAAAGGTATAAAAGTGATGTGGACGTAAATAGTGGAGATTTTTCCAAAAAAGAGGGCATGTGGTGAATTCCCCACATAATAATTATAGTTCTTTCATGGTACATATTGATGTGTCAGAATCCACTGTTTTTGGGCCCCTGTAAAATTCAATAGCCCACATTACAAAAATCGGAATAGGAAAAGCCCGTATTTTCTTTCCAAAATATAACTTTACATATTCTTATTGGGCCTGCGAACAAATTCCATTACTAATTCTGTTTCCCCAATAATACCTTGATAATCCAACCGATAATCTTATTCTTGATTAATCACTCATCATTGGCTACCATTATTACCCAGGATAATACGGTATATTTACAATCTATTGCATAAGGATTACTGATGGTTACTATATTCCAAATTGGGTTTCATCTCCAAATCCACCGCAGGATGATTGTGCACATGTATACAAATTATCATATTAAAACACCATAATTTATGTTTGAGTTATGATTGAAATTAATATGATAACTTTTATACACATTTATATTATATATATGGTAAAGTATGAGATGAAACATCCTTTTGGAAGAAATGATCTCGTCTATCAAGATTACGGGTTTGAAAGTTCATCTATGCCTGAATTAAATTGAATAGGGTAAATTACACTTTACTCAATATACTCGTATTGAAAATCATTTTGGCCATTACTCTTAATTGTCTCACATTAGCCCTTGTACTCTCATTATCTCACACTTCACCTCCTTCATCCAATTTACCTTCCTATGTCTTTATAAAAACCCAATTTCCCTTACTTATTATTTTTAATTCATGTAAAATATTCTAGAATTAATATACTTGTATTTATATTTCATATATATCCATAACTTATTTAATTAATACTTACTTTCAATTAAAGCAGTCCCTGGAAAATTTATGTTATAGATCCTTTTAATTGATATTTCATTTTACTTATTACTTTTATACTCAACATAAATATAAAAATAAGAAATATAGTTTTTGATTAATATTTTGGTAATACATAAAAACAGTAGTAGTTAATATCATGGAAAATATTTAATTGGTTTTTCAATTAAAATAAAAATATAAAAATTACCAATATAAATAGATTATAGTTTTTTTCACGATAATTCTAAGATGTTGAAAACATAAAAATGCATTTTTGAAAATGAAACCAAACGGCCTGCAAGAATTGTACAGTATCGCATTCGCAGCCGTGACCCATATGAGTTTCCAAACTTGAGTCGATATTTATAATTAATTATAATTATAAATAGAGAAAAAAACATCTCAATTACCTAGGAGATATACTGCGACTCATCCAGAAAACTATTAATGTTGATTGGGTGAAATTGGCCAACATTTACCATACGTGAAACATGATATAGGGACAGCTGCTGCTGATGTTCGCAAAAATTATTTTGCAGCAATTTGATTCTCTGATCTTTGCAGAAATTTAGGTGAATCCACAGTGTGTCTCCCCTAGGTACTTGAAATCTTTTTTCTTCTTTTTATTTATAGACTGCAAGCATTCAAGGTTGCAATATTACGAATTTTTTTTATGGACTAATGCATTTTTTTTTTGTTTTATACATACATTACTTTTATAAATGCATTACTTTTATAATCAAATATTTAATCACCAAATGATCGAGTTCGAGTATATTAAACCGTAGAATCATCTTTCAAAAAGATTTTGATATTCCTGGACTTTAACCATTATTGAAATCTATAAAAATCATACATATCCAAAGTTTTCTTTATCTTTACAATGGGCTTCACCCTATGAATACGGTGTACACGAATCGAGTCAAGCCGAATATAGTATTATTCAAGTTTGTATGAATTTTTATTGAGTTTCAAAACTTGTATTAGAGTTTGCTTGATTATTAATCGAATAAGTATGAACGAGTTTTAGTTGGGGCCACGGACGAAGCCACCTTAGGCATAAGAGGGGCACTGGGCCCTCCTGAAATTTTGAAAAAAATTAGGGATAATTTGGTAATTTCACTTTTTAAGCTTAAAAAAATGCAGAAAATAGGTAAAAATGGAAAAAAAAAAAAAACTTTCAATTCCTTCATTTTTGTTGTTCCCTTCTCATTTGTGAATTGAAAAATATTTGAGTCTTCTTGTACCTCTATTCATCTCTTTTGGGATTATTTAAGGTTCATTATCAAATTCTTACCAAAGAATTCAACATCGGTGATGGGTTATTGAATGATTGTCTTGTAACATATACTAAAAAATATGTATATTATGAATGAAGATATTATGCAACGATTTCAAAATATGAGAAAAGAAGATGAATGTTATGATATTTTGATGTAATTGTATTATGTTATTTATTTTTGAATATTAAGATGTAATTTAGGTAATACATTGACATTATCAAAATTAGTATTTATTAATTTATTGTACTATTTTTAGAGTTGATGTATTGCATTTTATTTTTATATTAATGTTAATTGGGCCCCCCTACACAAAATTCCTGGCTTCGTCACTGGTTGGACGAATACTTATCGAGCTCAAGTAACTAGATATTTTTACACACATTATATTATTTTTTTGCTAATCGAGGCGAGCTCAGATTGTGTGAAAAGAAACCCTTCACGGTCAAACACCCTCAAAACGCCAGAAAACCCACACGTAAAGACAAGCCCGAACCCTAGTTCTCCAAACCCCGAAACGGACGAACAATAACAAGCTCAATCGAAGACACAAAGGGTAAGAATCAACAAATGACCTCACTAAACACTCAAAGCTCTCAAGAGATTCACAAAGAAACAAAAGAGATGGCTGAGTTTTGAGAAAGGACATAATAGTTGGAGAGAAGACGTGAGATTTCAGAGAATTATAGAAATCTGACAGTGTTCATGCCTAGGGTTTGGAGAAATAGGGTTATTTAACTTGGGGGTGAATGGTGAGGATTAGAAACCTAAAATGGACGGACCATATTAAGCAAATAAAAAGAAATGTGGTCTATGAACATGGGTCAAACTGATCTGGGTCTTGAAGAGGGTTGGTTGCATTTGGACTCGATCTCATTGCACCTGGACAAATGATAAATGTGCTCACAAGATAAATTGGGCCACATAAGAACATTCTCAACCTTGGCACAATTCCAGTTCACACGACTCGCGAAATACACACATAATCATGATCGTCTACTTTTCTCACTATTCACACAATACAACAAGAATCAACATCACAGTACGCACACAATAAACCATAACACACGGGACAACTTAGCAAGCACACAACAAGACAAAGCAAAACGGGACACAGTAAAATAACCATATTGCACACACACTACAAGAAAACTAAAAAATAGCTACAGAATTTAGCAACGGAAACAATCTGTCGCTAACTAGTAATGGAATAGCAACGGAATTCCTACGGAAATAGACATTTTGAATTAAAAGAAAATAACAACGTATTAGCAACGGTTTCCCCACGGAAATAATAATGGACTAACTTTCCGTTGGTAAATAAGGCGCCAAATGTTTTTCGCAATATTTGTGACGGAACAGCGACGGAATAACAACGACCTTTAGCTACGAAGTTCTATCCGTTGCTACCAGCGATGGAATATTCCGTTGGGATATGTATTATAAGTTGAACGACGTCGTTTCATTTAATTTTAAAGATAAATTTTTAATCTGCTTTATCTAACAAAGAAAAGCCCGTTGCTAAAATCTTTCACTTTACCAACGAATTTAAAATCCGTTGTTAGGTTTTAATGTTATTCTCTTTCATAGGTTTTATTCTCTTTCACACTATCGTTCGAGGGCGTACAACCGCACAAAGTCACAAACCAAATCTCAATCATCTTCTCCCCTTTGACACTGCTGCCTCCTGCCGCCTCGCCACCACCCCAGCACTACCGCCTCGCCACCACCCACCACCACCAGCGGGGGCCTACCATCAGTTCAGTTGTTAAGGTTGGTTTTTTAATTTTGGTTCTGAATCATATGGTTGTTGGTAAAGGGACCAAAGCTTGCACGAAAATATCACTTCATACACAATACAACACTTCAAATTGTTAGTCCAAATGGCTACGATAACCTAGAGGGGGGTGAATAGATTATGCCGATTTTTCGCAATTAGCATGATCAATCAAAGACAACAATAAAGGTGCGAAAATTAAACAACACGCCTCGATTTATAGAGGTTCAACCCACCTAGGTCCTAGTCCTCTACCACCCCAGTATCTCCGGGATGGATTTCAAAAAGAAAAAATAATTTATTAATTACCACAATTAATATAACATCACCTTACAACACCTCTTTGTAGATTACCTCAATCTCCCTTGAAGATTACCACAATCTTCTATGGCACCTTGTGAAGATTACCACAATCTTCAACCTTGAAGAACACCAAATTCTTCAACACCTCAAAGAGCACCAAACTCTTCAATAAAAAGATTACCACAATCTTCTTGAACCTAACACCTAGATCACCCAAGTGTGTTCTTACCACAAGAACACTCACAAGGATATATTGTGTTGAATGAGGTTACCCAAAATTTCAAGATTGCAACTCGATAATGAATAATACAATTTTGAGTGCAAGTGTAATCAAGAATCAAGCCTAGACCTCAAGATGTGAAAGTGAAATACTTAGGCTAAATACAACAAGAGTGTTGAATATGAAAGCTTAGAAATTTGCCGATTTCTTGTTGTGTATTTGCTTGTGTTGTTCTTCTCTTGTGTCTTCAAATCATCCTTTATTTATAGGAGAGTCTTCACAAACATAGGCTCCTCCTTCTTCACTTTTGTCTACAAAAAGAGGATCACAAGATGTAGAAATAATATACAAAAATGAAAAGCAAATTTGCTGATAAGGATGTCCAACGGTAAAAATTTTGCTGTCAAAAGATTACACTGTGTGACGACGGTCGCTTCTATAGAAAATTTCAACGTTAGAGAAAAATAGTGCGATCCAGGTACCATTCGGGGAGGGGTGCGGCCGGTCACAGGGGGTCCGACCGGTCGCCCAAGGGTTCGAGCGGTCGGCCCTGCCCTGGACCGGTCGCCCTCCTCAGTTTTTTCAAGTCAGTGCGTTCTGTTTTATTTTTCATGCTTTCAGATACGGGTCGACCATTTGCTCAACCGGTCGACCTCCAAATTGAAGTGTTGTCCGATTTTTGTCAAAAATAAACTTTAAGAAATACTCCAAAAAATTAGTAAAAATATTTTAAATCAATTGGGAGTATTTGGACAACATTTATAAACATTGTTTTGGTATAAAAACTCATTTAAACAAAATCATCAAAATCTTTATAAAACCATTTATCTAACAATCTCCCCATTTTTGATGATTACAAACCAAAACAATTTTAGGAGATCGATTTTAAAAATAAAATACATTTTCCAGTCTAAAACATCAATCCATAACACGCAACAATTGTCATAAGTACAAACACTAGGATAAGAGCAAATATATTTCAAAAATATTTTTGCACAAGCCCCCTATCAATATGCACATCAAGAACAAGTATAGAAACAACTAACTAAAAGCTAAAAGCTAAGGGGATGTATGGATGTGTTTCCAAGTCCAATTTCCAGTTTCTAGAGTTGAAAAATGAATTTTCAAATTTTATTGGTTTTCGTGTGATAATTGAGAATATGTTTGGTTTGTTGTCCGAATTTTTGTTTAAAAATGAAAATATGTTTGGTTATAGTATTTTTGATATAGATTTATGTGATTGAAGTGTATTTTTGACATCGATTTACGTGATTGTAGTCTATTTTCACATAGATTTGCGTGATTGTGGTGAAAACTTGTTTGGTTGTATTTTCAAAAGAATCTTTCCATAAAAATGAAAACTGAAAATGACTTTATTTCTATTGAGAATTTCTTGAACAAACATAAATTCATTTTCTGAAATAGTTGGAAATTGGAAAATACCATTTGAAAATAATTCCATACATACCCTTAGCTTTTACAAAATAAGCTTGAATTATTTGAGCTTACAAGCTCCCCCTGTCACAAAGACATCATTAGTCAAGCATAAAAGTTCATAATACATCAAATGGACTAAGTACTATTCACAGCTATTGGCTTTTAAGAGCCCTAGCTTATAGCTTTTCTTGCGAGCTTGTTTTCGCTACTTTGAGCGTATGAGCGTTTTTCCTGTTTCTCCCCATTTGGAATCATAAAAAAGAATGTTAGCACGATAAAAATATCATTGATGGCTCAAAAGCTACTCTAGAAAACTGTATGCAAGTGCACCTATCATTTTATAGTATAGATTATTGAGTACCGAGTGTCATTCCCACGAGGATTGTAAATACTAATAATTGCCGTCTTTTTGTTATTTAATCTAACAATTTTCAGAGTTTTTGATTAATAAACTACAATACGTAAAAATGAAGGAAGATTTGTAAAATAAGAAATCAAGAGATAGAGATGTGTTTGAATGTAAGTCTATCTAGAATGTTTTTGTGATTTAACAAGTTAAAAATACAACCATGAACCCTTAAGCAAAAACCATCCTCTTTTAATAAAATCTCATGTTATGTGGACCGTAGAAATTCCCGATTTAAGTTAAATCCTTTCTCAAGGTGAAAAACTCCTAATCTCAAGTTGATTAACTGAAATCTCTTTCTAGTTAAAACCCCCAAGACAGCATTATAACAATTTGTGAATTCTCATATTAGGTTTGACCCTAATCCAGAAGATTTATGTCGTCCTATATCTAGGATTGCATGCAACTATTTTCACTTATATAGGTTCTATTTCACCATGAATCTCTCGATTTCCCGGACGAAAAAATAAACTACAAATCAATATTGCGCATATATCAATTCGAATGAATAAAGCATAATATAAGTGAATCACACAAAACATGAAGATTTTATTAAAAACATACACACCTTAATCACAAATCCATTCTAGAGTTCATTACATTCAAACACTAGGGGTTTAGCTACTCATGATCTTGACAAAAGAGTAAATTACACAAGAAGAAGTAAATATTGTGGACATGGTGTACTTTGATGTACTTATCTTTCTCAAAACCTCAATTGACTTCTTTCTTGAATGATGATGTTGCTCCAAGCCTTCTCCCCCAATGTTGTCTCAAGCTTACTTCTCCAAGACCCCTTGATCCCAATTATGAATATGATGAATTATCTAATCAAATACATGAATGAATTATGAATGATTCTCCTCCCAACTTCAACTCTTGGCTTTTATAGACACCGTTTTTGTATAATAATACATTGATGGTGCCATCTTTTGCTAAACAATTGTCTCCACTTTAATTGTTGGTTGGTGAATTCTTGTACTCAATTGATGATTGAGGGAATATGGAGACATGGTGGAGAAAAATTGGGTGTTAAAGGTGTACAAAAGTAGTCAAAAATCTTGGTTGGTGAGTTTTCCATAATTTTTTGCAAAGAAAAATTGCAAAAGGATGTCCCTGACATGGCCATGTCGCAGAACACACCCTGGCCATGCTGTCTGACATGGACATGTCGCCCAACACGGGCCGTGTTGGGGGCTGTTTTGTGCAAAATTTTTGAGCTTTTGGCTCTCGGCGAAACACGGCCGTGTTGCCCAATATCCCCTGCCCGTGTTGGACCAAAAAGGCCCCGAAATGACGCGTTTGGCATGGGATTTCGAGCGTTTTTACATCCTTAAACGCCCCGGCATGTTTTGACATGAATCCATGGTCCGAAATTTACCAAAATTAGCCCCGAACGGTCAATCTACATCAATAAAAGCCCCTCGGAGTAATATGAACTATGTACAATCAAAAATTTACAAAACTAGCAATAAAATAACTCGAATTCTACTCAAATATACCATAAAACATGCATAAAAAGACCCTTATCAATCATACAATTATATAAAAGTGCACAATTTAATCGATTTATCGAGCATTTTGAAAATTTAAGCTTAAATTCCAAATAAAAGGAAAAAGTTGCTCATTCTTTCACACACTGAACACCACATTTTTTCAAGGGTTTATTAGATGGGATTTCAGGCAAAAAATCATTTGTTCCAATCAAGTTTATAGGAAGACAAGTATCATCTATAGGATTTTCAAAGGAATTTTAAAGATAACTTGTTCACTCCCTTCTCTCAAAATAAGTTTTCCATCATGCACAACAATGAGAGATTTTGCAGTAGCCAAAAAGGGACGCCCTAGAATTAAGGGAACTTCTATATTATCATCCATGTCAAGAATAACGAAATCGACTGGAAACACGAATTTATCAATCTTGACTAACACATCATGAATAATACCTCTAGGATGTTTAATCGATTTATCGGCTAATTGAATGTCCATCCTAATAGGTTTAAGTTCACTTAATCCCGCATGCTTGAATGTTTCATAAGACATCACGTTGATACTAGCTCCCAAGTCGGCTAGTGCCCTATCAACAGGTAAATCATCAATTGTGCAAGCGATAATAAAGCTTCTTGGATCATTAAATTTTTGTGGTAGTTTATTGGAAGGACATTTATCATTCAATTGCACATTTGATAATTTGTTAAGCTAATTTTCACTAGGCATGCTGTCATTAAGATCCCTAACATGCTTTGAAGGAGGGTCAACAAATGGAATATTTGCATGTAATTGTTTGAAACAATCAAGATACTTACCAAATTTGTCCTCCCTTCTATCTTCTTCGGTTAGACTCCGGTAAGGGATCTTGGGCTTGTATTTTGCAACCTCCTTTTTCATGAGCTTTTCTTTGGGTATGTCATCCTCCACGTATTTCTGCATGGCGGCATTGGCATAATCTTGCTCATGTGGAAAACTGATGGTGATTGCCTTTAGGTGCTCTCTTGGGTTTGGCTCAGTATTACCCGGCAAACTACCTTGTGGCCTTTCGAAAATCATCTTCGCAATTTAGCCTATTTGGTTTTTCAGATTATGGATAGCTGCTTCTTGATTTCTCAAGGATGTTTCCGCCGCCTAGAATCGGGTATCTGTTGATTGCACAAACTTTGTTATAAGATCTTCCAAGTTAGGCTTACCTTGATTTGGCTGAAATCCGGGAGACGTGTGTAAATCAGGATTGGGATTAGGTCGTGGTTGGCCTTGGTTTCCCCAACCGAAATTAGGATGTTGTCGCCACCCAGGATTGTATGTGTTGCTATTAGGATTACTTGGGTAATTTCTGCCTTGATTCCCAACGTAATTAGCCTGTTCAGCGTGAGGTATTGTGTGTGGGCAGTCCTGATGATTATGCAATCCTCGCAAGTTTCACAAGATAAAACATGCGGTGGTGGTGGTTTAGGAGCCGCTAGATCGTCGATCATTTGGGTCAAAGCTTCGACTTGTGTAGCTAGTGTAACCATGCATCTACATTATAAACAACCACTGTTCTGTTAGATTTACCTCGTATGGATTGCCATTGATATCCATTCATGGCCATTCCCTCTATCAGATCTTGGGAAGCTTCTGGTGTTTTATTGTTCAAAGTTCCCCCAGCCGCTGCATCAATCATTTGCCTTGTTGACGAGAGTAGCCCATTGTAAAATATTTGGACTTGCATCCAAATAGGAAGACCATGATGTGGGCATTTTTGCAACAATTCTTTGAATCTCTCCCAAGTGTCGTACAAGGTCTCGTCGTCTTCTTGAGTGAATGAAGAGATTTCATTCCTTAATCGTGCAATTTTGGCCGGTGGAAAATACTTCAAAAGGAAGTTTTCGGCCATGATGCTCCATGTTGTGATTGTTCCCTTTGGCAAAGTATTTAGTCATTGTTTAGCCCGTCCCCGAATAGTAAATGGGAATAGGCACAAACGGATGCCATCGTCAGGGACCCCATTAATTTTGAATGTATCCCAGATCTCGAGGAAATTTGCGATATGATTATTCGGATCTTCGTCTGGTAGGCCGTCAAATTGAACAAACTGTTGCACCATCTGAATGACATTTGGTTTTATTTCAAAATTATTGGCTGCAACAACGGGCCTCACGATACTAGATGACGTGCCGTCCATGGATGGTTTGGCGTAGTCGTACATTGTTCTTTGTTCATCCGCCATGACGAAATCTTTGCTTTCGTTAATATCTCCTTCGTGGTCTGTATTAGTACTTTCCTCTATGTTGCTCCCGGCGGTGTCGTGCTTCCAAACTCGACGACGAGTAGGCATGCACTGCGATAAATAGAGAGGATAAGTGTAATCCAAGACTTACAAAGATAGATAAAAAGAAAGATGATGGTAAGATAAAAAAAAATGATTAAATTAACAAAAATAAAGCGTTCTTAATATTACAATACCCGACAACGGCGCCAAAAACTTGATTGCTCAAAAGCTACTCTAGAAAACCGTAGGCAAGTGCACCTATTGTTTTATAGTATAGATTATTGAGTACCGAGTGTCATTCCCATGAGGATTGTAAGTACTAATAATTGCCATCTTTTTGTTATTTAATCTAACAATTTTCAGAGTTTTTGATTAATAAACTACAATACGTAAAAATGAAGGAAGATTTGTAAAATAAGAAATCAAGAGATAGAGATGTGTTTGAATGTAAGTCCATCTAGAATGTTTTTGTGATTTAACAAGTTAAAAATACAACCATGAACCCTTAAGCAAAAACCATCCTAATAAAATCTCATGTTATGTGGACCGTAGAAATTCCCGATTTAAGTTAAACCCTTTCTCAAGGTGAAAAACTCATAATCTCAAGTTGATTAACTGAAATTTCTTTCTACTTAAAACCCCCAAGACAGCATTATAACGATTTGTGAATTCCCATATTAGGTTTGACCCTAATCCAGAAGATTTATGTCGTCCTATATCTAGGATTGCATGCAACTCTTTTCACTTATATAGTTTCTATTTCACCATGAATCTCTTGATTTCTCGGATGAAAAAATAAACTTCAAATCAATATTGTGTATATATCAATTCGAATGAATAAAGCATAATATAAGTGAATCACACAAAACATGAAGATTTTATTAAAAACATACACACCTTAATCACAAATCCATTCTAGAGTTCATTACATTCAAACACTAGGGGTTTAGCTACTCATGATCTTGACAAAATAGTAAATTACACAAGAAGATGTAAATATTGTAGACATGGTGTACTTATCTTTCTTAAAACCTCAATTGACTTCTTTCTTGAATGATGATGTTGCTCCAAGCTTTCTCCCCCAATGTTGCCTCAAGCTTATTTCTCCAAGACCCCTTGATCCCAATTATGAATTATCTAATCAAATACATGAATGAATTATGAATGATTCTCCTCCCAACTTCTACTCTTGGCTTTTATAGACACCATTTTTGTATAATAATACATTGATGGTGCCATCTTTTGCTAAACAATTGTCTCCACTTTAATTGTTGGTTGGTGAATTCTTGTACTCAATTGATGATTGAGGGAATATGGAGACATGGTGGAGCAAAATTGGGTATTAAAGGTGTACAAAAGTGGTCAAAAAGCTTGGTTGGTGAGTTTTCCATAATTGTTTGCAAAGAAAAATTGCAAAAGGATGTCCCTGACATGGCCATGTCGCAGAACACACCGTGGCCATGCTGTCTGACATGGCCGTGTCGCCCAACATGGCCAGGTCGTGTTGGGGGTTGTTTTGTGCGAATTTTTTGAGTTTTTGGCTCCCGGCGGAACACGGCCATGTTGCCCAACACCCCCTGCCCGTGGTGGACCAAAAAGGCCCCGAAATGACGCGTTTGGCATGGGATTTCGAGCGTTTTTGCATCTTTAAACTCCCCGGCATGTTTTGACATGAATCCATGGTCCGAAATTCACCAAAATTAGCCCCGTATGGTCAATATACATCAATAAAAGCACATCAGAGTAATATGAACTATGTACAATCAAAAATTTACAAAACTAACAATAAAATAACTCAAATTCTACTCAAATATACACATAAAACATGCATAAAAGACCCTTATCAAATCACCTACAACTTTCAACTTTGCTTGTCCTCAAGCAAAACATTAAATCAAAAAGTGGGATTCAATAAATCATAACATACAAAAAAGATTTTTTTTTTTTGAACACATTGAACACAAGCAGTCAAATTCTTAGCCTTCTCAACCCGAATTAACCATTCAGTAAAAACATAGTTTTGCAAAGTGATCGACTGTTAAGAAAGACTGTAATATCAGTAGGCATTATTCAGACTTGAAATCATCACTCCACGAATATTGATAGTTATGAACAACTTCAATTCACTAATGCTATGAAAATACAAGAACTAAATAGATCTTTGTAGTTAGCCTACTAGTCATATGACCAAGCTTCTTGAACTTTATTGGAATGAGAAGTCAAGGAGTATACATTCTCCTTTTTTTTTGGGGACCTTTCGAGACATGCTTCCACTAGGTTTATATTTTGAATTTCTGTTCAAACACTCCTAGGGTGGTTTCCCATACTCATATTCGTGTCGCCGTTTTACGTAAAAGACAAACATGGGGCTCATGAATGCTCCTAGTTACTAAGCAACAACAAATAGAGGAGTATAACCTCGATTGATCCGTTTTTTTTCTTCGTTTTCTCTTTTTTTTCTCATTTTTCTCTTTCTCTTTTTTTTACAAGCTTGGTTTAACAACTAGTTAACCACTACTAAATCATGACTTCTCGGACGCTCATAGCGCTAGGTATCGTCGTATATGCCTTAACACATCAAGTATTTATGGTGTTGGAAATCTCATCAAAATATAGCCCGCATCCACGTCAATCTATCCTAAACAATCAATTGCTTCACATTGGAAACACAAATTAGCAAGTTAATATAGGTATAATTGGGCCAAGTTATTGACTAGCAAACATTCAATTTGTTAAAAAAAATCACATCTCTCACAAACAAGCATACAAGCATTCCGAAAATGTTATTGTACCCACCTCCAACTTTAAGATTCACATTGTCCTCAATGTGAAAGAAAGAAATGGACAAACACACACAAAACACTCAAAAAGGAAAAAATTAGAATGATATAAAAGAGGTGGAAAAAAGAAAAATACGACCTTACTACAATAGTGGAATCGGTGTTGAGCGACCATTGGGTTGTTTTGGTACGGGACCTTCAACGGCATCTTCATACCTAATCAAAGTTAAGCAACACACAACTCGAATACCGTGAAATCTCAAATATTCCCAATTAGGACAACCAAGAAGAAGCTCAAAAGTTTTTTTTTATGATTTGAAAATGACTCTAAGGACTTGTGATTATTTGAAAGAAAAAAAATAATAAAAAGATAAAAATAAATGAGAACAATTGCACACAAACATCGAGTTGCCTCCCGGGTAGCGATTCTTTAACGTCGTATAGCTGGACCATTTCACCTATATGTGAAGATTTAATCGGGCGGAGCCTTGAACTTATGAAAATGTTTATGTCGTTGATCAACATTGCCACCCAAATTGAGTTTCGAGCAATTTACCTTCATAGTTCCATTTTTCTGCACGATATTCTCGAATAGGGATTTCTCTGTGGAAACTTTCACACACTGAACACCACATTCTTTCAAGGGTTTATTAGATGGGATTTCAGGCAAAAAATCATTTGTTCCGATCAAGTTTATAGGAAGACAAGTATCATCTATAGGATTTTTCAAAGGAATTTTAAAGATAACTTGTTCACTCCCTACTCTCAAAATAAGTTTCCATCATGCACATCAATGAGAGATTTTGCAGTAGTCAAAAAGGGACGCCCTAGAATTAAGGAACTTCTATATTATCATGCATGTCAAGAATAACGAAATCGACTGGAAAGACGAATTTATCAATCTTGACTAACACATCATGAATAATACCTCTAGGATGTTTAATCGATTTATCGGCTAATTGAATGTTTATCCTAATAGGTTCAAGTTCACTTAATCCCGCATGCTTGAATGTTTCATTAGAATCACGTTGATACTAGCTCCAAAGTTGGCTAGTGTCCTATCAATAGGTAAATCATCAATTGTGCAAGGGATAATAAAGCTTCCTAGATCATTAAATTTTTGTGGTAGTTTATTGAAAGGACATTTATCATTCAATTGCACATTTGATAATTTGTTAAGCTTATTTTCACTAGGCATGATGTCATTAAGATCCCTTACATGCTTTGAAGGAGGGTCAACAAATGGAATATTGGCATGTAATTGTTTGAAAGAATCAAGATACTTACCAAATTTGTCCTCCCTTCTATATTCTTCGGTTAGACTCCGGTAAGGGATCTTGGGCTTATATTCTGCAGCCTCCTTTTTTCATGAGTTTTTCTTTGGGTATGTCATCCTCCACGTATTTCTGCATGGCGGCATTGGCATAATCATGCTAATGTGGAAAACGATGGTGATTGCCTTTACGTGCTCCCTTGGGTTTGGCTCGATACCCTAAGCAAACTACCTTGTGGCCTTTCGGAAATCATCTTTGCAATTTGGCCTATTTGGTTTTCCAGATTATGGATAGATGCTTTTTGATTTCTCAAGGATGTTTCCACCGCCTGGAATCGGGTATCTGTTGATTGCACAATCTTTGTTATAAGATCTTCCAAGTTAGGCTTACCTTGATTTGGCTGAAATCCGAGAGACGTGTGTAAATCAGGATTGGGATTCGGTCGTGGTTGGCCTTGGTTTCCCCAACCAAAATTAGGATGTTGTCGCCACCCAAGATTGTATGTGTTGCTATAAGGATTACTTGGGCAATTTCTGCCTTGATTCCCAACGTAATTAGCCTGTTCAGCGTGAGGTATTGTGTGTGGGCAGTCCTGATGATTATGCAATCCTCCGCAAGTTTCACAAGATAAAACATGCGGTGGTGGTGGTTTAGGAGCCGCTAGATCGTCGATCTTTTGGGTCAAAGCTTCGACTTGTGCAGCTAGTGTAACCATTGCATCTGCATTATAAACACCCACTTTTCTATTAGATTTACCTCGTACGGATTGCCATTGATATCCATTCATGACCATTCCCTCTATCAGATCTTGGGCAGCTTCTGGTGTTTTATTGTTCAAAGTTCCCCCAGCCGCCGCATCAATCAAAGATGATGGTAAGATAAAAATATAAAAAATGATTAAATTAACAAAAACAAAGCGTTCTTAATATTATAATCCCCGACAACGGCGCCAAAAACATGATGGCTCAAAAGCTACTCTAGAAAACCGTAGGCAAGTGCACCTATCGTTTTATAGTATAGATTATTGAGTACCGAGTGTCATTCCCACGAGGATTGTAAGTACTAATAATTGCCGTCTTTTTGTTATTTAATCTAACAATTTTCAGAGTTTTTGATTAATAAACTATAATACGTAACATTGAAGGAAGATTTGTAAAATAAGAAATCAAGAGATAGAGATGTGTTTGAATGTAAGTCCATCTAGAATGTTTTTTGATTTAACAAGTTAAAAATACAACCATGAACCCTTAAGCAAAAACCATCATCTTTTAATAAAATCTCATGTTATGTGGACCGTAGAAATTCCCGATTTAAGTTAAACCCTTTCTCAAGGTGAAAAACTCCTAATCTCAAGTTGATTAACTGAAATCTCTTTCTAGTTAAAACCCCCAAGACATCATTATAATGATTTGTGAATTCTCATATTTGGTTTGACCCTAATCCAGATTTATGTCGTCCTATATCTAGGATTGCATGCAACTCTTTTCACTTATATAGGTTTTATTTCACCATGAATCTCTCGATTTCCCGGATGAAAAAATAAACTTCAAATCAATATTGCGCATATATCAATTCGAATGAATAAAGCATAATATAAGTGAATCACACAAAACATGAAGATTTTATTAAAAACATACACACCTTAATCACAAATCCATTTTAGAGTTCATTACATTCAAACACTAGGGGTTTAGCTACTCATGATCTTGACAAAAGAGTAATTACACAAGAAGAAGTAAATATTGTGGACATGGTGTACTTATCTTTCTCAAAACCTCAATTGACTTCTTTCTTGAATGATGATGTTGCTCCAAGCCTTCTCCCCCAATGTTGCCTCAAGCTTCTTTCTCCAAGACCCCTTGATCCCAATTATGAATATGATGAATTATCTAATCAAATACATGAATGAATTATGAATGATTCTCCTCCCAACTTTAACTCTTGGCTTTTATAGACACCATTTTTGTATAATAATACATTGATGGTGCCATCTTTTGCTAAACAATTGTCTCCACTTTAATTGTTGGTTGGTGAATTCTTGTACTCAATTGATGATTGAGGGAATATGGACATGGTGGAGCAAAATTGGGTGTTAAAGCTGTACAAAAGTGGTCAAAAAGCCTTGTTGGTGAGTTTTCCATAATGTTTTGCAAAGAAAAATTGCAAAAGGATGTCCCTGACATGGCCATGTCGCAGAACACACCCTGGCCATGATGTCTGACATGGCCGTGTCGCCCAACACGGGCCGTGTTGGGGGCTGTTTTGTGCGAATGTTTTGAGTTTTTGGCTCCCGGCGAAACACGGCCGTGTTGCCCAACACCCCCTGCCCATGTTGGACCAAAAAGGCTCCGAAATGACGCGTTTTGCATGGGATTTCGAGCGTTTTTACATCCTTAAGCTCCCCGGCATGTTTTGACATGAATCCATGGTCCGAAATTCACCAAAATTAGCCCCGAACAGTCAATCTACATCAATAAAAGCCCCTCGGAGTAATATGAACTATGTACAATCAAAAATTTACAAAACTAACAATAAAATAACTCGAATTCTACTCAAATATACACATAAAACATGCATAAAAAGACCCTTATCAATCATACAATTATATCAAAGTGTGCAATTTAATCGATTTATCGAGCATTTTGAAATTTTAAGCTTAAATTCCAAATAAAAGGAAAAAGTTGCTCATTTGATTTGCAAAAGCTCATTTGATTGATAAAAACAAGATCTCTATAAACTTATAAGACTTTTCAAATCAAGAGAATCATGTAGGTGATGAATTTTTCATAGAAACATTTTATCGAACACTTGGCGTGCATCGAATAAAACAAGAGATATATAATGCCTATGTATTTCATTTAGGACAAAACATTTCATCACCAATTGCAATATAACAACATTCATCCATCAACAACCATCATATACATTATACTAATACAAGAATTTCATCAAAATTGCAAGATACAAGCACATTCTCAAGGGTTCAACCCAATTGAGACTAAAAGGAGAAATTCTTACCAATTGATCAGAGACGTCGGATGATATGGATGAAATAGAAGTTACATAAGCTCAAAAATATAGATTTTATAAGAAGAAAATCATTTTGAGTGAATTTTGAGTGAAAAATGCAAATGGGTTCGATTTTGGAAGAAAATAGCCAAAATCACGAAATGAAGGACATAAACAATTTTATCCCTGAAATCACCTAGGGCGACCGGTCGACGGGTAGAGCAACCGGTGCCTACAACTGGTCGACCGGTCGACCTCTCTGTCGACCGGTGCCTGAACACCAGTTCTGTTTCTGTCCGAATTTTGCACAAAAATCTGATTTTTCACCCCTAAGTTTTAAAAAAATGCAAATAGCAATCATAGACCTCATTTAATATACATTATGCCTAAACAAGCTCGAAATGAGGTAAAAGACTACGTAGCGATTAACGATTAGAAACAAATGTCCGCGAGTTATCTTTGAGACGGAATTAAACGCATCTCAAATTTTTGTTTAAGAAAAGCAATCCCTTAAAAATGTAGAATCTCAATGCATTTAGTTCGGTTATGGAGAACCGAATTTTGAAAAAATATATTCACCGGACTTGTTATCCCGAAAAATATTTAACGTTTTAAAACTTTGGATAAAACAAGCCATAAGAAGAAGTGCCTTTCAAATATTTGAAAATTTCTTTTAACGACACTTTAATGAGATTCGTTGGGATAGTTTTGAAATCGAGCATATAAGCATAAGGCATGAAGAATTTTCGAGTCTATAAGAATAATAAAAGTTGATAAACATACCTCGAATTTATTTGTCAACCAATATGCCTTTCGCAATCTTGACACTTTTTGACGTAGATGGCAATGGATAAGTCTACGATCATTTGTTCCTTAATACCAAAATATTTCCAATTTCGCCATTGCCAAGGGTTGTATCTTTCCTATTTTTGATTATACCTTCTTCTTGAAAAATAATTTTGTTGGTAATATCTCATCGTTCGATCATATGGCGCGATTGTTTGTTGTATATATGACAATTTAAAACTTCTTTGATTTTTATTGCGCCGAGTACCTAACATAAAATTTTCTTGTGGTACCCTCAAGTGTTTGGGTCCTTTGGGATTAACATTGAGACTTTTAGGTCTCCAATAATAATTAGAACTATTTTTAACCCGACAAGTATTAGTCGTGTGACTAATTTTACCACAATAGAAGCAAGTAATAGTTCTATAAGCATAATGACCAACATGCATAGAGACTTGGTTCTTTTTCTTAACATTAATAACATTAGACTTATAACCAAGTCCTAGTTTCAAATGATCACAACATTGAACATCAAGAATTTTGGTCATTTTATCGGTACTCAAGTTAAACTTCAACATATCCTTTTTCATGCAATCAATATCCTTAACTAGAGTACTATTTTTTTCTTCAAGAATTCTAACCTTATCAAGTATAACATTATGAGCACTAGTAAGAGATTCATAAGAAGTATGTAAACTATCCTTTTCATTATTCATGGTGTTGAATTCCTTTTTCAAATTCTTATATTTAAAAAGCAAGCTTTGGAATTCATTTTGAAGCTCATCAAAATCATTTTGCAATTCATCATAATCATCATGCAATTCATTACTAAAAGAAGTATACGGGTTAGAGCGTACCTCATTGTCTTCTTTGATTCCCATTAGACATTGCTCGGTTTCTTCATCGTCGGAAGTTGTAAGGAGCTCATCCCAAGTTGTTATAAAATCCGGTTGAGAGCTGGATGCTTTTGAATTACTCCTTTCATTTGCATAGGCTTCATAGATGATAAGATTTCCAATAAGCTCATCAAAATTTAGAGTTTCTAAATTTTGAGCTTCCATGATAGCCGTCACCTTTTCGGACCAAGAGCCCAGAAGAGCATTTAAAACTTTGTTAACTTTGTCTTCTTCTGAAATGACTTTTCCGAGTGCCCACAAAGAATTTACAATGTTATCGAGCCTTTGAACCATTTTTGAAATCCCTTCACCCTCGAGTATTGTGAAATTTTCAAAATCTTTAACAAGCATTGTTTTTCTAGCTTGTTTAACTTTCTTGGTGCCTTCATAGATAGTTTCTTATTTTTCCCAAACTTCATGGGCGGATCGTGTACCTCTAATACGATTATATTCCATAGCAGTAAGAGAACAATGAAGAATATTAAGAGCTTTGCCGTTTAATGAGAATATTTTCTTGTCTTCATCATCATACTCTTTGAGGGCTTTGGGAATTTGAGTGCCGTCTTCCTTTTTCTTCATTGGGATGGATACTCCGTTTATAACCGTATCCCAAATATCAAACCCGCAACCTTGTAAGAAGCATTCCATTCTATATTTCCAAAAAGAATAATTGTTGGAGTCGAAAAGAGGCGGTCTATTGAATGATGCTTCGGTTGGTAGATAGATCTCGTTCGTAGCCATGGATCTTTCCTCTTTACTCGGAACGAGCTAGCCAAAGAGTTTGGCTTTGATACCACTTGTTAGTCCAAGTGGCTACGATAATCTAGAGGGGGTGAATAGATTAGCCGATTTTTTGCAAATTGCCCTCTTTTTCGAATGAACAAATAAATGACAAGAATGTAAGTGCGGAAAATAAACAACACTCGTCGATTTAAAGAGGTTCAACCCACCTAGGGCCTAGTCCTCTACCACCCCAGTATCTCCGGATGGATTTCAAAAAGAAAAAAGATTTTATTAATTACCACAATTAATACAACATCACCTTACAACACCTCTTTGGAAATTTCCTTAATCTCCCTTGAAGATTACCACAATCTTCTACGGCACCTTGTGAAGATTACCACAATCTTCAACCTTAAAGAATACCAAATTCTTCAACACCTCAAAGAGCACCAAACTCTTCAATAAGAAGATTACCACAATCTTCTTGCACCTAACACCTAGATCACCCAAGTGTGTTCTTACCACAAGAACACTCACAAGGATATCTTGTGTTGAATGATGAACCTGAAAATTCAAGATTACAACTCGATAATGAATAATACAATTTTGAGTGCAAGTTTAATCAAGAAAAAAGCCTAGACCTCAAGATGTGAAAGTGAAATACTTAGGTTATAAATACAACAAGAGTGTTGAATATGAAAGCTTAGAAATTTGTCGATTTCTTGTTGTGTATTTGCTTGTGTTGTTCTTCTCTTGTGTCTTCAAATCATCCTCTATTTATAGGAGAGTCTTCACAAACATAGGCTCCTCCTTCTTCACTTTTGTCTACAAAAAGAGGATCACAAGATGTAGAAATAATGTACAAAAATGAAAAGCAAATATGCTGATAAGGATGTCCAACGGTACAAATTTTGTTGTCAAAAGATTACACAGCGCGACCGGTCGCTCTATAGAAAATTTTGAATGTTAGAGAAAAATAGTGCGATCCAGGTACCATTCGGGGAGGGGTGCGACCGATCACAGGGGGTCCGACCGGTCGGCCCTGCCCTGGACGGGTCGCCCTCCTCAGTTTTTTTAAGTCATGCATTCTGTTTCATTTTTCATGCTTTCAGATACGGGTCGACCGGTCGACCTCCAAATTGAAGTGTTGTCCGATTTTTGTTAAAAATAAACTTTAAAAAATACTCCAAAAAATTAGTAAAAATATTTTAAATCAATTGGGAGTATTTGGACAATATTTATAAACATTGTTTTGGTATAAAAACTCATTTAAACAAAATCATCAAAATCTTGATAAAAACATTTATCTAACACAAATTATGCAGGAACACAAGATTCGAAGTCTTCTGAGAGAGGAAGGCTAGGTCGCGAAGAACACCACAAGGCCTTTCACATCTACTGGAGCACAAGAGCTTCGAAGGCTTAGGAGGGGAATCCATCCTGACAAGAAGGGGTTTTTTTTTCTATGTCTAGATCTCTTGTCTGTGCTTAAACAATGTCATAATATTAATTTCAAATTTGTCTATGAGTTTGTAATCAATGTTTGACTAATCTTTCGGATCTTAGGGGCATAATCAAAATTGTGGATTCATGTTAAATCTTGATTAATTGCATTTTTAATTAATTCATGCTTTCTATTTTATAAATTCAAGTGCTTATTCTTAATTTTATTTTATTTGACCAATAATTTGCATGTCATATTTGTTAGTGCGAAATTCGGAAGAGGAGTTCTAACAAAGACGGAAATTGAATTCAAACATAAATGGGTGTATCGAGTCGGGAGACCTACAACTGTTTGTGGGGAGTCATTCAAATCATAATTCTTTTGGGAGTTAATAATAATTGTAACGTATCGGGAGATCTACAATTATTATTAATCTACTGTTTATTTATCGGCCGGGAGGGGGAATAAACTATCTTAGGAATTGAACCCATAGAATTGCATGAATTGGTTTTGAAACTTTAATTGGATTTAATATTGAAGAAATATGTTGAGATTATGTGCCTAAAGTTGCTCCTGTAGTTATTGAAAATACTTGTGAGGTTCGCTAATTTATTTATTTTTCTTGTTATTTTCGATTTTATTATAAACTTGGTATTCGATCGCTTCAATAAAATTGGAATGCAATGTTATTATAACCTTAGTGTTTCACATATCAATCCCTGAGGAATACGACCTTGCTTGTCATTATTCTATAAACTTCACTGTATACTTGTAGTTGTATGATCCAAATATTTTTGGCGAACACACCTACCGTGAATCGTCTCTCCTAGAAATTGCAGCAAGCATCCACGTCCAGCCTGTAACAGCCGTTATCCGGTTTCTTCCATGTGCAGTCAGCATCAGTATTCCCATTACCACCTTTTGGTTCGCCTCTTGGAATGATTTCAAAAATTCATCCGCCCATCTTACCGATTCCGCAAGTTTTCTATTCTCATTGTCGTGGATAAATACATGTTTCTCCTTCCAAATCGCCCAAGTAAGACAAACAAATCTTTCGAATTGTTGTTTACCCATCTTTTCTCGAATCCACAGGCCTATATCCAAGAATTCTCTATCTTTTACTTGCTTTAAGAGCTCCCAACACCCATGTTTGTTTCCACATTCCTCTCAAGGCCTTACAGTAAAAAAATTACGTGAGTTGTATTATCGGCATAATAATGGCATTCTCCACCCATCTTCCACCGGAACATGATGTCGGCGCAAATTCTCCGTAGCCGCAATTTAGTTGTGTGATACCATCATTTATTGCTTTAAGCCTATGAGCTAAATACAAAAGGAATGTTAAGTCTCACCTGCCTTAGGTCGACATATTTGTACTTTTTACTGCTTTTATCCTCTTCATATCTCTCTTTGTAGTTGTTAAACGGTTCATATATGTTGACAAGCTGGAAATTACAATTTCACATGTCATTAACTATAATGATTCGAGTTATAATTGTTTTGGAAACTGTAAGATTAGAATTGATATAGTTTCCATATAATTTTTATATAATTGATTTTTACCATTTCTTTCTTGAATAAAAATTAATGAGTTGTGATTATGCAGATACTAGATATAGATGTCAGGTTGGAAAAATAAATTTTATTTTTGAAAAATAAGGTCTAACACTAACATTTGACCAATTTCAAACATTGGACCCAAAAAAGAATGGGGTTAAGGACACTATCGCCCTACTTTTCGGAAGAAAACAAAAAAGACAACTTTTTACATTTTTCGATATTTTTGGACAATTTTACGCTTCAGCCCCTTTTTTTTGACAAATTTATGCTCCCGCCAAATTTTCCGGACTTTATTACGTTGTTGTTTCAAGATTGTTTCGAACATTTTTCAAGCATGTCTTCTAATAAAATTTCAGTGAAAAAATAAATTTCCCCCATTAAATAATCCATTTTATATTCGAAATCTTATAAAAATAAATATACACATAAAACAACACATATTAAAACCAAACAAATTGAAAATAATATAGAAACAACATGAATAAAAAACACAATTCAATTTGATTCAATGCATGAAAACATAAAAAAACATGGAAACAACCAAGAAACAATATAGAAACAAATCAGAAAAAATATAGAAAACAAAATATGAGAAAAAAGAGCTTAAAAATAGGTAAAAATTGTATTTAGTCATAGAAAACTATGTAGAAACAATAAAGAAACATCAGAACAATAATAAAAACAATATGGAAATAACTCAGAAACAACGTAAAGAATATTAAAAACACCACATGAATAAAAAAGCTTAAAAATAGGTAAAAACTTCATTTACACATTGAAAACTACATGGAAACAAAAAAAAAATCATTAGAACAATATTAAAAATATTATAGAACAATACATAAACAATAGAAACAATGTACAAAATAATACATGATTAATAAACAATATAAAAAATAGGTAAAAATTGTTTTGAAACATCGAAACAACAAAGAAATAACATAGAAACAATAAAGAAATAAATTTAAACAAAATCGAAACAACATATATAACATAGAAAGCAATACATGAACAAAAAAAGAAAAAGAAAAACGTAAAAAATGAAATAAATGAGTACAAAAGTGATAGAAACGTATTTTGTTGTATTTTTACCGAAAAATAGGATAAGTGTGGCAATTTCTTAAAATAATGAGCGACATCAAGATAGTAATTGCGAAAACAAAAGTCCAAATGTGCTAAATCCAATTATATTATAATCTCATAAAGCCCAAATAATTAAGGCCCAAAAATATAATTGAATTCAACTAGGAATTTTTGGGAAAATAACACAATTGCCCACCTATTTATGACTGGTACCTGCAAAATACTAAGATTTAACTAAAATTACCTAACAATACGTTGACCGCATTCTAATACCAGAAAATACGCTCAAAGCCAACACATTCCCACACAATACGCTGCATATAAAAACAACCACCAAAATAGATTCGCAGATATTTTAACGCAAAGATCCGAAACAAGTGCGCAAACATCGTGCGAATGAGAAGAATAAACGAAGATTTAAAGTACAAGCAAATGAAGAAGAATCAAACTGCAAATTAGTAAAACAAAGAAGAAAGCAGGACAAAAAACAACGTACCAAACACCAATCTCGAAAAAAAATACTTAATTATTCTGAAAAAATATTGTTTACATCATTGCGCATCTATTTTCACATGCAAAATCATAATTGAACATAAATATATATATATATATATGTATATATACATCAGATGAAATTGAGATTGTATCACAAATTTGCGAATGGAGAATTTGATCAAAATGAGTGTTTCAATATTATAAAATGCTTATTTTGTTCGAAATTTAATACAACATCATAAAGACTTTGATTGTCATGAAAATCTACATATCAAAATGTCTGGATCTCAAAAAACTGCATGCAATCATTTAGATAATTATTTCAAAGTTGTTTCATTGTTGTTGAAAAAGTGTTTCTATTTTGCATGGGAAGCACATTGCTTCCCTGTGCAGGAGAATTGTTTCATCTTTGTTTCAACGATGTTTCATTCATGTTTCAAATAGGATAAAATTCTAAAGTACCATGGATAAAATTCTAGCAGTAGTATACCACAAGGGATAATGGGCAGAGAACAAGGATAATATCAACTTCGAGATAACGGGGATCTTGATTCCAACGGATTGCACTTTCAACACCACGCATGAAATTGATAACAACAAATACAGGTCAGCAGAGATGAGGAAAGAATGCAGATTAAGTACAAACTGAGAGAATCTCTGCCACCATTAAAGATTGAAAATGACTTCAACCTGAAGTTCTATTCGGAAGTAAAAAACAAAGAAGAAAATTGGATGAAGTTTCCTTTGTGCATAGACCTACTAGTTAATTCAGAAAACGAATTACTCTTAAATCAAAAGAGACAAGCTTGCAAGAAACAACACATCAAAATGCAATGGAGGGAACCATCAGCATATCAATAGACATCTCAACAATGGAAAATATGGGCCAAAATCTCATTGACTACATCGACTATGCAAACCTAATCAGCAAAAATGTGGTCCAAGAAACAATGCAAATCCAAGAATATATTAATTGTGAAGAACAAATCCAAATAGGAAATGTCTACAACAACAAGGACGAATTGATAAAACACATCAGTAGTCTTGCATTGAAAAATCACTTTCAATATAAGGTCAATAAATCGTGCAACAAGCAATACCACATAAAGTGCCTGGATGAAAATTGCAATTGGCATTTGAAAGCATCATCAAGAACAAGAACAACAAAGTTCATAGTAAGAAAATACGACAACAACCATACTTGTCCACTCGATAAGAGAATGAATGACTGTAGACAAGCTACTGCAAAAATGGTTGGAGACATTATCAAATCAAAGCACCTCAACAACATCAAAACAGTGTACACACCAACAGATATAATAAGAGACATGAAGGATGAGCATGGAATAAGTCTCGACTATAGAAAGGCTTGGAGATCAAAAGAGAAAGAACTCTAAATAATAAGGGGAGGCCGGATGAATCTTATCATAAACCACCAGCTTATCTTTACATGTTGGAGAAAACAAATCCAGGATCGATTACTGAAATAGTAAGAAAAGAGGATAATAACACATTCCTATTCTTGTTCATGGCTATAAATGCATCAATAAATGGTTGGAAACACTATAGTCCAGTGGTTGTTGTTGATGGTACATTTATGAAAGCAAGTTACGGGGGGACTTTGTTGTCCGCATGCACTTGATATGGGAATGGGAGCATATTCCCATTGGCTTTTGCAATAGTGGATTCTGAGAATGATGGATCTTGGGTATAGTTTTTCACAAAGATTAGACAAACTTTTGGTCTCAGGGAAGGCATGTGCATAGCCTCAGACAGACATATCATCATAGAAACAACAATAAATGAGGTACAGATCATAAAATATTTCCTGAGGTTATGTTTCATAGATGTTTCAAATATGTTTCTTTAATGTTTCACATATAGGTTTCAAAAACAATTTTAGTCACAAACATTCTGAAATAAAAAGTATTATTTTAATGATTTGGTGTATCCTGAAGTATCCCATGGACTGTGCATGTATCATCTCCTAAATAATTTGAAGGCAAACTTCAAAAAGAAAAACGACGAAATAAGGGAGTCATTCATAGCAGCAGCAAAACGCCTACACGAAGGACGAATTTGAAAAACAAATGTCTGCACTTGACAGAGTGAACAACAAAATCATACCTTACTTGTCAGCCATCGGATACGGGAAATGGACACGACTACACTGTCGCAACAAAAGATACTTTCTCATGACATCTAACATTACAGAGTCGTTGAATGTATCAACTATAGTAGGGAGACACCTACTTGTAACAACATTACTCGAGTACGTGAGATCATTAGTTCAAGATTGGATATGCATGCATCGAAATGAAACAAGATCAACATTTACAATAATGACAAAAATAGTTGAAGAGTAGATGGGAAAAAAACTACACCATTTCTCTAAATTTAATAGTAATTTACTACAAATCTGAAACAGGCTTCTTGTTTCAAAATTATTTCTCACATGTTCCATTTTTGTTTTCAGGTGAAAAGATCAAATGATTTTCTCTTTAAAGTCACAGAATCGGAGAAAATATTTGTTATGGACCTTGAGAAAAGGACTTGCACATCCAACAGGTTCCAAATGGATGAAATTCCTTGCCCACAACTATAACAGTACTAAAAGAATTGAATAAAGATCCGTGCCAGTACTGCTTGGCATACTACATGAAGGAAACAATGGAAGCAACTTATTCGGGAACAGTGTATCCAATCCCGCATGAAGATAACTGGATCCTGACACCTGAAATTGAAACAATGTGAACTCTTCCACCGGAAGGCAAGGCCAAATCTGGAAGGTCAAAGAAAAGAAGGCATAGTTTGGGAGAAAATTTTCATAAATAGATGCGGAAGGTGTGGGCAACATGGACACAATAGACAGACATGCAGGAATCAACCAAAAACAAGATGCATTTAATAACACCATATTCCAATTGCTTACATAAGTGCCAAGCTAGACATATTAATACAATAGAACACAACACAATTATTTCAATAAAAACTCACTCATGTTGCTTTATAGTTTCTTACATAGTTTCTTACATATGTGCCAAGCTAGACAGATTAATACAATGGAACACAGCAACAACCAAGCATACAAAAACTAGAAAACTAAAACCTTCCAAACACCCATGAATTCCAAAAACAAAATCATACATATTGTTCCACAAAACCTCATAGTGATTCAGATTCTGTCACATACATACTTCAAAATACTAAAGAAACTAACTAGAAATATAGACAGGTATCAAATAACTATACTAACAAACCATTAAAATATAAGTAAAAGCATATTGTTCCATGTGACCATAAACAATTCTCATACAGAATTCTTCTTTAACAATAATTTCCTTGCTTCAATAGGAAGTGGGGGGATGATTTCAATATCACTATCGTCTTCGTCTCTGTTCTGCTGCTTCAGCCTTGCGTGATTGTATAGCAGGTGAGTATACCTCATCCGTTCTCTTTCAATGTCGAAGTCTTCCTCCGACATTTGATTCCCAGAGATGAAATACTCTGCATAGCAAGCTACAAATACTCCGCAATCACTAAAAAAAAGGGGAGGACAGGTTAAAAACATAATATAAAAACACATAAAAGATAAAACAGAAATAAAGTAGGATACAGACAAGAATATTACTTTTTTATTTGGACATGAATATACCTAACAACCACAATCTTCATTGGGGAGTTAATTTCAGCAGAGTAAGGGCCAGAACCAATAGCAATGTCCTGGCGCTCTTCGTAGAATGCTACCATTGAAAGAAAACGGGGCAACATTATAGGCTTCGATAGCTTTCCTAGCTATTTTAACAGAGTTTGGGGTACAATGAATTGTACAGATAAATATTCTCTCTTGAATACTCAACCTCCACAGGATCCAGTGTTCCATGTCAACACAGTGAATGGGAAACAAGATATGATCAACCTCGGACCACAACTTTCCACAGCCTATATCAAAACTCATAATATAGTCAACCACAGAAGAATTCAAGTTAATCATGGAAGTGTCGAAATTTTTCATCTTCCTCTTGTTGACAAGGGTGAACCGGTTGTAGATACTTTGCATGCATCTATCAAATATCAGGTCTGTGGTAGTAAATCTCACAGCACAATACCCGTACATATACTTCTTGCGTATGTAATAGAACAACACGTCCATATGCTGAGAAGGAAGCAAACAAAGAGTAAGAACACAAAATCAAAAATAGGAAAACAACAACATAAAAAATAGTAACTTACCAAAGAAGACAAGTACTCGTCAACATAGTACAGGCTATGAAACCATTATTTTTGCTTCACCTCACATACGCCCAGCTTTAACGAGCTTCCGAATAACTTTTTGGCCTAAAACATAAATAAGTTAAAACATTACAATAATATTTCATAATCGTTGCAAAACAGAATAAAAAATCTTACCCTTGCGAAACAAAACCTTCCGAAAGCCACTCACTCAGACCATCATTAAAATCATCCAAACCGTCATAATTCACCAAGGCTATCATCCAATGGGCACCTTCATTTAACCAACACTACTGGGGGCTTCCTGCCAGCATTCAAGGTCGCATCTTTCTCTTGAGGAGTCGATTCCAAATCAATGTCCCCCAACTACTTTCCCACTCACATCGCCAGATGATTCAAAGTGAGTGGTGAAAGGAGTTCTCACAGCAACATAGGGTTTTGAAACCCTCTTAGCAACAGGGGATTGAGGAACAAGTGATGCATCCAACCCCTTGACACCAGCCTGCAATAAAACAGGATACAAAACTGTTATAAACAAAATACAAATTACAAATTCAATGTCAAAACAAACTAGAGGCAAATATTAGGAACAAACCATTCCCGCAACAACTTGAGTTGCATCATTCAATAGAATCAAATTGAGATTGGGTGAGATCATCAAATTCTTGAGACCCAATGAAACCATGTTCAGCATGAACATTCAGGCCCTGAGATTCAACACCAACCTCTTCTGAAACCTTACTTGAATCAAACGCAATATTCTCAATATTTTCTGCAAAAATCCATCAAACCACTGACAGCAAGTCCTTCACCATCATTACTAACCACTTTATCCATCGACAAATCAACTTCACCACCAAAAGCAATTCCCTCACCCTCATTAACAATCCCTTCAACCACAGACTCAACCCTAACATCACCACCAATATTGCCACCTTCAATGACCTCGATTTTTTTTTCAAACCGTCCGCACCAGGATTATTCTTGGTTCGCTCAGTGCTTTCCAAACCAGCAGGATCAACAACTTCCTTAGAAAATGGCACAACATGAGTTTTAACATGTTGATCATCCACTCCGTTGAATCATTCTCAGACTCTAAAGCCGACGCTGATGATATTTTATTATCTTGCACTCCAACAACTTTGTCAGCTTCATCCAGCCTATAAAGCAAAAATGAAAAACATTATAAATCCAAACAAACAAGTAACAAAGACAAAAAAAATAATGAAAAACAGGGGGGACAGAAAAAAATAAGGTTACCTAAAGTTTCCCTATAATGGCAGACAACTCATAGAGGACAATTTTAAACTGCTCTTCCAAGATTTTGTTAACGGAGTTCTTCAAAATCTTCAACTTCTTGGACAATTTATCCTGCTTCCGAACAACGTCATCCAGCGTGTAGTTCGATCCCAACACAACATCCAAATCCTTTCTCTTCGACTTACCAATGACAGTCCCTATCAACAGAATCAAATGAATACTTGGACTCATAAAAAAAGGTTGCAATATCCAACTGCAACCTCTCTTCATCTGATGGCCAAATATCCATCAACTTCAAATAAAACAAAAGGAAAACAAACAAAGAAAAAAAGTTAGAAACGACATATAAACAGTTATGAAAAAAAAGCAAAACCAATGAGAAACAAAGAAACTAAAAAAGAAATGTATTACCTGTTCCGCAGAACGGTTGAAAATCATAACATCGAGATCATTAGACCTCGGATTCTTATCTCTATCAGACAATGGACAACCCCAATTCAGAATACGAGGGATACTCTGCCCGATACAATTGCAAATTTTATTGTTCACCTCTGAACAACATTCATAGAACCATATCTGGAAGGCCAGAGGAAAGCCTTTGGTCAGAAAATTTAGTGTGTTTAGCAGCAGGCTTCAAATCCTCATCCTGAGGCTACTTTCTGTGGAGCACTTGTTCCCTCAGTTCTCTGATTGTCAGGTCAAAGAAATCCCTTCACCAGGGATATGTGTTATATTCACTATCAACTAAATAAAAAAAGCCATATTCACATAAGTCCCAGAAGAAGAAAAGAGAAAAAAAAATGCAAAAAATACAACAACGCCATCTTCACGGCATCATCATCGTTATCCCCCCACACTTATAATCTAAAACACTCCTCGATTGATGCTAGTAAATTTCATTGTGCTTAAATATACTTACGGAAGAACTCGTAAGTAACACCATCCCCAAGAACAGGATGACCTATTCCCAACACACTTCAACCCCGTGACCAGGGCAAACTCCTCAACACCAAATGAACAACATGCCTCTTCAACAACGAATGCACAAGTTGATTTTGGAAGTCAACTTCATGCATGTCCAGAAAATAACCGAAACACGTACGCCTAAACGCATCCAACTGCGGCTGGGATAACTTGTCCTTTAAATTTTTAATCACTTCAAAAGAAAACCCATTGTTTATCCTAGCAATGTACCAGTCTTCCGGATCAATCATATATTCATAACCCTAGAAACAATAAGGAAACAACAAATAAAGAACACATCTTGTACAAAAAAATTTGAAAAGTAATAAAAACAACATATCAACAACATAGAAACACACCAGAAACAACACAAGAAACAAAAACAAAACAAAAATCATAGAACACTAAATAACAAAAATAGATCCAGTAAATAAAGAAGAAAACAATATACCCCAGCAACGTCCACGCCTCTAAAACCAACAACCTTCTTTTTAGGAGATTTTGCCTTAACAACATGTTTTCCAACATCATCGCCAGGTTTCATCTTCCTCTTTTTAGATGATAAAGGAACTAGGGTTTCAGATTTTGAACCGCTTCTCAAAACTCTTGAACTAGCATCAGCCTTTTTTCCATTTTCAGTCGAAGTAGAAAGGGTTTCTTCGAAGCCATGATATAAATACGAAACCAAAACCACACCAAAAATAAATTCAAAAACGTAGCAGTTTAGAGAAACGGTTTCTGGAGATGATTTCAGAGAAGTTAACGAAACAGTTGCCAGAATCACACACCAAGCTGGCCAAAAATGGCGGACATTCAGCGCGGGAACTCGAGGAGTCGAGATGAAAAGTGATAAGGGTCTTTTTATGCATGTTTTATGTGTATATTTGAGTAGAATTCGAGTTATTTTATTGTTAGTTTTGTAAATTTTTTATTGTACATAGTTCATATTACTCCGAGGTGATTTTATTGATGTAGATTGACCATTCGGGGCTAATTTTGGTGAATTTTGGACCATGGATTCATGCCAAAACATACCGGGGAGTTTAAGGATGCAAAAACGCTCGAAATTCCAAGCCAAACGCGTCATTTCGGGGCCTTTTTGGTCCAACACGGGCAGGGGGTGTCGGGCAACACGGCCGTGTTCCACGGAGCCAAAAACTCGAATTTTTTGCACAAAACAGCCTCCAACACGGCCTAGCCGTGTCCAGGAACACGGCCTGGCCGTGTTGGGAAGCACGACCATGTCAGGTTGAGTTCCTGCACAATTAAACAGCACGGCCTGGCCGTGTCGGGCGACATGGCCGTGTCCGGGAACCTTTTTTTGCAACTTTTCTCTGCGGGATTTGGGGAAAACTCACCAACCAACCCATTTTGGCCACTTTTGTACACTTTTAACACCCTATTTTGTTTGAAACATGTCTCCATGTCCCCTCCTCATCACTTGAATACAAGAATTCACCAACCAACAAGGAAAATGGGGGTGATTATTTAATAAAAGAGAGTACTTATCAATGTATTGGTTGCCTATAAAAGCCAAGGGTTGAAATTGGGAGATTCATTCATTAGATACTCGGGAAATATTCATTGTATTCATTTCATTAAGTAGAATTGGGATCAAGGGTCTTGGAGGAGAAAGCTTGGGGCAATATTGGAGAAAAGGCTTGGAGCAACATCATCAATCAAGAAAGAAGTCAATTGAGATTTTGAGAAAGATAAGTACACCATGTCTACAATACTTAAATCTTCTTGTGTAATTTATTCTTTGGTCAAAATCATGTGTAGCTAAACTCCTAGTGTTTGAATGTAATGAACTCTAGAATAGATTTGTGATTAAGGTGTGTATGTTTTTAATAAAATCTTCATATTTTGTGTGATTCACCTATATTATGCTTCGTTCATTTGAATTGATATATGCGCAATATTGATTTGAAGTTTATTTTTCATCCGGAAATCGAGAGATTCATGGTGAAATAGAACCTATATAAGTGAAAAGAGTTGCATGCAATCCTAGATATAGACGACATAAATCTTCCGGATTAGGGTCAAACCTAATATGGGAATTCATAAATCGTTATAATGCGATCTTGGGGGTTTTAACTAGAAAGAGATTTCAGTTAATCAACTTGAGATTAGGAGTTTTTCGCCTTGAGAAAGGGATTAACTTAAATCGGGAATTTCTACGGTCCACATAACATGAGATTTTATTAAAAGAGGTTGGTTTTTGCTTAAGGGCTTACAGTTTGTATTTTTAACTTGTCAAATCACAAAAACATTCTAGAGGGATTTACATTCAAACACATTTCTATCTCTTGATTTCTTATTTTACAAATCTTCCTTCATTTTTACAATTTATAATTTGTTTTCCTTTTTCATCAAACAAAAACTCTGAAAATTGTTAGATTAAATAACAAAAAGACGGTAATTATTAGTACTTACAATCCTCGTGGGAATGACACTCGGTACTCAATAATCTATACTATAAAACGATAGGTGCACTTGCCTACGGTTTTAAAGGTAGCTTTTGAGCCATCAAAAAGACAGAGAGAGAAAAAATGATAGATTGGACACGAAAAGACTGCACAATGTATTTTAAAGGTAGAAATGGGATGTGTTGGTATTTTGGGGATTCGGTCAAAATTAAGGGTATTTTGTGTAATTTTCCCAAAAGTTTTCGTGTGGGCTCATGTAGCAGCGAATATAATTCAGTTTTTTGAATCTTATAAATACCCCAACCAATCGATTTACAAGTTATGAAATTCATCTTACAATATCTAGCTTTGTGAATTCTAGTTCTTCTTTGGTTCTTTCATCTAATTTTAGTATTTGAAGATTATTGCCGGAAAATCTGATGATCTAACAACTTATTGTGTTGCAAGTAGTGATCCATCTCAACTGTCAACTTTTAGCACAGAAACTGAAGAATAAACTAATACCTAGAGTTGGCATTGGGTCGGGCCAGGCCGGGCCTAATTTTATTGGGCCTAAAAATTTCATGGCCCAGCCCAACCCAACTATGGGTTGCGGGCCATTGGGGTAAACCGGCCCAAGTGAAATAATGTAAAAAAAAGTTATTAAAAAAATTAAATTACTAATCAAACAAAAAAAAACCCCTTCACCATCAACTTATAAATATATATATATATATATATTTGTTTACACGTATATATACACACATAAAAATGAATAACTAATGTCCATGTTCATGTGGGAAATACTATCTAGTCTGCAATGTTGATAAAGTAAATGACAAAGTGGGGGTTAAAATCATTTGGTTCATGTGAGCCGTGATGAGAGTGGGTAGGGGTTTATTTAGGTTTTGTTTGTAAAATTGAGAAAATGGGGCTTGAGTTGACAAAGTAAACTATTGTGCTTGTTGTTGATGCCTTTTAGGACTGAACCAAGGAAAACAAAATTTTTTTTAATTGAAATAATATTGGGCTCCGGCCCGAAAAAAATGGGCTTTTTTTGCCCGAGCCCGACTAGCCCGTTAGGCCTTCTGGATCGGGCCATTTAGGCCAGATTTTTTTCGGGCCTTAAAAGGCCTGCTTGACGAACGTCGATGACGAAGACATCATAAATTGGTCCGCAGGCATCGCGGTAAGTACTTTGTCCTACTACAGGTGCTTCATCGAGCTAGTTACCTCGGTCAAGCATCAGTCACAGGATTAGACTCCACCTTTCCTGTTTGACTTGAAGACTCTATTCTCGAAAGTGATGGAAACTGGACTGGTGAATCGAAGGGTTGGCCTTTGGAGAATGCAGCGTTGTATTATTTTAAGCAACGCCCAGAGCCGGCTCATCAGGCCGGGCCAATTTTGCCAGCTCTACTAATACCACATCAACTTCTAAAATGTCACAATCTCGAAGTTACAAAATAAATTTTGTAATTAATCTCTAATGTTTAATATAAAAATGAAAAATAGGTACCAGGATATAATTGAGCTATTTTAACTCAAAATTATTAATATTAGAGAATTCTAAGACTATAAGTCTTGAATATTAGAAACAATTGTATTGAACTTTTGAGTTTCAATTATAAGATTATTATCAGAGTAAAATAATTATTATTACAAATGAAAAACAATATAATATACAAGATAACAAATTATCGAACAAACTTTTATTAAAGACTGAAATACTTACATGTACAGTGATCTTGATCGGAACAGTCAATCGAGATCAGAAACTATTGCAAACTTCAAACTTCTAATTATTACAACTGAGAAATTTTACAAGAGAGAGAGAGAGAGCTCTAAACTTCGATGCCGAAAATGAAGAGGCTATGAGCCTTTTTGTAACCATTCCGCCGGATTTCAAATGCGGATTCCAAAATTTTTATAAAATACTGACGTCATCATTTCGTCATCGCTTGCGTCCATCGCACGTCGATCTTTGATGTCATGGCTGACGTTTTTGTCAATTTGGACAATTTTATCCTTCGTATTCTCTGTTCATCATTTCTAAGATGAGATCTTCATCTTCATAAGGATTCTGAGCATCATTCATTTTGGTGTCTTCAATATTTTTATCTTTTGAAGATGCAGAAGTACTTGGTTTATCTGTTCCAGTAGTTACCGGTTCGAATACTTCTTTGAATAATTTTGCAACACTATCTTTATCCATATGTTGCAATAATTCTTTTAAAAGAGCGGTGTGTTGGAACTTGATGGTTCATATTCTCATTGTTTCATGAGCAGTTTAAGAGATCTGATTCCTTTAAGGCTATAAGCCGATCCTTCTCCAAAGAAATCTTCTTTGGCCCACCATTTTATTAAAATATTTCGTCCAAGAAACGTGACATGTAGTTTAATGTCATTTTTGATCAAATCTCTCTTTTTAAGAGCATATTCCCATTTTATTATCCACGGAATTGATCTTGTATTGCAAATTGCAATAATGAGGTAGAAGAATCAAACGATCATTAGTTTGTTGGAAAAGTAGTAAAATTTGTTTTACATTTTAAGGCAAAAATGTCCGTACATACACCCCAAGAGAAGAAAAAGGTTTTAAACCGATTGGAATGTGTTGATTTGGTTCAATAAGTGAAAATTTTATCCACCATGTATGTTTCCTTTGAGGATTGTCATAAAGAAGAGTAAATTCCCGAGCACGAATATAATCGTCGTAATTATAAAGATTTGGCAATGATTTGAAAGTATTTAATTGCCTTGGTTGAAGTAATTGTAAACCCCAACTTGTAGGTGGAATTATATTTTTAATAATCATTTTCGAAAAACTATACTCATGAGTACCTCTGTTCATGTGGGCTATTTCCACAGAACTTGTTTCAGTAAGAATAGCCTCGAAATATTCTCGAGTTTTCTTCCCGAATAAAGGAGGAAGATCTTTTAGTAAATAAGATTGAGCAACATGACCTGGAGAAAGATTTTGTAAACTTTCTTCTACAGGACAATATTTTAAATAGCTTGAGATAACATAAGGATATTTTAATTCCTCTATAGTCTTTTTAGGACTGTTTGAAAAAACAGCATTTTGATATACATGAATATCATAAGCAGTTTCGTCGTTTTCAAATTCCTTTGTAGGATCAAAATTCTTCATTTGAGAAGATTCTTCTATAGTCTTATTTTCTTTAGTGCTTTTAGCACCTGAGACTGAAGCTCCTGATGAATTTTTATTCATCTTGTTTTGTTGACTTTTTGGAGGCTGATTCCTCCGATGGATGGTATTCCAAGGATTTTCCCTGCAAGAATTCTCGTGTTAGAAAATCTGGTAAAGAATTAGATTTTCCAGAAATATGTTCAATGTCAAAATCGAAACAAGACAGGATTGCCTGCCATCTAGCAAATATTTGTTTAGATGCCATATTTTTAACATCTTTAGTTAAAACATATTTTGCAGATTTGCAATCAATTCTTAATAAGAATTTCTTATTTAATAAATCACTTTCAAATTTAGTGATGCAAAGAACTATTGATAATATTTCTTTTTTAATTGTAGAATAATTTTTCTGAGTTTCATTCCATAAACCAGATGTATATCTAACAAGAGTCTCTTTAGAATCTTGTTCCTTTTCTTTTAATATTCCTCCGTAACCAATTTCAGAGGCATCTGTTTCAACTATTTTTAATAGTTGCGGATTAGCAAGAGAGAGACATGGAAGAGTTTTTACTCTTTCTTTAATGCGTTTTACAACATCTGTATGACTTATAGTCCATTTTGATGGATTATTTTTAAGCCTTTGAAATAAAAGTTTACAATCAAAAGATAGATCTTTATAAAAATCTTTAACATAATTAAGACTTCCTAAAAATCTTTGTAACTGATTTTTATCAGTAATTTCATCAGGAAATTTATTTGCAAATTTTATTGCTCTTTCTATAGGATGTATTAATCCATTTTCTATGTCATGTCCCAAAAAGTTTATTTTTGTTTGACATAGTAATACTTTTCTAGCAGATACTACAAGTCCTGCTTTCTTAACAACATTTATAAATATATTAATATGTTTAAAATGTTGTTCTAAATTTTTTGAAAATAATAGAACATCATCAATATAAACAATTGTAAAATCCATATAAGGATTAAAAATATCATTCATAATATGTTGAAATTCAGATGGAGCATTTTTAAGTCCAAATGGCATAATATTCCATTCGTAGTGTCCAAATGGGATTGTAAAGGCAGTTTTATACCTATATTCTTCTTTTATCTGAATTTGCCAAAATCCAGATTTCATATCAAATTTTGAAAAGATTTTTGCTTTACATAGCTTATTAGCAAATCTCTTTTATTAGGTATCGGATATCTTATCCATCTTAACACTTTATTAAAAGGTTTGTAATTAATAACTAGTCTCGGAATTCCTCTTTCAATTTCAGCATTATTTTCGACATAAAATGTTGGACAACTCCAAGGACTAGAACTAGGTCTAATTAGACCTTTTTCAAGTAATTCTTGAATTTCTTTTTTACAAAGATCCATATATCTTTGATTCATTGCAATAGGTCTTACTTTGGTAGGAATAGATTTTTCATTAAAATCGGTTCATATGGTAAACTTACCATATGTTGTTTTCTATCCCAAAATGCATTGGGAGTATCCAAGACATATTTCTTTAAATATGGTATCTTTAAGTTTATTTATTTTCTCTTGTACCTTTTTAGATTCAAGAGTTTGTTGTAAAGTTTTAAAAGAAATTTCGTCTTTGAGATAATGTAAAAACTTTTCTTTCTTTTGAATAATATTCAAGAGTGTATTTATGAAATGAGTTTTTGGTGGCATTGAAAACGGAAAATGGAGGTCATATTCCCCACCCTGGTAAAAATGCCGATTATCATTAATTTTTGTATAGGAAATATGGTTTGGCAAAAAGGAGTTCCTAATATTACGGATGTAGATAGATTTTTAACCATAATAAAGGTTGTTGGTACACAAATACCATTATTGCAGATTGCTACATCTGATAATTTATAATTAACTATCAGAGGTTGCTTATTAGCGGTAGTTATTATTTGAGTAGTTTTCGAATAATACCTTGTAGGTATTAACCCTTCTGATATACAATTTATATCAGCACCTGAATCTAATAAAGCTTCTGTTGTTAAACAGAATTCATTATTAACAATAATTGTAACTTTTGTATACCATTTTTGAAATAGTTGTTTATCAATTTTATTAACCCAAACTAAATCTTCTGGTAATTCAGAAGTAATATGATTAACTAATTATAAATCCTGATAAGGAGTATTTTCTTCTTCATTAGAATCATTTTCATCATCTGATGAATCATACTTCGTTTTAGAAGTAGAAGGTATATTTTCTATAGATTCTATTTTTCTTTTTAGAATAGACAATTCATCTTTAATTTCATTAATTTCAGCTTTTAGCTCAGGAATTGTAGGCTCTCTGATTTTCACTTTAGCCTTTTCTATTATTTTATTGTAGGAGTAAAATTCTCCTTCTTCTTGTAATTTTTGCACTAATCTAGTATTACTAGTAGTATTATCTGATCTAGTATTCTGTTGTTTAGAATTTGATTCTAAAATAGATAAATAATGTTCAATAGCTTCCTGTTTTTTAGCAGGATTTGTAATTTGATCTATTAGACTTAAAATCAAATTTTCTTCTTTAGAAATTACATTAATTTGTAATTCTAAGAAATTTGCAAAACATTTTTCACATTCACAATTGTCATCACAATTATTTTGTGAAGATGATGAAAATTCATCAGATTCATTAGATTCTGTTTTTTCAGAATCATTTTCATTAATTACTGAAACATATAAATCTTTTTGAGAATTTTGCTCTTCTTCTGTATTAAGAAGAATATCTAGTAATGATTTCTTTAAATCATCTGCTATGTTTAATGTTTGAATTTTCTTTTTAACATAGCATTTATTAGCTTTATGGCCGATTCGACCACATTTCCAACAGACAGGCTTTTCTATCGAATTATTGGATTTTCCTTTTCCTTTTCCCTTTTGAGGTTTATTTTTAGAATAATAATTATTCATTTATTTGAATCATTTTGTTTAAAAATGATTTTCTCTTCTTTTTATAATTTTCTTTTTTAAAGAATTTTTCTTTTTAGATTTATCCCTTTTAGGATATTGTATCGGGCCGAAACCAATTTGTTTACAAAAATCACCAATCATTTGGCGATTTTCTATTTTTTGAATATCTAATTGATGTTTCAATTTTATGTCATTACATAAATTTATACCTTCAAAGAATTATTTTACGATAGATCTCCATAGGATAATTCACCCATTGTATATTACCATTAATACCTTTAGTGTTAGGAATTTTATTGTTTAGATTTTGATGAATGCCATGTAAAACTTAGAATAGAAAGTTGGCACCCCATTTGTCAGTAAAGTGTATTGTAACAATTAAGCCGCCAAGCCGAGTTAAGTCACCACGCCCTAACATGCAAGAAGACAATCAAGACTTGAAGGAAAACTCTGTGAGAGACAAAGTACGGCAAAGAAGAATGACAGAACTCGATCAAGAAGAAGCGGTGAGATGCACTGAGTGGAACATCGTCAAGTCAACTCAAGAGAAGCAAGTCTCAAGTTGAAGTGATGAAGAGTCATCCAATGATTGGAAGTCGACTCTAAGTCACCTGGGGAAAGCAAGGAAATGTAGTCAAGTTGAGATAATCAGAAAAAGAACCGTTGCATTGAGAAATCAAGAGATTTACTTAAACAAGTAATATCTCCATACCACCTTTCTCGGAGTGCTCGGTCAGGAAGCGTGCAAATGGAATGAACCAATGGGAAGCACTACACCGTGTCGAACTCAAAAGGTGAAAGAACAATTCATACGAGGAAATGGCAATTCCAAGAAGCGCAAGCCAACGACGCAAAGTGACTTTCAAAAATGAGCCTATCTCTTCAACGGGCAAATTTTTGAAAGTTCACTATAAAAGGCTGAGGAGTTTGTTTGAGAAAGAGGATGAATGACACACACGTGAGATATACAAGCTTATCAAAATCGAAACATTCTCAATCCTCAAGCCTACATTTCAAGTACATCAATCCAACACTTACCTGTGAAGGAAAGAGAACTTCAATCAGTTGAAGAGGAAAATACTGAAAACAAGGGTCTACATTCCGGGAAGGATTGTAGAAAGGTTCAAGGCTGTTGAACAAGTCTTAAGCTTTTGGAGGGCTTCGTGATCAAATCCAAAGTGCTTGAGCAAGTGAGTGTAGTAGCAAAGCGCAAAATGCCTGTGAAGAAGCTGAGTCGCATTTGGAGAAGCCATTGAGTGATCAAGCGTCTCAGATCGAGTCCCAAAGGATCAAGTAAATTTGTTGTGATCAAGACTTGTATCCGGACTGTTACCACTTTGTAAACCGATCATTACCTAGTGGATTCCTCCAGGAGTTGGAGAAGAGAGGAGTAGAAGAATTACCCCATCTTGAACCTCTATAAAAATTTTATTGTGTCATTTACATTTCAAAGATTTAAATTCTTGCACTTTTAACTGCTTATATCTGCTGATATTTGCTATCCATTTGATAATTTATAAGTACTAAATCAAGCTCTAAAATCTTGCTTAATTAAACGTAAGGGTGTTAAGTCTTCCGCTGAAAACAAAACCACAGTTGAGTCAAATTATAGCCAACAACTGAGTTACTCCAAGAACTTCAAAATGATCTCAGGAGAAAACCTGGATCAACTGGATGCTCGATTTGAGAAATCACAAATGAATTTCTGCACTTGGAAAGGAATATACGTATGAAGGAAATGTGTATGAAAATCCTAAAAAGTCTTCCATTTGAATGGGAAATGAAGGTCATGGCACGAGACATTCCATGGACCTATCAAAGACATCCAACCATGAGTTATTCTCGGACCTCAAAGCCTATGAGTTTGTTTGAGAAGAAAAAAGAGGAAGAGACAATTTGCACCCAAAACAAATTTGCTCTAATTGTTAAAGATGGGAAGAGAGCGAGGTCAAAGAAGTCATTGACCCGAAGAAATAGCCCCGATGGTCAAAAGATTCAACAAGTTCTTCAATAAGAACTACAAGAAAGGAAAGGGTGAATCCTCCGAAGACACTCGGCTCCGCAAATCAAGGGAAGACAAGCCAACCAAGAGAAAGATCATCAAAGAATTGAGTATCAAAGGGTGACAACTCAAGAATGGAAAGAGCCGATCAAAAGGTCTGAATATCTATGTTGAACTGTAGACAACCAGGTCACTATGCCATGGATTGCCCATATCCTCGTAGTCGGCAAAGACAGGGATGAAGAAGAAAGAAAGGTCTTGAGAAAGAAGACAAGAAAAGAAAAAAGGCAATGATGGTCGCAGAGATGCTTGAAAAATGCTAAGTCAAGAGAGACAAATGATTCGGAGAGCAAGTGAAGCCGACTACCCAAGTGACTCGAAGAAGAAGCCCCGATCCGCTTGATGGCCAAAGAACAAGACCAAGAAGATGAGGTACAATCTAACTCAACAAACTCGACACTAGTGATAGTGATGACACACACACTTCATCACCTAATGATCTTTATGATTCATTAGGCAAAATGATGAAAGATTTTGAACATATTAAATCCTCACACACACTATTGAATGAGGAAAACAGCCTACTCAAAAGTCAAAACTCAAAGCGACTAAGGAGCCGAGTACTCTAAGTCAAATAGTCTGTTGAAAATGAAAGTTTAAAGGTGAAAATGCTAAATTAGTAGCAGAGATTGCTTTGCTATAGAAAAGAGGAGAATGACCTCAAGAATGTTATTGCCTCATTCACTAAGGCATCTAAATCATTGGATGATCTTATTATGAGTCAAAGAGAATGTGGAGATAAGACAGGCTTAGGATTTAATTCCTCTATGTCATGTCAAACCTCAAGAGTAATTTTGGAAAAAGGATCTTCAAGTCATGAAGAATCTGAAAAATCCAAAACTCTAAATGTTGCACACACATTCACTCCAAAGCACAATACTAAGCAAACGGTCTTGGTTACAAAGGAAAAGGAAAATAAAACCTGATGAGTTGAGTGTCTTTGAAAGATAGTGAGAAGAGATTCGGTAGGAGTCCTCAAGCCAAACTCCAAACGAGAAAATACTCAGTAAAGAAGAAGCAGAGCTACCAAAAAGGAATGACCTCAAGAATGTTATTGCCTCATTCACTAAGGCATCTAAATCATTGGATGATCTTATTATGAGTCAAAGAGAATGTGGAGATAAGACAGGCTTAGGATTTAATTCTCTATGTCATGTCAAACCTCAAGAGTAATTTTGGAAAAAGGATCTTCAAGTCATGAAGAACGCAAAATCCAAAACTCTAAATGTTGCACACACATTCACTCCAAAGCACAATACTAAGCAAACTGGTCTTGGTTACAAAGGAAAAGGAAAATGACCGAGTTGAGTGTCTTTGAAAGGGCAGTGAGAAGAGATTCATGAGTCCTCAAAGAAACTCCAAACGAAAATACTCAGTAAAGAAGAAGCGAGCTACCAAAAACCCCAGAAAATCCATAAAAGAAATACATATAATGGGAATGGTAGAAAATATCCAAGCCAAGCTGATTGGAATAATGTGAACTATCGCCTAGACTTATGGAATACAAGCCCAAATGGCAAAGGCCAGAACTCAAGAAAGGCCATTCCAAAAGCATAAGAGCTTTCATCAAGACACATATGCACCTAGGCACTACACTCAAAAACACCAAAATTACCCAAAAGGAAGGCAATTGCTAAAACATACATGCGGGCATACAGACAAAAGAGACAATTTGTATGAACCTAGAATCCCAAGCAATTTGCCAGGATTAATTATGATTATGGCACGATAGATGGCAACCCCTTAGAGTCAAATCATTTGGCTATAGGTTGGTTGGATCATCTTATAATTCTAACCCCTCGGGACCAGACAAAGCATGGGTACCTAAAACTTAATTTCCTTGATTGCGAGGTTCAAGGAACACGCGTGAGTGCCAAGGAACCTGGTACATGGATAGTGGTCGTTTCCGGACATATGACAGAAATAAAAGAAATCTGTCAAAATTCAAGGAAGTTAAAGGAGCAAAAGTCATATTTGGAGGAAATGAAGCTCAGGTGAAATAAAAGGCATTGGATCCATCAAGAGGAATGGATTAGAAATCACAGATGTTGCATATGTTGAAGGACTAAACTTCAATCTACTAAGCATCATCAACTTTGTGACAAGGGCTACAATGTTGGATTCAACATGGGCATATGCCAAATCAAAGATATTGAATCAAATGAAGTGGTGCTTTGCAAGGATGTAGACAGAAAAATATGTATGTAGTGGATTGGTCAACCGCAACACCCAAAGACTGTCTCTACTTGCAAAAGAGCACAATGAATCAAGTTGGTGTGGCACAAAAAGCCGAAGTCATCCGAATTTCAAAACGATCAACAAACTTGCAAGAAGTCATCTTGTGGAAGGACTTCGGACTCGGTATACAAGAAGGAGAGTATATGTGACGATGTCGAAGGGAAAACAAATCAAGTCGTCATTTAAAGAAAAGACATGCCCATCCTCAACAAGAATATTGCACCTGCTTCATATGGATCTATTTGGCCCAAATGGAACTGCCAAAGATAAGTGGAAAGAAATACACCTTGGTGGTAGTAGATGACTACTCAAGATACACATGGACAATTTTCATGTGTAAGAAGAAAGAAACTCTACAAAAACTACCACGGTGATGAAGAGGATTCAAAACGAGAAGAGTCAAACCATTATCAAAATAAGATCGATGAGGAACCGAGTTTGTAAATGGAATAATAACTCGCTATTGTATTGAAAATGGTATTGGTCATGAACTATCACAGCAAGGACTCCACGTGAGAATGGAGTTGCGAAAGAAGAAATGTAACCCTCAAAGAAGCAAAGAAGACCATGTTAGTGAAAAGCAGGTTACCAAAATGATTTTGGGTCAAGCAATCAACACACTTGCTACACCCAAAACAGATGTATGATAAATAGACGGTGACAAAGACTCCTATGAGATCCGGATGGAAGAAAACCAAATGTTGCATATTTTGAGAATATTTGGATGCAAATGCTTCATCCACAACAATGGCAAAGACAATCTAAAGGCTTTCGATGCTAAAGCCGATGAAGGTATCTTCTTAGGATACTCACCGAAAAGCAAAGCCTCAGAATACTCAACAAAAGAACTATGGTCACAGAGGAATCCATTCATGTAGTATTCGATGAGCCAAATATAAATGGAGAAGACATTGAAGAGTCACTGATAAGTTGAATCATCCAACCACTCTGAGAAGAGTCCCTATCTTTGAAGTCGGAAATTTTGGAATTATCAATTCGAGAAGAAGATGAGATAGTGAATCTCAAAAACGGCCGAAAATTTGCTAATAAGTGATTACGAGAGAGCGACCCAAGAACACAACCGCAAGTCGATGAACCCAGCCTAACTCACTCCAACGATGTAAGATGGCGAGAGACCATCCACGAACTTGTCATTGGAGATATAAGAGAAGGTGTCAAGACAAGATCTAGAACCCAACAAGAAGCCATGTTCACATGCTTCATCTCACAAATTGAGCCCCAAAGATGTGTCACAAGCATTGGATGACACACATTGGATTCAAAGCTATGCAAGAAGAGTCAATCGGTTTGAGAGAAATAAAGTATGGGAATTAGTGCAAAGACCCATACATCAAAATGTTATTGGAACCAAATGGGTGTTCGTAAATAAGATGAACGAGGAAGGTTACGTGGTAAGAAACAAAGCAATATTGGTAGCCAAAGGATACGCGCGAGAAGAAGGAATAGATTTTGATGAAACATTTGCTCCTCGTAGCAAGATTGGAAGCTATAAGGATGTTTCTTGCCTATGCACTCACAAGAATTTCATTGTATATCAAATGGATGTAAAAAGTGCATTTCTAAATGGCTTATTGGAAGAAGAAGTGTATGTTGAACAACCTCCAGGATTTGAGCGAGAAGACTCTTGGAGACAAGGTATACAAACTCAAGAAAGCCCTCGTATGGATTGAAGCAAGCACCCGAGCATGGTATGATACTCTGTCACAATTCCTAATCGTAAATGGATTCACAAAAGGAAAAGTAGATAGAACACTTTTCGTAATTCAAGACAAGAAGAGTATCGCTTGTTCAAATATATGTGGATGACATCATTTTTGGATCCACTAACAAAGAGTCGTGTGAAAAATTTTCAAACCTCATGCAAAGTAAATTTGAAATGAGCATGATGGGAGAGCTAACATTCTTCCTCGACTTCAAGTGAAACAATTTGAAGGATGGAACCTTCATAAGTCAAACAAAATACACCGAGAGATTTAATGAAGAAATTTGGTATGGAGGAGAAGTCTTCGTAAAAATACCAATGAACACATCATCAAAAACGGACATGGATGCGGATGGCAAGCTCAGTAGATCAAACAAGATACTGAGCACTTATGGATCATTGCTCTATCTCACAGCTAGCAGCCGGACATCATCTTTCTTTGTGTAGGTGTATGTGCAAGATTTCAATCTGCTCCAAAAGAGAGCCATATGACAATGACTAAGAGAATATTGAGATACTTAAAAGGAAGCCAAGAAGTAGGCCTATGGTATCAAAGGAAGGTGGATTCAAGCTAATGGCTATTCAGATTCTCGACTATCTTTGGATGCAGAGTGGACGGGAAGAGTACTTCAGGCACATGTCAAATGCTAGAAACAGATGGTTTCCTGGTTTAGCAAGAAGCAAAATTCAATAGCCACCTCTACAAAAAACCGAGGCGAATACATAGCCGCGGTTTGTTGTGCTCAAGTCCTATGGATGAGACAAAGGTGAGAGATTATGAAGTTGAAGAAAAAGAAATTCCAATCATGTGTGATAACACAAGTGCAATTGCAATCACTCAAAATCCGTGTTGCACTCAAGAACAAAACATATTGATGTCGATATCACTTCATAAGAGACCATGTTGAAAAGAAGGACATCATCTCGAATATATCTCAACCGATAAACAACTAGCTAACATCTTCACAAAACCATTATGTGAGTCAAGATTTGAAGAACTCAAACATGAGTTGGGGCTAATTGAACTAAGCCGAGACATAGAAGAATCAAAGAAAAGAAATGGAGCAGAAAGGAGGTGAAAAAGAATCGAAAAGTAAAAAATTTCAAGAATCACCAGATCGGAAAGTCGGCTATACCAAGTCGGTGATAGTGAGTCACTAAGAGAAATGTGAGAAGCAGAGTTAAATCGGCCTAAGAGATAAGTTGAATAACTTATGAGCAAAGTGACAAAACGCAATCGTTTTGACTTAGCGGGAATGTTTTAAGAAACACGTCAAAGATAATGATGATGTGTACAGACAAAAAGCCGCACACCAAGCCTATGATTGGATATAAATGCGCCGCATTAAATACGAGACATGAATCGCTCAATATGCGTGCGAAATCCAAGCCGTTGATTTCGATCACAATTCAAAACCGTGCCGCACGCCCTTTCATAAACCATATTTAAACCATTTTCGTCAGTTTCTCTCTCTCACACTTCTAAAAACCTGCTCATCTCATTCTCTAAAAGCAAAGGCAAAATACTCTCGAAACCCTATCAATCTCCAAATCATTTTCTCGAGTTTTCCTTGAAATAATTCGAGAAATGGCACCAACTTATGACTTTACCAAGTTGGGAAAGCAAATCCACACCGGTTCGACGGTGGATTTAACGGAATGGTGAAGCGGGGTCCGACGACACCCTGGTAAATAAAATCGCGGAGAAGTTGGAAACGTCCGGACTAAAACCGTTTCTAACACTAGAATATCCGATGACCTACGTGGAGGAAGTCGCACAATTCTACGTGAATGCTTTGAGATTCACGATGAAGGAATCAAGTCACCTGTTCACGGGAAGCGGTGACTATCACGCCAAGGATTTGGCTGAATATTGCTCACTACCAGCAGAAGGAGCAACTCGAGATTAAGGAAGCTGATGTCAACTTGGCCGACGATGGAAAGAGATAGCCAAGTCCGACTTCCGATAAAATTATATACACAAAGAAACAAGAGATTGCTTTGAAGGAGGATTATCACAAATTGTTGGACATAGTTGCCAAATGTATCGACATCAAATTTGGCGCTTTTGACCAATCTGTCAAAGGCAAAGTGACTGTGATGGCTGCAATCATCGAAGAAAAAAAGAAGATAAACTGGGCTGAGTTTATCTATAGCACTCTGCCGAACGTGGGGAACAAGTCCTTCAAAGAAGATGGCACATTTGGAGGATCCTGGGATATGGCCTGGTGATTGGCCGGCTATTGGAGGTGAAATGAGTACCTCTTAGACATGGGAAGGCTTTCCATGTTAACAAGAGGATGTTGAGCTAACCTCTCGGGTGCTCGAAGCGAGCTTACGCCAAGAGAGCGACACCGGTGAGGGGAATCAGTGACCCAAGACACAAATGCAATTTCTTCCTCTCTAAGAAGAAAGCCGCCCTGCAATGCTAAGAAGATCACGCTTGCCCCTGCAAAGAAAGAAAACCAAACATGCTCCTCCCCTCGCAGCAGAGTCACCGCCCCAAAGCAGCCGTGTCTCTCCCCCTGCGCAAGAACGGTCGAGAAGGACTCCCAAATACCTTCTCCGATCGTCAAAAGGAGGAGAACTGACAAGCCTAGACGGCCAGCTCCTCGTAAACAAACACAAGCAGGCCCCGGCCCGCCCAAGACTCGGAGAGGACACCGCCCGAACGTAAATTCCTTGGTACAAACCAGAGACGAAGAAGACTTGTCAAGGCCCGAACAGAGAAACCAAACCGGTGAGTCGATTACTCGCCTAGCACAAATACGGGAGACTATCGGGAGAAGTAGAGTCTCCGGATGTAGTTGATGAAAAACCCAAGTCTGGGTCAAGGCGATCGCAGAGGCAACCCGAAGACACACTGTAGCTCACACACGGTGAAGCACAAAAAGAACCAGCCCAAGCGGATAGTGATGTAATGATCATATCTCCACCTTACCCGGACATCCAAAATCGTCTGCGTGAGTGGAGAAAATGGAAGTTGAGCAAGTCGGGAACAGTTCCAACGGCCCGAGTTCATAGAAGAAGAAGAAGGCGCTAAATTTCCTCGATTAACTCTGCGTGCTCACTGCGGATGAAGACAAGCGCATGGACATTCTGCAGATATACAATGACAAGGAGAGAGAAAAGCAAGTGAAGAAGCCGAAGCACGAGAGAAGGCAAGCATCCGCTCTATCTCGGCACCGTAACACACACATCCTCTCCTTGATGTCTTCTCACGATAGTGACGAGGAACGAGAGAATGTCGCCGCCGTAAGAAGAGTTGCAAATGCAGCAAGCATTGCACGAATCAAGAATCCTTCATGAGCAAAGATTAATGGAGGACCAGGAGAGTCCTCCGAACACACGGTGAAATCGATCCAATGGGAGTGGTTCAAACAAATAGCCATTGTTGTTGTTGCTACCACTTCCCACACTCGGAAGAAGGCAATAAGGAGATGGCGATGAAATCGGGCTAGTGGGGACTCGGTCGAGCCAACCCCTATTGAAGGTGTGCTACCACCGCCCAAGAACGGCTGAACCATCAATTGAAACAATAGGGAGTATGGAGACGAGTGACCCCACTCCAAGTCACTCGGTGGTGCGCTAGCCGAGGGGGAAACTCCTCCTCCACTGCGGCAAGGTCGGAGGATGCCGCAGATGACTCGACAAAAAGCAAGGAGGCGAAGAAGAGAAATTACAATCACAAGAAGAACGCAAGTTGCCATCAACGAAGCTCGGGCTTGAGATCGTCTCACCGAGGTGCCAACCTCTGAAGGCTAATGACGCTGGCGATGCGATCGAGGCACGAGGAAGGAATGTACGGGAGTTAACACTGGCGATGAAAGTGCAATCCATGGGGTTGAGACTCCAATGGATGCCACGTAGAAGACCCTAAGACAGTGGACCGACACTGTCGAAAGGGAGGACAAGACCTCGCAGCAGTAAAGAGAGACCTGGCTGGAGGAAATGAAGGCCCACGGGAGGTTGAGACTTCCCTGGGGTAAAGCAACAAGTAGAGAACATCCCTCCTAGTATCATCGACCCATCGAGAAGGAGATCAGCGCACTTCATGATTCCCGTGACAACCCCGATGTCACTTTTCTCGGGATCATAAGGCGAAGAAGAAGCTGAGTCATCCCCATGACAAATCCAAAAGACTCAGGTGCGGATGTTCCAAGCACGAGCAAGTCGGTCCCAAGACTACTCGTCAAACCTTTAATTTTGATGATGAGCCACCTATGGAAATCTCATCATCGTCCGATGACGCTTCCGATAAGGCCGAGGACCCGATCTCTTGAAATGGAGAAATCAGCTGAGACCAACGGTGTTAAGACAGCTGAGGCTCGGCCACCGGGTCTACTCCACAACAGAACCCAACAACAAAGACTACGCACAGGCTCCTCAAGTTGCAAAAGCAGGATCGATTCCTAAAAGAACTTCACGCGCACCGCTCATCATCGAACAGATCCCGGTTGGCGGTGATGATTCTTTTGTAGAATCTTTCCCTTTTTATTTGGAGATACGAGAACTCCACGAAGAATCGAAAAACGAACAGCACGCTATCACGGATCAGCTCCTGTTCTTCCAACAGACACCATTGTTCCGGCGAATTATGACTTCGATCTTTGATGGCCATCACCGCAACAGAAGAATCACCAAGCTCGAGAAGTGTTCAAGGCACTCTTTGCCGAGATTGAAAGGATGGAGAGGCATCAGCCTCTTTGGACATGCGATTGGACAACAGAGATGCCACCCTTACAGGTGATTTAAGAGGCATAACAGATTCGGATAAGGGAATGGTGGCAAAAGAAGAAACAATGCGTGTGGAACAGGTGAGATACTTCAGACAATTGTTCAATAAGTCTGGTGTGGAGAGCTGAAAATACGATGCAAAGACAAAGCCGAGAGAGCACATTGAGCATATGCATGAAGCTCACACGCGAGATCAAGCTCGCTGCGTGAACAACATACACATGATCTACGCGTTTGGAAGAACACATGACAAGAAAATTCAGCCTTCTCATGGCTGAGATGAAGCCGATTTCAGCAGAATCCAACGCTACTAGATCTGAATTCCGTGCCGCATACAACGCAGCAGACTTAAAGCGTAACTCAACCATCGAAGACTCGACTTCATGCTTGCCAAAGATGTTCCCTGGGTTCCTCTATCCTTTGATGATGCCAAAAAGGGGGAAGAGGAATACCTTAAAGCAAACAAAATCAAGCCGAAAAGAAAGGAGCAAATTTGAGTCGGAAAATCACTGAGGAAGTCTTGAAAACAAGAAAGGAAAACATGTTGAGGGGGAAGGATCAACAGATGTGACATTGATGATTGCACAAACCCCCCAACAAGGTCCTGTCACAGCTGACATTATAAGCAGCAAACTCCCGGTGACTCTGCCACTCCAACACTCTGCTGTATCTATGGCGGAGAAGAGAAAATCAATTGAAGCAGGGATGAAGGAAGTGGAAGGAAGAATGGATGCCAGGGTGATGAACATCTTGAAAGAACATGGAGGCATTCCAGTTGACAGAGACACCTATGCCATCTCAGATGTCGGGACAGAGCCACGTTCAGTCGATGAATTCAAAACGCTCAAATCTGGGGGATACTTTGCAAACATGTCCATGGATCAAGCTTGGGACCTGTACTGGGAAAAGGGTCTCACATTATGCGAAGAAGCTGACGTGCAAGAGACAACCTAAGTGAAATACTCTGCTGGTCACTCCTACCGGGCACTCACTGGAAAGAAGAAGACTCAAAGACAAGATACGCCCAGAGGTAGAGGAAGAAGCAGCAGTGGAGGAAGAAGCTTGCAGACCCAGGCCCGCCCAAGAACATAGAATACGTAGATCCGGGAAGAAAGGAGGGATCTACTGGGTGGGCTTGACCAAGTGGCAAATTTGCGAGTGGCTAAAACTAACGCCGAGTATGCAAAAAGAATAGAAGAAGAAAACAAAAGACAAACTCGGCTATGGCGGGAGAGACAGGAAAGAATAAGAATAGATGAAGTCAAAGAAAAGCATATGAGAAGAAAAAGAAGGCGGTGATGACGAGAAGAAGAGAAGAAGAGAAGAAGATGCTGATCAAGACGAAAGAAGGAGACAGCGAAGAAGATGAAGTGTCTTTGTCCACCCCTTCGTGTACTTTATTATGTAAATACATACAATGTAAGTCTTCTCGTAATAAAGTTATAAATTCTTTATTTTCAAAAAGATATGGACAATTATGTGCTCGATACACCTTGTAAACAAATTGTGTTGAGGAACAAGAATGATATGATCAATAAAAAGAATTGATTTTGCGATACATTCTATGTCAATACACTATCTCAGTATGTATCATTGTTGTTTGCATCTTTGAATAATTTAAGTTTTGGCATCATCAAAAAGGGGGAAATTGTTAGGAATTTTATTGTTTAGATTTTGATGAATGCCATGTAAAACTTAGAATAGAAAGTTGGCACCCCAATTCTTGTCAGTAAAGTGTATTGTAACAATTAGAGTCGGCAAGCCGAGTTAAGTCGGCCTACGCGCCCTAACATGCAAGAAGACAATCAAGACTTGAAGGAAAACTCTGTGAGAGACAAGTAGTCAGCAAAAGAGCAGACAGAACTCGATCATTGAAGAAGCCGAGATGAGAACGTTGAGTGGAACATCATCAAGTCAACTCAAGAGAAGCAAGTCTCAAGTTGAAGTGACGGAAGAGTCATCCATGATTGGAAGTCGACTCTAAGTCACCTGGGGAAAGCAAGGAAATGCGGTCAAGTCGAGATAATCGAAAAGAACCGTTCATTACGTAAATCAAGAGATTTACTTAAACAAGTAATATCTCCATACCACCTTTCTCGGAGTGCTCGATCCCTTAAGCGTGCAAATGGAATGAACCAATGGGAAGCACTACACCATGTCGAACTCAAAAGGTGAAAGAACAATTCATACGAGGAAATGGCAATTCCAAGAAGCGCAAGCCAACGATCGCAAAGTGACTTTCAAAAATGAGCCTATCTCTTCAACGGGCAAATTTTTGAAAGTTCACTATAAAAGGCCGAGGAGTTTGTTTGAGAAAGAGGATGAATGACACACACGTGAGATATACAAGCTTATCAAAATCGAAACATTCTCAATCCTCAAGCCTACATTTCAAGTACATCAATCCAACACTTACCCGTGAAGGAAAGAGAACTTCAATCGGTTGAAGAGGAAAATATCGAAACAAGGGTCTACATTCGGGAAGGATTGTAGAAAGGTTCAAGCGTCGAACCAAGTCTTAAGCTTTTGGAGGGCTTCGTGATCAAATCCAAAGTGCTTGAGCAAGTGAGTGAGTAGCAAAGCGTGCCCTATGAAGAAGTTCGAGTCGCACGGAGCCACCGGTGAGTGATCAAGGCGTCTCCGTGATCGAGTCCCAAAGGATCAAGTCTACTGTTGTGATCAAGACTTGTATCCGGGATCGCTACCACTTTGTAAACCGATCATTACCTAGTGGATTCCTCCAGAGTTGGAGAAGAGAGGAGTAGAATAATTACCCCATCTTCGAACCTCTATAAAAATTTTATTGTGTCATTTACATTTCAAAGATTTAAATTCTCGCATCGTTAATCGCTTATATCGGCCGATAAATTTGCTATCCATTTGATAATTTATAAGTACTAAATCAAGCTCTAAAATCTTGCTTAATTAAACGTAGGGTGTTAAGTCTTCCACAAAAACAAAACCACAAATTGAGTCAAATTATAGCAACAATAAATGAGTTACTCCATTAAACTCAAACCACCGAGTCATTAAGAGATTAACTCTCTTGAGTGACTAATTCGATTGTCCATCAAGGACACACGGTGTGTAGAACTCAGAGATTTAAAAAGACTAAATCGAAAATTTGGTAAGGTTTATTCAACCCCCCTTCTAAACCTTACACTTACACCCCTTGGGGACCTACATTAGCTTTTTTATTTCTAACTCTTTCTCGCAAAGAGTCCGGAAGTCCGAAAGAAATTTTTCTTTCCAAAAATCTTCCTTACAATCAAGACGCAGTAAGTATTTTAGATAAAAATACATCTTTGTACCATCTAAAATGAGATGTAGTTGGACACTTTAAATTCATTAATTGTTCATGTGTCCGATCGAGTCAGTAAATCATTAGCTCCTATAAAGTGTGATAACACCGTATATATTAATGTATTTACTGAATCAGATTCCCCAGTTTCAAGGATTGTAGCATTTAATATTTTTTGTCTAGTTGAATCAGTGAGATAAAAATCCCACCGGCCTTTGTAATTGACCAAGAAACCCAAGAACAAGGGCTTTGGCAATTGTTTTGTCAAGACGCCTTTCATCTTAGAGCAGATGCAAATATTAGATATGTTTTATAGTGGTTTTAATCGATATTCAGATTTACCATCTATATTCCACTCAATTATGGTATCACCATTAAATTGAGCATTATCTTGTTTTTCTTCAATTTGAAGATCAAAAGGAGTAGGTCTCGTATAGTAAGGTTTTACCTTAGTGGTTTTGTAAATTTTATTAACATGTATTGATGAATCAGAATCTTTCTCTGTATTTTCTTCAGAAGATTCTTCTTTATTCACCATAGAAATAGTCTTCTTAGACTTGTCTTCTGAAATTTTTAATTTCTGAAGTCTATCTATCAATTCATTCATAAAATCAGATCCTTTTAGGAATCAAATTGTATTTTTCCTTTTTAAGAGTAGGAGGAGGTATCAACATAAGAGTTGATTTTGAAGTCGAAGCTTCATTTTGTTTACTTATATTCTTTTGAGAATTTAATAGATTTTCTATCTTAGTAGTTTGACTACTTTGAGATTCTAATAATTCTTCAATTCTAGTAGTTTGACTACTAATTGATTGAAGATTTAAATTTGTAAAATTATTTTGTCAGATTAGCACATCAAAATTAGCTTGTCCTGCTTTCTAATTTTATGGTGTTGCTAGAGTAGTCGTATTTCCCTTTTCTATTTTTAAAGTAGTAAAGGGAGGATGTATACTTTTAGCTTCTTCTCCGAGAAGATGATAAATATTTTTATGCAGATTCAACAAAGATTAGTCATCTGCGTATAATTAATATTAACATTAGGAAATTCTTTTCCTCGTATGGGAAATAAATAAATTTTAACCATTTGAAAAATCATGTTCATATGGATCTTTATTATTAAATTCGATCCATTTCATGAAATTATTAAAATATCTATTTTGTTTTGACTTATTATAAGTCAAGAAAAACCATGGGCTTTCAAATAATTTTTGGCTTTTTAAAAGCTTTTCGAATAGCTTCCGGAATATAAGACAATTCTTCCAAATAGTATTAACACTATGTTCCATATCTCGAAAAAGATGGAGACGAAGGTCCGTTAGTATTAAAACTTGTAGTTGGTATTTCAACTTTATAATTTGGTTTACTAATGTTTTGGATGTTTTATTTAACCCCGCTTATATTAAGACTTTCTATAGAAGATGTAGAAAATCTTCTAGATCCGCATTCATCGACTCATTTAATTTTAAACGACAACTTCTTTGAGAAGTGAATTTTATTATAACATCACCATCATCATATGGATGATTTTCTCAACCCGTTGTCTAGGCTCATGTTTCGGGAAAGCGAATCGCTTGTTCCATTTTCCGCATTTTCTGGAAAGATATTTGATTCCAAGAAATTGTTTTAGGGACCACAAGATACTTTTAGTAATATCGTTGATAAATAGAGTGGTTTCTTGTCTTTTAGACGTAGATCCACCTTCAAATTTGAAACAAGAGTATTCATTACTTTGTAACAAATACGATATATTAATACAACATTTTCTGATCCAGATAACATATCAAATCCTTCAGTTTTAACATTTAATGTTAAAGCCTGAAGTATTTTAGATCGAGATAAGGAGATTGTATAACTGAAAGCAACTAAAATAAATAGGACCATCACATAAAGATGATTCTACGATCCCTATTAGAGAGTCTTCAAAATTTCTATGCCTTTGATCTCTGACCATAATTAAGGCAGAGGTATTTAAACCTAATCTTGTTAAAGGCTTTAAGCCTATCTGGATCATGCCTAAATGCATATATTTATACTGAACTTTATGAAGTTCTATTAATTTTTTAGATAATAAATTAAAATTATCATAACCCTCTTTTAAAGGTATAGATTCTTCTATTGTTTTAACAATATAATCAGATCTAAATGATAAATGATTAGATCTATAAATCTTCTGTTTAGAAGCGACTGGTAATGACCAGTTTTGGAGATTTTTCTCAAAATTTTCAGAGATTATTATCTCTTTATTTTTCTGGTTTTCCAAATTTTCTAAAGAATTTTTTGGAAAGTATTTACTTAATCGATTCATTTTGAAAATAAGTATACTGTCAACGACTTACACACTCTGACCTGCCTCTATCTGGGCCTTACGGTGTACGAGCTGCGCGACTTAGGAGAAACTCCGTGTAAAACTTATTATCAAAAATGAAAAGATTAATTAAACCTTTTCAAAAATTTCTTTATAAATTAATACAGTTTAACTGCATATTCCGTAAATATTTTGGCTCTGATACCAAAATGGTACCAGGATCGGGGGTGGTGTGGTGGGGTAAGGGGGGCGGTGAGTCATCAAATACCCCTAAATTCCAGAGCTGCCTATGGATGGTGATTGATTGGACAGCCTTTGTTTTCTTCCGCCACTCCCTCTCTCCTCCTTGTCATTTGTAATTTCTCTTTCTAATTTATTTTGACTGAAATACCCCCTCTATTTGCTTCAAGTTTTTAACCAGAAAAATATTAAGGTTTTTTTAGGGGAGCAAAATTTTAAGTTGTTTGTCATTAATTAGGAGTTAGGACTTAATTAAAAAGAAAAAGGACCTCATTATGAAAACAAACTCCAAACATTGAAAACGTGTCTAAGATTTACTTAATCACCACTAATAAACAAAAATTATCAAACATTTTGCATCTCGAATAAGCTTTTAAGCATTATTGTACAGGTTATATATAACAGGTTATAGATAAATAAAAGAATGTCATTGCGTTGTTTACTATATTTCACATTCATATCCAATAATCCAAAAACATTATAAATCACAGTGATGGAGTCAAAAAATAAATATGAGGGGGTGAATTATATTTTTCCTTAAAAAATAATAATTCAATACAAAAAATTTATTAATAAAACTTGTCCATGTACGAGAAAATTCAAAAAAGAGAAAAAAAAAATGCTAACACCAAATATCCACATCATTGAATGCAGACACCTAATACATATATGACCAAGACAACGCATTCTAAATTTTCTGCCTAAAAAGAATTGGTTGAAGATATTTTCCACTTCAATTTTACTACTTTTATGTCTGCTTTACAGTTTACAAACAATTTGGTTTCTAATCTTCTTAACCATTAAATTAATTAAGGTAAAGATTTTTTAAGAGGACTCTAATAATGTTATATGAGTGCTATTTTCTTAATGCAAAGTATAGTTTCTAGAAAAAGGACCAAATACACAATCAAAAATCAACAAAACATTGGCCAAAACAAAAAAGGAGTTTAAATCTCATGATCAAAGACAGTGCCAGGGGGGCTGGTGCATGGCTGCGGCTGCCCCTCAACTTAATATTTTTCCTAATTAATATAAATGTTTGTGTATAAAATTATTATTTTTTATGATTTCCCCCCTCCCAAAGAAATAAAAATTACATATTTATCTAATAGTTTAAAAAAAAAAAATGTACCCCCAGTTTGCATTTTTTCTGGTTCCATCGCCGCTGATGATGGTTGATTTTGCATATGTATGAAAATTGTAGTAAGAAATTGTACGAAGGAAAACGAACTAATTAATTTGAATATTGTTGGTTTAATATGGGAGTCAAAAAAAGACAACTAAAAAGTACTCTAAATAGGAGCAAAATATTAAAGAGACTTAAATAATCTTTAATATGTATTCATTCAACAAAAAATATAAATGTGATTTGAGTAACTCAAACATATTTGCAAAAGTAACTCTAATACTATTTGGAGAAACCATATAACTTAAAGGGTTTTGCTTCAAGGAAAAAAATATCGATTTAATCACCTAAGTTTAGAAGTGGTAACAAAAGCATTACTTTTAGTAAAAAGATCCCACTTTATACATATTTTGAGTTCATAAAGAAAAAAAAAAGATGTTTTTGTTATAACACATGTCACAAATATGGACTTACACTTATGTCATATATGTGGTTGTTTCGGTACAAGTGAGAAGGCCATTAGCATTCAAGTGTATTTGGTGTATTTGATTAAGAGTTAAGCATAAAGTGTCCTTTTGTAATAAAATTATAAGGATGAAAATATTTGAATAAATAGAAGACAAATGAATGAAATTTTGATGTCATTTTCTTTATACAATGTGTCACCACTTGCATGAAGTACTTTACATTGCATGACCAAAAATTGCATGAAAAATCATTAACCATATCAATATTCGGTTTGATGGCTAAAAACTTCTTGTCTTGGGTTCAAATTTCATCCTGGTCCAATTTGGTATTCTACTCCCTGGTTCATTCTTCTAGATGAACTATGCGTGTAAATATTAATAATCAACAACTCATGTTTAGAACTGGATGAGATCTTATATTCCATGATTGTGTTTCATCTCTTATTTCATCCGCACGGATGATAACTACGTGTATACAAATTTCCATACTAATTTTCAAGATTTTCAAGTATAAATGAAGCATAAATTGTGGCGTTTTAAAATGAAAAATTGTATACACGTGACAATCGTCGTACGGATAGAATATGAGATGAAACACAGTCTTTGAACAGATGATCACATCCCAACTTCGAATATATCGTTTGTTCAGATGAATGAAATAGGGAGTGGAAGGCAAAACCCAATAAAATTTGTTCCCTTCTTTTTTGTTATTCTTTATTTCAAAAAGGAAGGGTAATTTAGTAAATTCATCTCTGTGAGTTTCAGCCCAACAAGTAACAAAGCATTGTTAATTTGTTATAATCCCCATCAAGCAATCAAGCTCTTCTTCCCATACAAGAATCTTCTCTCTTTTCTCTCTCTAGCTTTACATAGTTTTCTTCACTAAAATTTCATCAGCCTTTCTCTCTCTTCTGCTGAATGATGGGTCTGAACCCTCCTTACACTTCTCACATCAACATTATGCTCACCACCACTTTCTTTCGTCACAAGCCTTAAAAATTTTCACAGTGACTCAAGTTTTTTTACCTGTTCCTAAAAAAAAAGTAATGTCCCTTTGAGTTTTTCCTTCTAAAAATTCAATCTTTTCAAGCAAAAAGTTAAATGGAGGGTAGCGGGGTTTATGATAGTAATTCTAGCATGGCGAATGTTTTGTTACGGGATGAAAAGATTCCTTGCACTTCTGATGTTCTTGATTCGACTCTCTCATGGGTTCCAAATTCTTCCCCTTCTTTTCATGGTATTCTAATTTTCTTGCAAAATCCTTTCTTTTTTTTCGGTTTACTTGTTTTTATTTTCATTTGTTGATATCTAGTATGGACTATGGTTTGTGGGTTCTTTGTAACTATTGCTTCTCAGTGTGAATGTATAGTCTTTCTTGCATTTTTCCATGACTCTGATATGTATTTTTGTTATGATGTTAAAAAATTCCACACATTTAAGTTGTATTTTTCTCCCTTTTTGTCTAATGTTTTTTGTAAGTACATATATGAGAAAAGAGGGTGATGGGAATCGAACAGAGGCCTGGGCTTAACGACTATACCACTATATATGAGAGAAGAGTCTCAACGACTATACCACTATCATGTTTTTAAAGGGTGGAGAAAAATGAATTTGTTGCAAAATAGTAGTTGTTTGCCTTTGTACAATGATTTTCATATGTTGTTTTTATTGCTTTTGCGACAAAAAGCGGCTTTAGTATATAAACTAAACATACTATTCAACATTAGAATCCAATGTTAAAAACTTTTGCCTATAGATGTTAGATTCTTACAATTACAATTTTTTTTGCTAAGAAAAATTGAACATATTCTGTTACAATTGCTCTGTTTCAGGCTGTGCATCATCCATGGTGAACTTTGAAGATGTGAACACAGAGAGACCAATCTTCACACAAATTGATGATACTAAAATGGAAAATTGCAATGAAGATTTTGATGTATGCTTTCACCAGCCGGGGAAAAAAAGGCGTCTCACGCCCAATCAAGTTCAGTTTCTTGAGAAGAGTTTTGAAATTGAAAATAAGCTTGAACCAGAGAGAAAAATCCAGCTTGCTAAGGAACTTGCTTTGCAGCCTAGACAAGTTGCAATTTGGTTCCAAAATAGAAGAGCCAGGTACAAAACCAAGGTGCTTGAGAAAGAATATGACTCTTTGAAAGCAAGCTATGATAAACTAAAGGCAGATTATGACACCCTTTGCAAGGAGAATGAGAACATGAAAAATGAGGTAATTTTATCTTTTCCTCTCAAGATTTCTCAAGTCTTTGGTATATACTTGCATTATTAGCATCACTTGTTTCTCACAACCATTGTTGTAAAAATCGGCGATTTTGTTCAAATCGGTGGAAAAATCGCCTCGCCAGCGAAAAATCGGCTAATAGCACATTAAAATAAAAAAAATTAGAAAATAGTACACCCATCGCCGGGTTGCTATCCGATTAGCGCCAGTGATTTTTGCAACCTTACTCACCACGTTTTCTTTTAGGTAAATTACATATACCTTTACAGTTTATCTTTCTAAAGTACAAACACCTATCAAGATATTACAATTTACAAGCAGTTCTTTCCAGTTTGTATTTACTAATCAAATAACCCGGATTGAGGGTGCAATTCTTAAAACTTAAAAGCGATACGTAATAAGAAGGGGAGTTTGTAATTCTTTTTATCAAATTTGTGTTTACTTATCAAATACCTCCTATACAGGAGTGCACAAATATCAAGGGTATATTTAATTCTGAAAGACAGATTGGTTTTTTGTAATTATATTGAACCTCAAGGGTATTTTTTTCGTAATTAAACCTTTTATGTTTTATCTATAGGTTAATTTACTGACAGACAAATTGGTTCTGAGAGAAAATGGCAAGGCCAAGCCACAAGAACTATGTGATCCCATTAATCCATTGGATTTACAATCAAAGAAACCAACAAGTTCCTCTCAAGACACTGCTACAAATGTTGCAACAATGTTGGCCAAGCAAGAAGATGTTTCGAGCTCGGGGAAAAGCGACGTTTTCGATTCTTCTTCGGACAGCCCACATTACAATCATTCAGTAGCATTAGAGCCTGGTGATTCGTCACATGTTTTTGAGGCAGATGTTTCTGATTTTTCTCAAGATGAAGATGATAGTTTTAGCAGGACACTTTTGCCCCCATCAATATTCCCAAAGCTTGAAGCTGAATGCTATGATGATGATTTACAGCCAAATTCATGCAATTTGGGATTTCTTGTTCAAGATCAAGGCACTTGGTTCTGGCAATATTGAATTCAAGATTCGCATAAAAATTGGATTTTCTTTTTGTTGTTGCATTTTGGTGTTTTATGCCACAATCTTGTGTAAATAAACGTGGAGGATCAATAAGGAAGATTCTAGGTTTCTTTGCAAGAATTTGTTAGATTTTTTCCTATTTTGATAGAGATCATGGATGTGATCTGATTAAACATGAATCTAACTAGTTTATTTTCCTGATTAAGCTTTAGTGATTGAAATTATGACAGGTGGTTGTTGCTAGCAATCATTAGTTGCTTTATGAGCTTAAAATAAATTGAAGGGATAATTACAAATAAACCTTGAGGTTTGGGGTAATTACAAAGATCAAAGTTACAGAAAAATCCTTGAGCTTATTTCGTCTTTACATAATGCCCATCAGTTAGTTCATCTAACGAAATTTGAGATAACTTTGCGGTATCTCATCGTCAAATATTTTACAATTATATTCCTTAATTTTTCGTCAAAGCTGGGGATGTAATTGTAAAATATTTGATGATGTCAGCAAATTTCGTTAACTCAATTAGAGTAAAAATGCAAGACACAATCAAATCTAAGGGGTTATATAATTTTAAAACTTTTCTAGTTCTTTTTGTAATCACATGAATCTCAAGATTCTTTTCGAAATTATCTTAAACTATATCAAAAATACTGTGATCTATTTTGTTTTTACTCATTGAGACAATAATGAAGAAAATAATAGGACGACGAAATTTATACTAGTCATTCTTTCAAGCTCTCATGCAATTGCAATAATTTATATAATAGGATATATGTGAAATTTAGAACATATCAAAAATTGTAATTGTTCATGAATGTTATGACCAAATTATTTACGGTTATTCGAGAAACAAAACTGTGTGCTTGTTTGATGCTTCTAGAAGGGGAAACATGGACATTTTTTTATTAAGCATATTGAGATATTAAATTAAAAAGGATGTACAAGTGTTGAATAATGACAAATAGGAAGAAAAGTGAGGGATGATGCCCACAAAAGTCAATTTTTTGAAAGGGTACACTCCAACGTTCTTCCATCTGCCATGGATTTCAGCACATTTTGAGTTACTATTGATGCTGATATTTTGTCCTCCAAATTTTAAAAGTTGTTAAATATTGTGAATTATATATGTCAAGATCTAACATGATTATCATGCTAATCGAAAGAGTATTACATGTGTCATCCCTTCTCTGGTTTCACACTGCATGTAACTTAACGTGCAATAAACTTATAAGTAATCATATTAATTTCCAAAAAAAAAAAAATAAGTAATCATATTAATTTTTCTTTGAGTACAATGGGGAATTTGGGGTGGGGACGCACGCACTCGTATGAGATCGAACCCGAGTCATTCACTCTTACAACATATGTCTCAACCACTAGAGCACAAAATTACATTTTAAATCTACTAATATTCTAGTCTTTCCTCTACCTACAAAATTACATTTTCAATTTCTATTAATATTTATGTCATTTCAAGCATTTTAGAATAATTTTTTTTTTACTTATGTACTTAGATGGAATATATATGTAGTGTATATATATTTAATCCAAACATACTTTGAATAAAGTTGTATCTGAGAGCAGCTATTGGACTGATAAGTAGAGCTGTTAATTGGACCGAATTGGTGCTAGCCTGTTGGGCTAAAGAGAAAATTGACTTTACGAAGTGATCAAATTCCATCGAGCTGCTATTGTGATGGCTCAGAGGCGAAACAACCCCATGAAAATACATATGCATGATCGATCGGGCCGGACCGAACCAGCCCGGGATTTTGGGTCTAATGGGCCGGACCAAATAGGTCCGGCTCTTTTTGGGCTTATAATATATTATATAACAGTCCGCTCCGACTCACTGAGGGCTAATTTTGACAGTTATACTACGATAAGCACCATTGGGTCGTTTGGCTGTAAATGCTGAAATGGGCAGCAGTTATGGCTAAACTCAAAACTGACTTAGATAAGTTTTTGTCACTTGATTAAAGCACGGATAGAGGATAGTCCATTTTCCGTTTCGATTTTTTTATTTAGTATTTAGTATTTTGTTCTATAAGTACACATTTATATAAACATTTAAATATATCTGCAACATAAAATTTATTAATTAATAGTATATTAAAATAATAGGTAAATTATAAAATTAAATATGCCCAAACTCCACGTGTTGTTGGTGTGTATGCAGGTCACCAATGATGGAATGCCTCGAAACATTTATGCAAATAGTAAATCTCCAATATTTTTTGTGATTGAATCAAATTTAAGCAGTGTTTAGAATTCCATAAAAATTATTTGATCGCTAATTAATATATATTCAATTCAAAACAATTTGAATTACATTTTGTCGTAGGCGGAAACATTCTTTCATAATTATAGTTATTATTTATTTAACACATTTATTTTATTTCATTAATTACCCAATATTATTTATTAATATTTGGGGCACAAATAATCTCATCCGGCCCAAGCGCCACTATTTCTTAGGCGGCCACCAATCCAAATATAAAAAAGTTTATCCATCTCATTTGTAAGTGATACACAATTCAATACTTTCAATTACTGTCTTTCTGCTTCGATTTTTCTCCCATTCACGTGTTCACTTGAGCGTTGGAGGCGCCTCCCTAGAATAACCCCAGACTCATCTGATGTTTGCTAGTGTTGCATGCAAGTTCCCACCACATAAGATTTTCAACAGTGGAGAAGAAGACTGTGGCTTTTTCAGAATCTTTTAACTTGGAGTGATTTGTTGGAGATTTATTATCGTGACGTATTATATTCTCGAGAAAATTTAGAAAACTTACTAGAATTCCAGAAAAACGAAATTGCAGAAAATGCAGAAATTTTACATCGAGGTTGGCGTTCGACTCTATGTCTTTAAGATGTTGCTCCGCTATCGTGCCCACGGCTGAATAGCTAACGTCTCCCAAGATACAATTGTCTCCTCTTGCTGTAGTGACACTCCAAACAACAAGACGACGAACTCCGAATGTTTTGTACTAACTCATTTTTACCGAAAATTTTGACAGAAAACTATGCTTATGTATGTATGTGAAAATGATTATGAAAAATCTGCAGATTCTTGGGATGTATATAGATTACCAAAAGTCATAAGTGAAACAACACAATTGTTCGAATAGACATGTCCATTTATTCGAACAGACACATCCATTAGTTCAAACGAAAAAACACAACTATTCGCATAAATCTTTTCAATCGAATAGTTTCAAATAGGGACGTAGCCAGCTCGACTGGTTACCCCTAGCCCAAATTTTTCCCCCATTTCCCCCTAGCTCAATTATATTTTTCCCTTAAAAAAACACATATAAATTTTTTTTCCATTTTTTTTCCACAGAAAAAACGGGACAAAAAAAAATTTGGGGTGCGCGGCGGGTCGGGGTGGCCCCTTAGCTACGCCCCTGGTTTCAAATGAAAAATCACACATTTTGCCAACAATTTCTCATTCATCCAAAAATATCTATTATATTTGCGACATGATCTACTTTATTGAACATCATAACGTTCATATTTTAATATTACTCTTACTGCAGAAATTCATGCATTTCTTATTATTTATTTATTTATTTTTTGCAAAATTGATTTGGAGAACTGGTTTTATCAAGTCTGGTTGACCAAAAGGTACAAAACCAAAAAGATCTTAAAAATCCATCACAAAACCTAAACAACTTCACTTACATAAACAAAATTAAAAACTGAAATAAATAATAGTAATGTAAAATAAATAAATAATCATCTAAACTTGTACATCACATCAAGTCATAAACACCACTCGATTAAAATAACAATAAAATCCATTGAAAAATCTAGGTACTGATATTCTACTAAGACAAACAGATCTCGGCCACGTGTCCATCTGCCAACCTCAGTCATACACGTGTTCCCTAAAAGAAAGTCTCCGTCAAACATGGCATGCAACCATGCAGAAGCGTACACCGCGGCCCGTGGGCCCATAACAGGCCCCTTAATGGTGTCTGGGCCTGCAACGTGGCGAGCAGCCTACGGTGGCTGGCAAAGAATGGGCTGGGACGCATGGCCCACCTTTCGCTTTCATTGTCAGCCTATCCCAGGGGATGTAGATAAGAATGTAAATGCAGGAAGGTGATGTACTCAAATTCATTGGGGCCCAATATTGGACTCGGTCAATAAGGAGATTGGAATTGGGCCTTTCTTCGGCAGCGACACCACTCTTTCTATTTATAAAATTGAATTAAAATTTTGTCTAATAGATTAATTTTGCCTAACATACATAGAGATCTATATAATTTTTTAGAAATTACATGTTCCGAGCTCTTACAAGCTTTATTTCCTAAACTTGGGTTCAATTGATTAGATTCCTTACTCCTTTTTTTTTTTTTTTTTTTTTTTTTTGTAATTTAAGGTTTTGAAATAGTACATAAAACCTTTATAATTCATATAATATATTTCCAGTTGTCACTTGATATGGCCAATACTATTCCAAAGAATGCACGATTTCAAATTTGCTTAGGCCCCATCTCGATATTAATTGTTGGGATTTGTCAGATTGATATAATTAAGTAGAATTGAACTGTTGATGATATTTTTAATATGTGAGAATTTAAAGTTTGACTTTATGAATATGATTTTTTTTATTTAAAAATTATGGGAGTGTTTGCAATCATTAAAAAAATTCTTAGATTTTGGCTGAAAAATTTTATTTTGTAGTATTTTGAAAATAATAATTTCTGCTTCTGATTCTACATCATTTAATCAGAATCTAAAAGTAAAAAGATGAGTACTTTACAAATTCTACTAGCAATTTTCAAATTTTTTTACTAAACACTCTCAACTTCTAATTAGAGCACTACAAACTTTTTATTCTCAACTATTTTATTTCTATTTCAATAAATCACTTCTTTCAAACGTTAATTTTTGCAAACACTCCCAGTGTATCTTGTTGAATCATTTGTCTGGGATGGATGATTAGAAATACCAAAAGTTTCCATAATTTGAAAACTTCTAAATTTTTCGACTGTTTCACTGTTCATTGCCCATCTATTCTTATGAGCTAATTTGTAACTTGCGTTTCTCATGGTCTCAGTTCAAATCCAGTACATATAATATCTAAAACATCTGGACAATTACTCTAAGAATTGACTGATTAAATAACGAGTTAACAATTTATCATATGATCCAAACGCAGTCTTGCAACACTAAATTTATAAATTGGTAATTTCTATAGAAGAGGATTTGCAAGTTAGTCATCTTTACAACACACAAATTCAATTCGATGATGATAAGACCATTGATGAAGCGCGAATAGGGGCAGCTACCTCCCTCAACTAAACATAACCTGAAATTTAATATAAATTTTCATTTTAAAACCTTGCGCTCAAATAGCATAATATTTATTTTCTTCACATATATACACACATTATTTTTTTTATAAGAGAAAAAATCAATCTCACTCCTAGCCCCTGACCCCATCATTGTATAAAACAAACTCTCATTCTTAGATAAATAGATTAAAAAAAGCTATTGATGTCTGATAAGAGTTCAGCTAAGCTTCAGATAGAACCGTCAAAACTAGATAGAACCGTCAAAACTAGTTTAGCCCGATCAGTCCGACAATAGGACCGGCCCAACAAAATTTTCCATATATCTTTCATGGATTGGGCTGGACTGGAGCCTCCAAAATAATGACCCAATGGAATGTTGGCTTGGCCTAGCCCAACTTTTCTTTGATCCGACGGGCTATCACTGACCCGCTCCATTTGATGGCCCTAGCTTCAAAACAATTATAAGTAGAAATTTTATGGCATTTCTAATTAATCTTCACTGAAATTTTAATCCTGGGTAGCTGACAAAATTCCAAGACCTTGGATTTTTCTCAAGATGTCCACGCATGTACGGTCACTCTCGTGGGTATCCCCCACAGTCCACGTGCGGACCACGCCTATGATGTCAGATTTACATCCTAAACAGTAGTTTTTGCCGTTTCATGTTGCAGACGTATATCAAGTACTTTTCTGTGGTTCGTTCGTTTTTCTGCCTATCAATTTTTCTTTTCCTTTTTTCTTCTTCTTTTTGTTCTTTGAATATAGCCATGAAAATGCAGTTTCTGCATTTATTCATGGATCCTGTTCGCCTTATTTTTAGTTTTACCGTAAGTGTACGATGCAGTTTTAAGTGTACGGTGCAGTTTATAGAATAAGATTAGCGAGTCGAATCATGAGGGACTAATAAATTAATGTACTAATTACTTGATTATAATAGCTTTATCTTTATTTAGACTATCGAAATTGAGAGGGATTAATTTTATAAACTAAAGCAGAAATTATCCTAGAATAACAAAGTAAAGAACTCGATTAAAAGATCAAGAAGAATAATGGATGAATGGATTCCTGGGTTATGGTTTCAGTTAATATCCCCTTTTATTATCAGATTAATCAAACCAAAGTTAAAAGTATTCTTCTCTATAGACCAATAACAAAAGTAATTTACCCTCTCTCTCGAGATACATGAAAAAGCGTTGATTGAAATATCATGTTAAAGATCTCTACTCAACATGAGATATCCAACTCCCAAAAGATCAAAAGATTAAAAGGTCTCACGAATATTCACAGGACTTCTCAATCATGCAAGTTATTCAGTAGCCAAGTACTCGGGATCTAATATTGAAACTCAAATACATTGAATTGTGAATCAATATATCAAAACAAGTTAAACCAATAGCTTTTTGATAAAACAAGAATTAAAACAAAGTACTTGAATAGAGTTGGAAAACATTAACTTTGATTGCAATGAATCATCAAATAAAAATATCCATTAACCTAATCCCAAAATCGGGAATCACAAAGTGTTTAGCCGGACATAGAAAAAAATAATTCATAGACAAATTATTAAAGTTCATGTCTAAACTAATTGAAAACAATGATCTTATGGAATGAGTGAACTCGGGGATGATGACGATCTCTCGATCTATCTTCAATCCTCGAAGGTGTAGTTGCGGTCTTGATCGATCTCTCCGAATCTCCGATGCTTTCTAGGGCAAAAATCAGCGTATTTTATGTAGAGAGTGATGTTGGATGATGTATTGATGGATCAATTTTCGTGCATAGCCTTGAGTCCCTTTTATAGATGCTTGGAGAGATCACTTGCTGAGTTTGAGTAGGAAAAGGAGACCAATTCAGTCCCAGTTACGTCGTACGACCGTGTCACCCACACGGACTGGTCGTGCGATCGGAATTTGATCTCGGGGTATTCATGAAAGTTGTAGATCTTTCTCTTAACTTTCCATGGCCACTTGAATCACCTTAATATCAGTTTTGTAGAGGAAGTTATGACCAAAATACTAAACCCTGCCATTGCTGGAAATTATTAGCGCGTTTTGACATTTTTTATGGAAATTCCCTTTTCTTCAATCCTCCATTCTTATTTCCTTCATATTTTTGCTCGTACCTTGTCTTTTTACATATCATTTAAAATATGCTATCATCTTTTGTCCAATTTAGCTCTATTTTCTGTAAAATTCACAAGAGTACGCAGTATCACGCCCAACAAGGGAAACCAAGTAAAACAGACTAAATATGCGTGCAAATACATCAAATATATATCATTTTAAACCCTCAAATGCACGTATATTTTACACTCATCAGATCACATCTCTAGTTCAACTCAGATGAACTGTTTTTTTAAATAGTTGAGAGTAGTGGTTGGAGGGAAACATTTGAAAGAAATTGAAAGATCTGAGAATTCAAACCCCACAACACCCTTATAAAGGATGATCAATATTACTTGAACTACAAATGAACTCAAGTTGTTGGTCAACTCAAATGAACTTAATGACAGCTTGAATTTATTCATGGAAATTTGCTTGATTTGGACCTCAAGCGTGTTTCACCCTCTAGCGATCACATAGATGGTTGTGATTATTTTAAATATGTCATTAGTTGACACGTTTGAGCAGTTAATCTATTCATCAAGAACATAATCTGGTGAATTCTCACATCATCAGACTCAGGTTCAATGAGAACATCTCTCGCTTTTTATCTTCAATTTGGAACAAAAACTTATTTTAGTACTGTACCAAAACGTGTGCCATTTTCAAAATATAAACAGTTTCGCGCCAGAATTTTGCAACACTTTAGTTGCACTAATTTTCTTTTCTTTTTTCTGTTTTAAATTAAAATGACTGTAAGTGATTGGACATGTCCATTTTAAAAGCAAAAAGACATAAATGCACGTAGACAAAACCAAAGTCCCAACTCAATCGTTACGTGTGACTCAAACTCGACTCGGTAGAAAGAAATTCGATTTTTGAACCACATAAAGTGCGTATTTAACATGTACATTATACAACCATGTATAAAAGCCCCAACACTATAAATACGCCCTAACTACAACATTTATGGTGCCTAATTTACGATCTGACGAGTTATTTAGATGGATGTATTGGATCTAAAAGTCTATATGATCTTGCGGTCCTTTTTCACATCCGAAACTCCTATTCCGTTCAATACAATGTCACGTGTATAACAATGACGACTTAAAATCCGCCTTCTTAGTTGGTCCAAGGATAATAGAAATGTTAAACGGGCTAGCCCTAGCAGTTTCGGCCCATCCCTAACGAGCTTCGGGTTAAACGTTAACGGGTTTCGAGTTAATCGGGTCACTACGAAACAGGCTGCCAATATTGCGGACCTAACCTTAACCCTAACGGCTTCGGGCTAAACGGACAACTAACAGGCTAAAGTATTAGATAAGAAGTTCTGGATATATGATAAGTTATCTTTGCTTATCCATATATTTAGGAGATGATTACACTTGTCATCATCTTAGCATAGGATAGTACAAAAGGAATATAATTCTGGTAAATGTCATTTGTGAATTCATCCCTATCCTCCGATGTAATGCTATATAGTGCCTTGATGTCTTTGAGAGAATACGAGATAATGAAATCATCGCAATTCACTAATAGAGTATTGTTTCATTGATAATGGCTCTTTTAGCTTTCAGTTTTTTCTTTATTGTATTT